>JAJKFI010000084.1:4504864-4531761 GCA_029204185.1 Lerista edwardsae
TGATGATGATGATGATGATGATGATGATGATGATGATGATGATGATGATGATGTTTCTTTCTAGGTCTCTTTTTTTCCTAGTGGATTGTGATAGATTTTAAAACATGGCTCCTTGTCCTAAAACGTTTAGATCATGATTGATGGTTCTCTGCCTGTGGCCTTCCAAATGCAGACAATATACCAACTAAATCTCAGTGCTCAATGAAACAAAGCTTCACTTCTAATGAAAAATCTGTCTAATTAGGTGAAGTCATAACAGTCTCATTTGGGGCTCATTAATGAACATTTTAACACCTGTAAATCCCTCTGTACAATGCGATGTGCCAGTCTAAAAGAATGTAACACCAGGGCCTGCATTCACAATGTAATATCCAGCCAAACAGTGCCCTTTGCCCTTACATTGGACCTGGTCAACAAACAAAAACCTCCTTACATTCAAAGTAGGCTAGCTCTGAATGCCAGATGCAGGGGAGTGGCAATGAGATGCAGTATCTAGTTGTCTTGTGTGCTCCCTGAGGCATCTGGTGGGCCACTGTCAGATACAGGAAGCTGGACAAGATGGGCCTTTGGTCTGATCCAGTGGGGCTCTTCTTATGTTCTTAAGGCCCAGATTGGGTTGCAAGGTATCATTTACCTCAGAATTTTACCTCCGAAATTTACTTCAGAATGCCAGATACAAGGGAGTGGCAATGGAACGCAGGCATCTTGTTATCTTGTGTGCTCCCTGAGGCATCTGGTGGGCTGCTGTCAGATACAGGAAGCTAGACAAGATGGGCCTTTGGCCTGATCCAGTGGGGCTCTTCTTATGTACTTACAGTATGTCCCACTGGCTTCATCAGGTGGTTTGAATGAAAACAGAAGAAGAAAAGGACAGATTAAACCAAAGACTGGGGAATTTTATATTCTGGAACTAATCATAGGTTTGAGGCTGTGATGATCATTGGGACCATGGTGCAAATCTACATTCATTCATGCCACACATTTTTTATGTAACATAATTTGGCCCACATCCATTAGAGATAGGGTTACCAGATGCAAACTGGGACAGTGTGCCTATACCTTTAACCAGTGATGTCATTCAGGGGGAACTGACCAGAACGGGCGTTCCGGATCCTAACGGGTTCCGTGGCTGGTTCCGGGTTCCCGACAAGTGCCAGTCAAAAGTGAGTTCCTGTTCCTAAATCATTTGAATGACACCACTGCCTTTAACCTTTGTATTTTGTTGTTGTTCAGTCGCTAAGTCGTGTCCAACTCTTTGCGACCCCCTCAACCACAGCACGCCAGGCCTCCCTGTCCTCCACTAGCCTCCGGAGTTCGCCCAATTTCATGTTCATTGCTTCGGGGACACTATCTAGCCATCTCAACCTCTGCCGCCCCCTTCTCCTTTTGCCTTCAATCTTTCCCAGCATGAGGGTCTTTTCTAAAGGGTCCTCTCTTCTCATGAGGTGGCCAAAGTATTGGAGCTTTGGGCAGGTGCAGCTTTTGAAACCCTTCCATGCTGAGCTGCACCTGCCCAAATGCTCTCGTCTATGCAATGGTTAAAGGTATAAGCACTCTGTCCCAGTTTGCATCTGGTAACCCTAATTAGATATGAAAACCTGTCAAGCTCTCCCCCCCCCAAGAGAGAGAGAGAGAGAGAGAGAGAGAGAGAGAGAGAGAGAGAGAGAGGACAGTCACATTTCAAAGTTTTATTTTCTGCTTCTGGAAGAAAGATCCCTATTCTATGGCAGAAGCCTAAGTACTGGCAATTCTTTTCTTTGATGGAACTTTTCTTTCAATACAGGAAGCTACCGAATTGTGACTCTTTGTCTATTGGGGCAGAGGAGCAGGATTCCATGTCCACCCCACCCCCACCCCCATCCCGCATGCAATGTCAAAATTCTTTCTGCTCATGACAGTTAAATGATACCAGCAGACTGAAAGCCTCAACTAATTTTTGTAACCGTTTTAGCTGGCCGCAGGGCAAATAATTCTAGTTCTCAGAAATCTGAGAGGGGAGCAATTTGCCTTCGGGAAACTGACAGCCATTGGGTGATAATGATTACCTGTTGATGAGAGGGAATATCTCCAAAACCTTCCTTATAGCACTATCATCTTGCACTGAAATTATCTGCATTTTCCTATGATCGAGGCACATTTTTGTTCTAGGTGCCTAATTTCAAACGTTTCCCTGATGCCCGGAAGGTTTGAGGGGGTCTTCCCATGCTCCAAATTCAAGATATCTTCCAGAGGTCAAAAAAAAAAAATATGGAAGAGAAACATCAAGATTCCTTTCCATTACTGTTTTCTGATCTTATTGTATTCTGTGCTAGACGCCTTCCTTATTTCTGCATAAACTGTGGCTTGGCATTTAAGCATATGAATGAACAGGGCATAAATTCTATCAGAAGAGAACCTAGTTTCTATGCCACAGTACAGCCCTGTGATATTTGGTATACAATAACTCAGTGTTATGCAGACAGCCTTCAGAATGCCTTTATAACAAATACTTGTTCTGAACTCCAACATTCTCTTTCATGCTACCTTTGACTGCTAGGAAATTCAGTGCCTTCAAACAGGGTGTGCTTCCTTTAGAAGAGGGAGCATTGGATACTACGTATATCGTGTTGTTGGAATACCTTGCCTATCTGCAGAGTACAGGTTGAGAAGGGCTTGAGGCACTGGGTCCCAAAGTGCGAGCTGTGGTTTTCTGGGGAGCTGTGGAAACCAGCCAGGAGTGTCACAGTATTATTATTATTATTATTATTATTATTATTATTATTATTATTATTATTATTATTAATAATAATAATAATAATAATAATAATAATAATAATAATAATAATAATAATAAAAAATTAGATTTCTATCCCGCCTTTTTGCCCGGAGGCACCCAAGGTGGCATTACAACATAAAAATACAATATAAAAGTTAACATTAAAAAGCAATTTAAAAACAATATTAAAGGTAAAGGTAAAGGTTTCCCCACGACCGAATGGTCTAGTCGTGACCGACTGTAGGGGGCGGTGCTCATCTCCGTTTCAAAGCCTGTGAGCCGGCGTTTTTGTCCGATCATGGTGGCCAGCATGATTCTATGCCGTAGCGCACGGAACGCCGTTACCTTCCCACCAAAGTGGTCCCTATTTATCTACTTGCATTTTAGGTGCTTTCGAACTGCTAGGTTGGCAGGAGCTGGGACAAGCAACGGGAGCTCACTCCGTCACGCAGTCTCGAACTCCCAACCTTGCGGTTGAAAGCCCAGCGACAGCGGATTAACTCGCTGCGACAAAAAAACAAAATTAAAACAAAACAATACAATTTAAAAACAACAAGCCCAGTGGATCATAAAATAAAATATAAAAATGTATCCTTGCAAAAAAACCCTCTGCCCTATGCAGTGTATAGCAGTAGCTCCCAAACTGTGGATCAGGACCCACCAGTGAGTCGTGAGCAAATTTCCAGTGGGTGACAAACCACCTAGAGCAGCCCTGTTGAAAATATGAGAAGATGGGATGCTGGAAAGGATGAGGTTGTTTTGCTTGTGTCAAGATTGTAAATAGGGGTTTTCTTCCTGATTCACTTTGCTCTTGGAAAACGGCTGAGAAATAACCCAGCTCATGGCTGTATTCTCAGGAAAGCAGCAGGCTCTGGCATCACAATGATGGCACTTCTGGCCATGACATCATTTCTGGTGTACCCCAGACAGATGGTCACTCTAAAAAGTGGGTTCCTGTGCTAAAGCGCTTGAGAACCCCTGATGTATCGGATTGTAGTCCTAATGAGGAGTTGCATCCAATGGCCCAGTAGGTCAAGGGAGCTGCCAGTTGAAAACATTAGGGGGTGAAGAAACAAGGGGGCAGGCCAATAGGCAGGCAGGCAATGCTAGTTCCTAAACATCAGGACCTGGAATCCAGAAAGGGGTTTCCTCTCATCCTGGCCAACAAAAGCTCTTAAAACTGGTTTCAGGTCTTCACTCTGGCAGACTGGTGTTTCTCAAAATGCATTCTGCATGTACGTGGTTTAAGGGCGTAACTTATGAGCGGGTTCAAATCGCACATCAATTAAAAACTCACTAGATCAAATCACATGTTAGCACATCATTGATGCGGACAGGCTTAATTTCCAGCAGGCTTAATTTCCAGTGGCCTTAAGGCTCTAACCAGCTTTCCAACTCTGACCTAGCTGTGCCAATGGGGCATGTTCTGTATTCTACACTGGAGTAGTAATCACAGAGGCCTCCTTGAGATAAGGGCGTGTTTGTTCCCTTACCTTGGAGCTGCATTGCCCTTGCCCAGCTGGAACGTTGGTTAGGACTGAACCCTTCGTAACAGTAACACTACTTCAAGTGCTGTTTAGCACTACCCTAAGAGGCAGTGGTTAGCAGTATGACAGGCCCATTATACATTAACATGTTAGCATTGGAGCCGGAAACGCCAGTTGAAGTGATCCTTAACAAGGACTGGCTGCAGCAAAACATGATCTTGAGGATTTTCCTCCATCCTTGTATCAAATATGTGATGTATTTATAAGGAGCTGAGCAAGGGACTCCTTTGACATTCTTAGTAGGCCAAAGGGTTTAAAAAAAAAAATCCCAAGCTCTTTTGCCCTGCAGTTACTCAGCAGATTCTTGAGGGCATAATCAAGGAAAGGGCATCTCGGTTCAAGCAGAAATCTATGCAGCTTGTTGATCTTCAGCCACAGCTCCCCGGGCAAACACCTGGGGCAGCAAGCCGACTGAGGCATGCTGGGCGTTTCAGCTATTCTTCGAATGTGAAAAGCTTGGATGAGATTAGAGAAAAGAACTGTGTTTCCATCTGCTTATATGCATCCTGAACAAATACAGATTTACAGTTCCGTATGCATAAATATTGCACCTTGTATGATGGGGATAAACCATGCGTGGGAATCTTAGATCAAAGGCAGCATGAAAAGAGATACACCTGCAATTTTAAAATCTGGTATTCAGAAGTTGCGGAAGTGCTAAAGATGTTCCTCGAATGGGCTATCATGCGGACCACTTGATCAAAGGCTGGCCCTGTTAAGCAGCCACAGAAACGTCCACCTATGTAAAGAGAGTGATTCATCTAATATTTCTCTAGTTTTGTTGATCTTTAGCCAGAGCACATGCAGAGGGAGATTACTGTGAGTTTGGTAAACTCCTTTGGCAAATGGTGCTGGAGAGCAAGGAGAATGGCACATAATATGTAACAAATCTGGAGCTTGTATAGCTGCTACAACTGAAAATCCAACCAGACTCACATGCCGGTGGAGTATATTTCTGACTTTCCACATACTGAGTTCAAATAATAGACTATATCATGCTTGTCTCCACCAAGCACTGCTTGTAGCCTCCCCGAGGAATAGTTGAATGTTATTAAATATATTTATTCTAAAATGACCATCCAGCTTTTATAGTTCAAAAAGACCTCAAGGCAGCTTATGAAATTCATATGATAAAACCACAGAAAAGAGGGCTAAAATAAAAATCAATACAGCCATCCAGTGGCGTAGCTAATGAAAGTGTAGCCCGGTACTGAGGGCATAATGGTGCCTGGGAAGTGATGTCAGAACAGGAAGTGACATCACCTCTGGGAGTTACAGCACGCCCGGGCTTCTTAAAAAGCTGAAAAATGGGGGGGCACATACTCCCCTCAGCAGTGTGTCCCTTCCTGCTGCCCCCAAGCTTACAGTTACCCCCACCCCACAGTGGCGTAGTTAGGTCATTTGACAATATATCCCATAAATTTTTAGCATCCCCCATATGAAAAATCATCCATCCATCCATCCATCCATCCATCCATTCATTCATATTTTTCACATTTTATACTACCCTTCTTCCAAGGAGCTCATGGTGGTGTGCATAGTATCTTCCTTCCTTTTGTCCACTTTAAAAGTTATCTAAGTCATTTTTACACGACACTTGTATTTTAGCTTTCTGGGTTTTTTGGCCATAAGCTTTGATAGAATGACGATATTAGAGCCCAGTTTGTCTCATTGCATTCTGCATTGATTTCTGAACTGAATGGTATATAACATGATGGTATTAATAATACATACAAGAGCTTTCACAATTTTGGCCACTAGTGTCCAGCTCAGCTTGTATCCCCATAAAGATCGTTGGCTGGGGCAATTGCACCCCCCGGCACTTCTTTAGCTATGCCCCTGCAGCCATCTAATACACAGCAGTGTGTATATATCTTGTATCAGCAAAAGCAGCAGCCTCTCTAAAAACAGCAAAGGCCTGCCTGAACAGTGTCCAGACACCCCTCCAGGGATGAACGGAGGCCCGAGTGTGCCCATGGCAGGGCGACGAAACCGCGCCCCCAGCACATTGCCCCGCCCCCATGCATCATCCAGCCACGCCTCCCTGTACCTGGAATAGCTCCATTTTGGAGCGAAACGGAGGCGAGGGAGGGTGGGCAGGCCAAACAGTGCATGGGTTTGTCCGCGGACTCCGTGCAATGGTGCCCCACCACCCCGCCGCTGCCCGGCGCCCATGGCTCACGCCACCCCGGGCTACACCCTTCCTCCTCCTCTGCCCCACTCTTCAATAGGAAGTTCACTTGATTTGAAAAAGGATCATAAGAACATAAGAAATGTCCCACTGGATCAGGCCAAGGCCCATCTAGTCTAGCTTCCTGCATCTCACAGTGGCTCACCAATTATGGGCTGGGTAAAAAAGTATTTCCTTTTATCTGTTCTAACTCTCCCAAAGCTCAATTTTAGTGGCTGTCCCCTGGTTCTGGTGTTGTGAGAGAGGGAAAAGAACATATTCGTATAGATACATTTCTCTTCCATCCACTGTCTATCTCTTCCAACCCCCCCCCCCCATGCAGTCATATAGTTTAAGAAAAGCTTTATCCCTTGATTCTGTTGATAGTGTAGGCAAGTCCTAAATGCCTGCACGATGTGTTGGTGGTGGGGAGTTCTCAATTTTTTAAAAAAGTCATTCTTGAGAAGCTGTTGCTACAAAACCTCACCATTATTTTGGCGAATGGCATTGAGAGTCGTCCTTCTAGCACATGGCTCCAGAGCTGTCCACTTGAGCAAACCATTAACATTCTGCACATTCCTCTGCCCTTGGCAGCTTCGGTTCAGGATAGGCACTGCCCCGTAGTTAAATCCCGGTCAGTTTCTTCACTGTCTCAGCTCCAGACAAGGAGTTCTCCCTGATTGGTCTGGAGATGTTGCAGGAGGAAAGTCCATTGTCCTTGTCTGATTTACTCATTGCGTGGGAGCAGGGGAAATAAAGGCTTTAGGCAGGAGGTAGACAAAATACGCAATAGCAAACACCACAGTGCAGGAGAGCCTTGAGAACTGGAGGTCTCAGCTAAGTATTCTTGTTATTAAATAATAATACTATTATTATAGCTTTCAACCAGTTACGGTCTTTAAGCCAAACAATAATCACACTTTAGGTGATTTAGAGCACAATCCTAACCAGCAATTAGGCCAGCACAGTTTGGCCAGTACAAGGGACATTGTAAAGTATGTTTGGACCACCCTCGGAGTCAGAGAGGCCAGCACAGGAACATGTGCCATCCTCCCTGACTCCAAGAGTGGTCCAAACACGCTTTACAGTGTCCCTTGTGCCAGCCAAACTTTGCTGGCCAAACTTTGCTGGCCTAACTGTGCCTGCCTAGCTCCAGGTTAGGATTGCACCCTCAGCATCTTATCCCAGAACAAGCAATAAGTGAGGCTCTATGAGAATTTTTACACTGCTGAATTCTGGGAATTCTAGTTTCGGAGGAGATGGAGACAGCTCAGTGGCAGAGGATTGAGCACACTGTAGCAGAAGGTATCAGACTCATGACCTTTAATCTTCAGGGGCTATCCAATAGAGTATTCTCAGCACATCACAAACTACAGCTCCCAGGATTCCCCAGAGGAAGCCACTTCAGCTAATTTGGTCTTAGGCTACGGTAAATGTTTTCATGCATTTCAGGATTTCCTTTTCCTAGGTGTTTGGTGTAGATGTGAAGTCTGCTTCTGTTCCTTTTTTCGCTTCCGCTCACACATGGTATCAGACTGTGAGGAGGAGAGGCTGTGGACAAGACGATACCTCTCACAGTAACTGTGGTGTGGTTTGTGAGGATGCTGAGAGCACAATCCTAACTTGGAGTTAGGCGGGCACAGTTAGGCCAGCAAAGTTTGGCTGGCACAAGGGCCACTGTAAAGCACGTTTGAACCACTCTCAGAGTCAGGGAGGATGGCACATGTTCTTGTGCTGGCCTCTTTGACTCCGAGGGTGGTCCAAACATACTTTAGAGTGTCCCCTGTACCAGCTAAACTGCGCTGGCCCACTGTGCTGGCCTAACTCCAAGTTAGGACTACGCCCTGAGTCTCTGATGCAGAACCTGACAGCAAAATTGCATAATGGCCTACTTGCTGTCCATCAGACTGGCTGCATGCTTCCTCAAGCCTATGCTCGAACAACCTGCATGACAGTGAAGACTTGCAGTTTGGCTGTGTGTTGGAGTGGAACTGAGTATATTAGTTGGTGCAGAGAGAAGGCCTTGGGAACAACCTTACATGTCAATAATTATCCATTATTTTCTAGATGATTAAATGCAAGGAGTCTAGTTTGATCTGGAAACACCATCTAGTGTTCTGAAAGTCTTCTATCTAATCTCTGGTGTGTTGGGTTTTTCAAAAGACTACCTTGTAAGAACCTTTTTTTTTTCATTTCCTCACTTTTTAAGTTTGAATTTGTTTTCATGCATTTCAGGATTTCCTTTCAGGATTTCCCTCCTGTTGACTGGAGACACAAGCAATCTTCTGCTTCCTGCAATTCCATGGTTTTCCTTTTGAAATGCATGAATTTTCAGCCACCCTACCACTCTCTCGAGATATCCAACAAATTGGAAAAAGACACCTAACCCATTTTAATGGTTATTCAGAGCACAATACAAAGTGCTCAATAGGCCGGCGCAAAGGACTTGCACAACTTCCTGTGTCACAAGTCCTTGTGCACAGAATTGGGTTGCAAGTGCTAGAGGGCATGTTTGTGCCTTTTCAGGAGTTGGTTGGACCTGAGCATAGGCGTGCGCTGGAGGTTGGATCTAGCCTCTGCACTGTGGTGGAACATGAAGGAAGGACCATAAGAACATAAGAAGAGCCCTGCTGGATCAGGCCAAAGGCCCATCTAGTTCAGCTTCCTGTATCTCACAGTGGCCCACCAGGTGCCCCAGGGAGGCACGAGACAACAAGATGCTTGTGTCCTGTTGCCACTCCCTTGCACCCGGTACTCTGAAGTACTACTACTAATGTAAGGAGGTTGCACAATCCATCATGGCCTATAGCCCACGACGGACTTTTCTTCCAGAAACCTGTCCAATCCCCTCTTAAAGGCTTCCAGACCAGATGCCATCACCACCTCCTGTGGCAAAGAGTTCCACAGATTAACTACCTGCTGGGTAAAAAAGAACTTCCTTTTATCTGTTCTAACTCTCCCAACCCTCAGTTTTAGGAGATGCTCCCTGGTTCTGGTGTTCTGAGAGAGGGAAAAGAACATCCCTCTATCGACTCTTTCCCTTCCGTGCATAATTTTGTATATCTCAGCTGAGGATGGCTGGCACTGGGGGTTCAGGGCAGTGGAAGAAGGGTGGAACGGGGGCATACTGGGGTAGGAGAGGACAGGGGGAGGGCAGGCCAGGGAAAGGGGTGGGACTGGCTTGGTGACGTAGGCTGGATCCAAACCCTCATTCCTGCCTGGGTGGCCTCATCCAGGCTGCTGGGATTTGAGTCCCTGTTTCGTTAGTGCGTATCCAAGTAGACCAATATGGGTGGCTGCCGTGCAACCATGGGGTATGGGGAAATAAAACCCCTTACTCCAAGTTGCATGGCAGTCATCTCCTACCCTGTGCTCAGTGGTGTCATCTAAATGATTTAAGAACAGGTACTCACTTTTGATTGGCACGTGTCGGGACCCACCCACTGGAAGTGACGTGATAAGCCAGAAGTGATGTCGTGGCAGGAAGTGACATGAAAAAAGCCCTTTTTGAGGCCTCAGATGATTTTAAACTGACCCAACAGTTGCAACAGTATTCCACGGCACCCCCAGAACATGTGAAGTAGGCCTGGCATCATGTTAAAACCCCAGAGCAACTCATTTTTCAGTGGCAAGGAAAGGAAAGGCTCCGCTCGCTGCCTGCCTGCCTGCCTGGCTCTGAGAACATGCAGGCAACTCAAACATGCAGGATATTCAAACGTTGCAGAGGGCGGAGTCGACGAGTGGGTGGGCAAATGGGCGGGGCCAGCTGTAATCCTAGAAACCAGTACTCGCGTACCCCCGCATACCCCCTGCATGACATCACTGCCTGTGCTGGATACGGCCCAGGATTATTGGCCTGCCTATTCCAGTGCAGGATAGGTTTGGGCTGCCCATCATTTTTCATTTGCTTCGCTTTTCTATTCGTTTTCACTGCAAAAGGAAAACAGAACATGCTTGTTCATTCCCAATCGCTTTGAAAACAGAGGCTGATGCAATTCTTCAGTGGTGAGAGGAAAAACTCAACATTTTTAGCTCTTCTCAGATCATACATTCCAGGCCTGACTCCTAGCTTTGAAAAAAGATACCAGAGCTGAGATCCAAATTAAAGCCTTTATAACCTGTTCCTGGATTATTTGGGGGGGGGGGCAAAGCCTCCAAATTGAACACTGGAGCAAAGCACCGCAACTGAAAACCAGGCGCACTGTGCCAATGAAACACATCAGGTGAACGATACTTAACCCTTGGAAGAGGGCTGGGGTTGTTTTTTTTTCCCCAAAGTGACAAGGAATTCCTTTTATCTTTTTCTGCATTACTAGATCAAGAATATTTCCTTTCGGGCCTGGAATATTTACAACTTTGTAATTTAAGACGATGACTGGTAGAGGGGTTGTTCAGGCCAGGTTCCTCACTGGGTCTGTGCAGGCATGCAGGAAATGTTTCACGCACAATAGTGGGGATTTGGTATTTATGAGCTTAACTTGGACATAAAGGAAGAAGGAGAGTTCCAGGTGGCTCTCACTGTCTTTCATCCCCTCTATTGTGAGTGTGTGTTTTTTTAAGTAGCGTTTCATCAAAACCACGCTGTTGCTTCTATGGAGTAAATGGAAGCTGGCTTTGCTTGAAATGTCTGGGATGATTCATTGCCCCTTGATCTCTTCTTTCCCCCCCCCACAAGGAATGCCTCCACGTGAGGTTCGACAGAAGCTTCCCTGAGACATGTTGAAGTCAGCATCATTGAAGAACATCCACGTGGCCAAGAAGACAGGTGGGTTTGTGTATTCCGTTTCCTTCATCTGGTTTCCCCCCAGAACAATAGGTCCTTGCCAGTCCACCTGCTACAACTGGGATGCGCTAGCTGATTGGATATCCAAGACCAGGGCCGTCCTTAAGCCAATGTGTCCAACGTCATCACATTGGGCCCCGCACTTTGGGGGCCCTTGCACCAGTGCAGTGAGCATATTTCCTGCTGCTGCAGCCAGGACATCCATAAAGTGTAAGTCAGTGAGGTGAGCAGAGCAGCTTTCCCTTGGGCCCTCCCACCTGCCCCTGTCCCGAATGGCCCAAAATGGGCACCCTTGAAGCAGTTGGTGGTGATGTCATCATGTCACCGCCAACTATTTTCAGGTGCCACGTGTGACACCACAAATGCTTTTCCTGGTGAATGGGGGGGGCCCATGGGGAGGATGTGGGCCCCACTGGAATGCCCCACACTGGGCCCCACCACTCTGCCCCCATCTGGACAGATCAGAAGGCAGGGCCAAGTGGTTATAAGCCATCCTGTTGGCTGGACTACTGACATCTTCAAACCTAGGCCTCTTAAGATCAAGCCCAAGGCTGTTTGGGAGTGTTCCAGCTTGACTCGCCCTGTTTTCTATATTAGTTGTGACCGACTGCTGCTGCTTCTCAGCCAGCAGCAAGTGCTGCTCCCATCAGGGAATAACAGATCGGTACCAAGGCCGCCATACCAGTAAACGGGAGATTACTGCAAAAGTCTCTGTGATGATGCAAAGGCCTCTGGGTGACCTCATACTTCCCAGTGAGAGGGTCATCAACCAGCTTGGTAAGAAGCAGAGCTCAACCTCCTTTCGTACAGTTTTTGGACAGGTCAGAACAACTTCCAGAAGGAACCTGGTCAGGGATTGGCAGTGGCTAGACTAGAAGCAGTGTGATGCGTCACCGACTGTCAGCTGAGAGGAACATGAACACATCCCAAACATACACCTACATGGAGAATGAGAAATCACCTCTTGGTTCCCATTGTGAAAGGTATCTGAAGACGAGAAGCCAGCAATTTGTTGCATGTTCCAGCCAAAGCACGACAGCAATGGAGGACCCAGACAAAAGGATGGCAAGGTGTTAGTACGGCCCGCAGGTTGCCAACTGTCCTAAACAATTATTAGCCTGGCAGAGTTGCAAAGTAGCTTTGCTGAAGGTTACCATTGGGTTCGCCATTCTTTAAACATAAATGGCTTAGGACGCAATCCTAACCAACTTTCCAGCACTGACATAGCTGTGCCAAGGGCCAAGTTCTGCAATTTGCAATGGAGCAGTAGTCATGGAGGTAGTCATGGAGTAGTCAAACATTCAAGGGAATGTTTGTCCCCTCACCTCGGAGCTGCATTGCCCTTACCCCAGTGCTGGAAAGATGGTTAGGATTGCACCCTTCTTCTGGTTTCCTTTATGCCCTACACAAAAATCATACGCCATCCAGACTATGGAGAAGTATCCCCAAGAACCTCATCGTTCACAGTCATGCAACATAATTAGTGGAAAAAACAACAGCTCAGAGATTGATAGGAATATGTTGCAAATCTTAGCTAATCCTTTCATTACGGGAACTGAAAGACTAGCCAGTAAGTAATGATTCAAAGTCCACAGCTGCATTGGTTGATAAGCAATCCCATAAAAGTGTGTACGCTATGGGGCACAATCTCATGCAGTGTAAACTAGAATGGTACCACTACAAACCTGCAATCCTAGAGCAGGATTAAGTGTACCCAAGGCCACTCAAAAACGTATCAGGCCCTGTGTACAAAGCCAAATTTGAAACTATTATCCATACTTATCTAACCTCTGTCATCTATATCAGTGGTTCTCAAACTTTTTAGACTGGGACCCACTTTTTAGAATGGCATTCATGTTGGGACCCACTGGAAGTGATGTCATAGCCGGAAGTGCCATCATCAAGCAGAAAATGGTATCTAATCAGTGTGACGTAATAAATGACTCTCCTAGAATGCATTCTTGGACTGAAGCAAATGCACAACCATGAAACATCTTTGGCAGAAAGCAAAATTAGGATAAAATATTATGTAAAACTAAATACAAAATTAAAAAACTAAAGAACTGAAGCGCTAAAAGCAAAACTGAAAAAAAAATTCACTTGAAAATTCAAACTGTTAACACTCACAAAAGGAATATAGCAGGAGTAAGGTCTGCAGTTTCCAAGATGGTGACTCTTAGCTTTCCGTGACCCACCTGACATCAGATCATGACCCATCAAGTGGGTCCTGACCCACAGTTGGAATAGCACTGATCCATATCACATGCATCTGATCACAGCTTTTTAGTCCAGATTAATTCATTTGGAATAACTACCACCACTGGCTACAAAGTTCACGTGCCCAAAAACAAAGTTGCTACTGTACAATTGTGGACATGAATCAGGAAGGATCACTTGGGTTCAAATTCCTGTTCACTTGGTAGCCTTGCATAGGTATGTGTAACCCATTCCTGGTACTACTGAAAGGGTAAAATTGCGGGCACTGAAGTATGAACCCCAGCTTGAGCTCCATGGATGAAGAAGGGATAGGATGCAAATGTGATGAATATATGTGCAATAGAACTTCCATCCACCAACATGCACTGAAAGGGTAGAGAAATGCTCGCATTAACATGCACTTAAAAACATGCACTAAAAAGGATAGAGAAATGCTTGGGAAATGCTCGCCTATCTGAATACTGATGTGTGTGGAGGATAACAAATCTGGTTTTCAAAAGGTATTTGGGGTATGTGTTCTAATAGCCTTGGAAGTGTGGGAGATACGAATAACATTTACAGCACATTGCAGCAGCACAATCTAAGTGAAACTAAAGCATGCGCTAATGCGCTACTCATCCACACTACTTTATATGCAATTTTCACTCTTAATTTTCTTTGATTGTAAAAACATTAAGCAGGTGAATAAGTACCGACGGCAGCTTTCAAGTGCAGTTTTGAGATGAACCACAGTTTAAGCATTAATACAAATTTTTGGAAAGAGACCCCAATATCCACTGTTATCCATATATCCATAATGTTCTTCACTTATTATGAAAACTGTATTAGCATCTCTGACTTTTCCAGGTTCTATAGCTACTAACTGAAATCCACAAGCAAAAGTGAAGACAATTTTTTAAAAAAGAGAGATTAAAGGAACATGCAGTATTTTGTTCCTTATCTTCTATCACAACCTGTTGGACCACAACATTCTATGTTTCTTAACTTCTGCCCTTTAAAATTTAAAGCCACAGTATTTAAATTAAAACATCTCAAAAAGAACTAACACAGACAAACATCAGACAGAGAAGAAAATAAGAAACAAGAGGGAGGCAAAACAATTCATGTAGTCCAGTTCCTTACCAGCGCACTTACCATATCAAATCAAAAGAATTCAAACGAAAGCCCTCTCAACTGGATTCGACAGTACTAGGTGTGCATATTGCCAGGATGAAACCCCGGGAAACTCCGAGTACCAGAAGTGGGCCATTTACAAGATGCCATTCTGAGAATAGGCCAAAATGCATTGAAAAGTCCTATACGTAAACTGCGCCAGTCCCAAGCTCGGACACAGTCCAACCACAGGTATGACTGCAGTTTTTCTCAGAGCTGGGTGTGCACATTGCAGGAAAGGCAGTCCGGGAACTTTGGAGTACCCGGGGTGGGCCATTTCCACCAGGTTCCAGTCTGAGGTTTTAGGATTTTGCATGCATTTTGGCCCATTTACAGATTGGGACCTGGTGGAAATGGCCCACCCCGGGTACTCCAAAGTTCCCGGACTGCCTTTCCTGCAATGTGCACACCCAGCTCTGAGAAAAACTGCAGTCATACCTGTGGTTGGACTGTGTCCGAGCTTGGGACTGGCGCAGTTTACGTATAGGACTTTTCAATGCATTTTGGCCTATTCTCAGAATGGCATCTTGTAAATGGCCCACTTCTGGTACTCGGAGTTTCCCGGGGTTTCATCCTGGCAATATGCACACCTAGTACTGTCGAATCCAGTTGAGAGGGCTTTCGTTTGAATTCTTTTGATTTGATATGGTAAGTGCGCTGGACTAATGTGGAATTTTGTGATGACAAGTCAATATAGCTCTATTTCAGTAATGCAATTACATACAACCAGAACTTTGAGATAGGGCTGAGCTAATGTCCTTGCTGGATTTGCCCCTGGAACCTGGGAATTGATAAGGACAAGAGTCCCCTAAGCATGCACAAAATGATTTGCCTTCATTACTGAAGAAATACAAGCATCATGCTGTTCTTCGGGGAGTAAGAGACAGTGTTTCCAGTGTGGACCGTTCAAACAGCCTCAAAGCCTGGCTTCTCTCTTTTTACCAATAAAAACAAATGGTACAACTATTTCTGGGGTCAACATGGATAACTGCAACATCAACTACAATTGAAAAAAGGATTTTTGTTCACTATGGTATTAGAATAACAGTACAATTGTGCATGCCTACTAAGAAATAAGTCCATTTATTTCAATGAGACTGTCTCCCACGTAAGGGAGTATTGCAGCCTAAAAGCTGTTAAGGAAATACATAACGCAATAGCTGCAGCCATGTTGGTTTAATCACACATCTACCTTGTTCATGTACAAGGTGAGAGGTACAAGGGGAGTTAGAGGCAAAGGAGCATGAGGATAAGGGCGCAATCCTAACCAACTTTCCAGCACTGACATAGCTGTGCCAAAGGGGCATGGTGCTGCATCCTGCAGTGGAGTAGTAGTCACGGAGGCCGCCTCAAGGAAAGGGAATGTTTGTTCCCTTTTCTCAGAGCTGCGTTGCCCTTACCCTGGTGCTGGAAAATTGGTTAGATTGCACCCTAAGTTAAGTTTTTCTCCCTGTAGCCCATCACTGCAGGGGCATTTGTCGTGGCCTAGCTCACTTCCAGTATTGGAGCCAGCGGCGTCATGCAGCCGGAACGCTGGGCAGGTGGAACAGGCGGGCTGCCGCTCACCCGTTCCTCCCGCCCAGCGTTCCGGCTGCATGACGCCGCTGATTGGAGCTATGTTGAAGGGGAGAAAAAAAAGAGTCTGAGCCAGCAACCATAGCGGCAGTAAGGCACGGGAGGGTTCAGGACCCTTCACATGTGTATCCCTTTTTATGTTACAATGCAACCTCCTTTATACACAAACTAGACAGGCACGGATTTACACGCATCTACTTTGGCCCTAAGTAAAAGTCAGTTAACGTATTGACAGATTAAGAGCACGATCCTAGACTGGAATTAGGCCAGCACAGTTAGGCCAGCAAAGTTTGACTGCCACAAGGGACACCGTAAAGCATGTTTGGACCACTCTCGGAATCAGAGGCCAGCACACAGACGTGTGCCATCCTCCCTGACTCCGAGAGTGGTTCAAACGCGCTTTATGGTGTGGCGGCCAAACTTTGCTGGCCTAATTCCAGGTTAGGATTTCGCTCTCAGGCTTCCCAGCACTGCTTTTCCCTGCCACGAAAAGATCCGGCTGTTGAGTTTCTCCCAGTCACACCACTGCGAAAGACACAGAGCTCCGCCAGAAACGAAAAGAAGAAACGAGGCAACCCTTCTTTACAAGCCTGGAAAGGCCTTGAAACCGCCAACAGACACAGGTGAATTATCAGAAGCTGACAGCACAGTTTATACGACTTAAAAGTTTCAACACATTACCATGTGTACAGCTGTAAAGCAAGAAAACGCCTTCCAGGCTGCAGGCTATATCTTGAATCTTTCCATCTCAAGGCCTCGACTTTAAAGTGACAGCTCGGTGCAAGGCTTTCTTACCTGACCGAGGGTTTCAACACACCAGCAAAGCCTGAACAAAGTCTGTCCTCATCCCTGTTGGCAGGAGGATGCAAACATCCTACGTACAGCCGCAACTATTTCTTGTCTCACCACCTGGGTACTTGTTTGTCCACTTTATGAGCCCTGTGACGGAGACCTGGATTCCAGAGATTTCCACCTCCCTCCTCTCCTCCCCTCCCCTCCCCTCTCACAAATCCTGCCAAGAACTTGATGCACTTAAAACAGGTGTAAAACTAGCATACGCCCCCTCTCACGCCACAGCAGCTAGGTGAAAAAAGACAGCTTACCGTACAGAAGAGGTCCAAGCAAAGACTTGGTTACGTCCATGTTTGCTTGGAGAGCTGTTGCAATGGGAGACGGTGGCATACAGCTGGGGTGATAATCTCAAGCATGTTAACAGGAAAGAAAGGAAGGCAGCTCAAGAAGGCTACCTGGAGGCCAGCAATCGGGAGCCGGCCAAGGGCGGGCAGGTGGCTTCTGGGTGGAAGCACTCTAGCACTGAGCTGGCAGCCGGGCAAACAGCTCACACAGCCAACTGCTGAGGGCAGCTCAGATTACTCTTGGCCCACCTGCCAATGGCCAGAAGCCCCGGCTGACAAGAGCTAAAGTGATGATGATGTCAGGGGAAATAGAGGGAGAAAAAGTGTGAGTCAGTTTCTGCCAGACGTCTTAGGGAATGCACCGGGCCGGCATCATGTGCCAAAAGAAAAATCAAAGTCATCCTTCATAAAAACGTAGCACGATAACTGATTGCAACACTAAGAACACACAAACACACACCTCCAAATTATCTCCATATAGATATTCAGGGCTGGATCACTCACAAGCAGTACTGGAATGGCAAGAGTAAAGGTAAAAAGCCCAATTCTGGAACAAACGCTGATTACGTTGAAGACAGCTTGATTACTTTAAAATAGTATAGAAACAGGTATTTGCATGTCTTACTGTTGAAGTGGCTTGGAGATGATTGAAGATGTTTCCACACCAGTGAAAGCTGAAATGTGGAATGCATGTTGAAACCACCCCAATCATTAAAAAAAAGTCTACATTCATTATTGTAATATTTTGTTTATATTTAGAAAGGAGGCGTCTGAGGGGGGACATGATTGAGACATACAAAATTATGCAGGGAGTGGATAGAGTAGATAGAGGGCATCTCTTTTCCCTCTCACACAGCTGAGGGGAGTTAGAACAAACAAAAGAAAATATTTATTTACACAGCGTGTGATTAGTCTGTGGAACTCCTTGCCACAAGATGTGACGATGGCATCTGGCCTGGGTGACTTTAAATGGGGATTGGACAGATTTATGGAGGAAAACTCCATCATAGGTTACAAGCTATGATGCGTAGGTCCAGTCTGAGATTAGCTGGTTGCTCATTATGAGGGCTGAGTAGGATTTTTTTTTTCTGTCATCTGAATTGGCCATGGATGGCAGTTTTTTTGGCCTACCCCAGATTAGGGAGGGAGGGAGTAGGTTTCATTATTTACATTTGTGTTTAATAAAGTTAAACCCAGTGGTGTCATCTACAAACAAGGAACGGGAACGCTGGGCGGGACTTCCGCGGGACTTTCGTGTGATTGGCTGCTTGCCCGTCCCGTTCCGCAGCTGCCCTGGCCTCGGGGGGGGGTGCCTGCTCGCTGGGGGAGATGGGTGGGGGGCGCATCGGAACCTGGGCGAGCAGTGGTGGGACGCGCAAACCAGGGGCAGCCCCCCCCCAAGGCCAGGGCAGCCGCGAAACGAAACAGGTGGGCTGCCAATCACGCGGAAGTCCCGCCCAAGTCCTGCCCAGCGTTCCTGTTCCTTGTTTGTAGATGACACCACTGGTTAAACCCCAACCTAAGTCTGGTGTCTTCCTTGGGGGTGGTGCAAAGGTAATAGGCTACCTTAGAATGCCAAATGCAGGGAAGTGGCAACGAGATACCCTGGGACTACTGTAGAGGAAGCTGGACCAGATGGGCCCTTGATCCAGCAAGGCTTTTTTTGTTCTTATGTTTGTGCACAGGGCATTGAAATTGCTTTGTAACAAAGGCAGCAAATAAGTATAGGAAAAGCCTAGCAACACATGGTGAGAGGTCTGTTCTTCCCAAACTTCTATCTGGATGATAAAAATTTTTAACTGGCAACTAGGAACTGATGTTTTTAATGCTTGCAGAATGAAAACTAGATTTACATGGATTTTTGCTGTCTGTATAAAAACTGTGTACACTGTGATGTGAATTATTGCACACAGCAATCTTTTGGATGTGGGACTGTAGTTTAGTGGCAGATCATCACATGCTGTACAAGCAGAGGGTCCCAGATGCAGCCCTTGGCATCTCTTGCTACAGGGTCTTAGGCAGTAATGGCATCTAAATGATTTAGCAACAGGTACTCACTTTTGATTGACAATTGTGTCGGGGCCCGCCCACTAGAAGTGAGGTCATAGCCGGAACCCAGGAACCGCCCCCAGGAACCGCCGCGCCTCCTCGGTAGGCTGCACGGAGGTCCCGGACCTTCCCTGGGGCCGCCGCACGGGCTACTGATCCCCCCCCAGGAACCGCTGTGCCTCCTCGGGAGGGAGCCCCAGGCAGCCTACCTGCTCACGCTGCTGCCGCCGTTGGTCTCCCTTGCTCCGCTGCCTACCTGCCTGGCTCTGTGAACGTGCAGGCAACTCAAACGTTGCAGGGGGCGGGGCAGAGTGCCGACGGAGTCAATGAGTGGGCGGGCGAATGGGCGGGGCCAGCCCTAATCCTAGGAACAGGTACTTGCGTACCCCCGCGTACCCGCTACATGACATGTCTGGTCTTAGGTAGCAAGACTGTGATATTGGGATGAAATTCATTAATTATATAGGAGTCTTTGGCTCTGTATGTGGAGCTGCAGTAAATCCTGCCTGGGGTTATTGCATACAATTTTTTTTTTTACATAGAGAAGGTAGCAGGAGTTTACACTGAGCAATTCTGACTTGTTGAACTGCTCTTCTGAAGGCTCCAGTATGTGTCCACAATGTGATCAGGGAAAAAGAAGGGCACCAAAGGGCCTGGAGGGAAATCCACACAAAGCTGTTGGAAATGGTAAATTTTATTGAAATGGACAATTGCCCAAAAGCGTTTCAGCATGTTACTTGCTACAGGGGCAAAAATGTTATCTTCCTGTTCCCCTGGTTGTGGTCTTTCATTCCAAGCACAACATCTCAACTGTATTGGGTAATTATCATTTTCAATAAACATGACAACTTCCCTAGCTCTGGATACCTACAAGACTTGAAAATCATTGTATCATTGTGAATGGTATCACCGCTGGCTTAGCTAATTTGCACTGCCCAATGGCAGCCAGCAGCTCTAAGGCTGGCTGCAATCCCATGAACCTTGCAACAAGCCTCATTAAAATCAGAGGGGGTTACTTTTGAGTAGATATTCATAGAACTGCACTGAAAATCTGTCTTGGAAGCTTCCGGTTGATACGCATCACCTGCAGTGCCATCCAAAGTAAAACTCAGCCCCCAGCGTTTGATCTGAGTGGAGCATTCATTTCTGCTGCTTTAGCCAGGCAGCCGCAGCAATGATTTGATTCATTCCCCTAATTAATTTCATTCACAAAAATGGGATTTACTTGCTTTAATTTCTTGGTACTCTGTGCCAAAGGTCACATGAAATGACATTAATGCTGCAGGAACTGTAGGGGGGGCAGGGTGGGATTAAGGCAACGTGGTTTGTGAATGTTTTACTCTGGCATCTGGCTTTCTTGTAAAAATGCCAGAAACTTTTCAAGGCATAATCCACTCATTCTTGGTAATGGAAGGAGAAAGCCGTTCCTTTTGTAGCTGATCAAGTCATATTCATGGGCAAGACCATCCTTTCCTTGGGCCCTCTTCCTTCAAGTCCTTCTGCTTCAGCAATGTCTTTCCTCTACCACTCTACAATTTCTTTACCTGGTTTATCTTGGGCCTACTGTGTTTGCACAAGACACCAGGAAAGTGGTGCATGGGCGCATGCAACGACTTGGCGCACATTGATCCACCTGACCCTGGCTAAGGGGCAAGAAGAATATTACATTCTGCAGCTGCTATAAAAACTGCAAGGAAGTGAAAGGGCCAGTGGCATTCCCAGAGGGGGGGCAAAACGCTAAGTTTTGTAGGAGCCTGAGCTCCTGAGTAAAGCACCCCCTTTCCCTTCACAGCCATTTGTGGCCCATTCGTGGCTGTGAAGGCAAGGGGGAGGGGCTGCTTTACCCAGGGGCTCAGGCTTCTGCAAAACTTAGCACTTTGCCCCCCTTCTAGGAATGCCTCTGGAAAGGGCAAAGTCTCCTCTCTGTCTGACAGGATGATTAACAGGTCAATTCTATGCATGCCTACTCAGAAATATGTTCCACTGAGTTCAATGGGACCTCCTCTCAGGTAGATGTGTATAGGATGGCAGCCTTTAGTTTTCACTAAGGCAGCAGACCTGCGTGTTAACTACACTACAAACCGCAAGAGGGAAACACCATGACAGCCCCTGCACACAGAACACCAGCATGCCCAAGAAAAGGTTAGCCTAGATCTGTTCTGCCCAACACTCAATTTTGCAACCTCTTTGCTGCAGCCCAAAGAGGCACAGTCCTCTAGGCAGTCCAAAGGTGCAGTCCAGGCCTTTATCATCTCCGAGAGATGAGATCGGAGATGACTGGCTTGCCATGTGCTTGCTGTCATTTGGTCTTCTTAAGTCACTGGGTCCTGCCCTCATCTGATCTCATCTGTCCCAATTGGTGGAAGGGTGCTGGTAAGTGGTAACATGCTCCTCCCTGATAGGCAAGGTGTTAGCATACCTTATTATCACACATCCACATAACAAGGGCAGTGGCTCACTGGGAGAGCAGCTCTGCCGGTGAAAGACTTACAGGTAAGACCACATATGGAGCAGCTTCATATGGGTTAAACACAGTGATGTCATGCACCCACTACGCACCACTACGCGAGTACCGGTTCCTAGAAGTTGAGCTGGCCCCGACCACTCGAAGCTGGCCCCTGCTATTTAACCAGGGAACAGTTGAAGCAAAATATGTATATACACATCTCTAGAAAGCAAAGCAATATAAGTTAAATCAATTAACCACAAGCTGAAGTTATTACAAACATGATCACATCCATGGCAACAATCATGACATCACTTCCGGCTTATGACATCACTTCTGGTGGGCGGACCCCAACAAGTGCCAATCAAAAGTGAGTACCTGTTCCTAAATCATTTGGATGACACCACTGGTTAAACAGATGGCAACACCAGGGCCAGCTCTTGGAGTGAATGAACCCAATGTGGGGCATTTCTGCCCTCCCTATGGGGCCCCGACTCACTACGAAAAGTGCTTGTGGTGCCACATGCAGCACCTGGAAATATCTAGTGATGACATTATGATGTCACCCCCCAACTGCTTCCAGGAGGCCCATTTTGGCCAGTTCAGAGGCAGGGGCAGGTGGGAGGGCCCAAGGGAAAGATGCTCCTGCTCACCCCACTGACTTATAGTTCATAGAAATCCTGCCTGCAGCAGCAGGCAATATGCTCACAGTGCTGGTGCGGAGGCCCCCAAATTGCGGGGCACAATGTGACAGATTAACTACCCGCGGGGCCTAATGCGGGTAGTTAATCTGTGGAACTCTTTGCCACAGGAGGTGGTGATGACATCTGGCCTAGATGCCTTTAAGAGGGGATTGGACAGATTTCTGGAAGAAAAGTCCAGTAGTGTCATTCTGTAATGAAGAAACGGAATGCTGGGCGGGACTTACCGCCTGATTGGCTGCGGGATTCTGACGCGTCGCTGTCTTTCCGAGCCCCCGCGCGGGCACCCCTGGCCTCGGAGGGGGTGCCCGCTTGCCTGGGGGGCGTGCTAGGTGCTGCGGAGAGCCGCGGAGGGGCGCGTAACCCGGAAGAAGCCCCCGCGGCAGAACGGCAGGCAGCGACGCGTCACGGGCTCCCTGACAATCACGGGGTAAGTCCCGCCTAGCGTTCCGGCACTCTATTACTGAATGACACTACTGGAAAAGTCCATCGTGGGCTATAGGCAATGATGGATTGTGCAACCTCCTTACATTAGCAGTAGGCTATTTCAGAGTACCGGGTGCAAGGGAGTGGCAACAGAATGCAAGCATCTTGTTGTCTCATGCCTCCCTGGGGCACCTGGTGGGCCGCTGTGAGATACAGGAAGCTGGACTAGATGGGCCTTTGGCCTGATCCAGCAGGACTCTTCTTACGTTCTTTTTGGCTTAAGGCTGGCCCTGGGCAACCCAATTGCATGATGGGCCCATGACTGAGGCACCAGCGAGAACTGACATCAGTGCTTGAGCATGTCATTCACCTGGACATGCATATACAATGGCCATTACTTTGCTCACTCCCATCACGGCCACTTTTTAACAGGGTTCTACCCTTGCTTTGCATGCATTCCAGCAGTGAAGTAAGTGACTGAGTCAGCTACACTTCCTCCTCCTCCTCCTCCTCCTCCTCCTCCCCCCCTCCCACATCGAAACAAGGCACTGAAAGCTGAAACTGAAGAAATTCACTATCAGATCATAAAGTGATGCTGAAGGTCAGGTGAACTGAATTGTGAGGCCATAAATTCAAGCAGCAGGAGGAAAATAAAGACAAAAAAAGAGCAATTTTAAAGGAGAAGGGAGGCCACGGGTGTCAGCACAGGCAGACTTATCAAAACCTGGCTACTTGGGAGTGGAAGTAAAACTCCCCAATTGTAGTTTCTTTGTGTTGTGGCCAGTTTCAAAGGAACTGCTGCAAAATGTTCATTTCTTCACTTTGTCATTGTGGCCATTAAGAGTACAGTGTCCCTTGTGCCAGCCAAACTTTGCTGGCCTAACTGTGCCAGCCTAACTCCAGGTTAGGATTGTGCTCTTCCTTGTGTGTGTGTACAGCAGTGGCGTCATGCAGCCGGAACGCTGGGCAGGAGGAACGGGTGAGCGGCAGCCTGCCCATTGCGTTCCGGTCCGTTTCGCCACGGGGGTGGGGAAGACAATGAAACGGACCGGAACGCAACGGGCGGACTGCCGCTCACCTGTTCCTCCCGCCCAGCGTTCCAGCTGCATGACGCCGCTGCTGTACAGTACCAACATAAGGTAGCATGTGCTGAGCTTTTGGTTAGCATTGGCAGGAAGGAAAGATGAGCACGTTCTTGCTTGAACCCCAGCTCTTCAGTTGCCAGCCCAGCTCTCTAGCCACAGGAAGTATCCTTCCCATGGCATGTGTGGGCACACGAACAGACAAACATACAAATATTAACACTGCCGTGGTTGTTCCAGCTTTACTAAACATTAAACACTTGCTGGTGACCTCTGATCCCAATTTTGCGATGGGGAAGCACATGCAACAGCTATTTTAAGAACTGAAGTCCTAAGTTAATGACACATAGTCACACTAACAACAGTCATGCTGCCTTCCTCTTTCTTGGTCATATGCAAGAGTAAAGCAGTTTAGACAAATGCTCGTCCCCCTTTTCTTGTTGCTACGGAGTGCACAAGCTTGCATATTTTAAAAATGCTTTCCTGATGTGCTTTTTTAAGATATCAGAAATCAAGAGTCTCATCAGTCAAAGTGAACATGGAAGGGGCCTATGAAAACAGAAAAGCAGAAATAGTCATCTGAGCAAAGAGAGAAGGGGGATTCAATGCATCTTTGGCCATGTCCATACACTTGTCACTCCTCATTTCATTGGTGTCTTTTAATAATGGTAGGAATCATCTAATCCAGTAGTTCCCAAACTGTGGGTCAGGACCCACCAGTGGGTTGTGAACCAATTTCAGGTGGATGGTGAAGCACGTAGAGCAGCAACGTGGGAAGCTGGGATGCTGGACAAAGGAAGGGCTGTGTGGTTGTTTTGGTTGTGTCAAGGTTGTAAAGAGGCTTTTTCCTTTCTTATTCCCTTTGGTGTTGGAAAATGGCTGAGAAATAACCCAACTGATTGCTGTGTTCTCAGGTAAGCAGCAGGTTCTGACATCACAATGACAGCAGTCCGGACTTGCTAACTGGGCAAGAGGCACTTTTGCAAGTGGTGTTCCTCTTATATTTAGCAGGGGGAGAGTAATTGCCCCTCTTCACCCACCAGCAGTGTCTTTAGTGGCTGTTGCTGGTGGTGTTTTGCATTTTTTTAGATTGTGAGTCCTTTTGGGACAGGGAGCCATTTAACTTTATTATTTGCCTGTAAACCACTTTGTGAACTTTGTGCTGAAAAGCGGTATATAAATACTGTTGGTTGATTGATTGATTGATTGATTGATTGATTCTAAAAAGTGGGTCTGCAAATTGATGTGCTGTGAATGGTCCACCGGTGTGCCATAGGAGTTTGTAGGGATCATTTATTAGCAGGGCCATTTGGGGATGGAACTGGGTGGGTGGGTGGGCGGCCCAGCCAGGGGAGGGGTCCGGGACTGGGATGCAGCCAGTAGGCTATATCCAAGGCCCTGTTAGGGGGCCACATGGCCCCGATTCAGGCTGCGTGGCTTCCTCGGTTCTGTGCCTTATAAATAGTAAGCACAGATCTGAGGACCCCTATTGGGAGGCCACAGCCTTCCCTGGGGCAAGGGGACGAACAATGGGAGGGCAGGGAACAAGAAGGTTTAATAGCAGGAGACGGCATGACGTCATTTTCTTGAAGCCACATCTGGGCACCTGCGGCCATATTTGTTCACTCAGTCAGATCATTGCTGCCAAGGAGGACTGCTGCGAATTCACGAATGAAAATCTCCCTGCACGTGTGTAAAAGTTAATATCAACCTCTTTAATCATGCCTGCGTGTTCACACTTTATTTTTCCGCCTTTCATTTTCTACTGTAATATTTATGAAATTCTGAACATTAACAGAATTTTTTTTATGGGGCATGACTGTTTTATTTTTGCTTGTGTAGATTTCAATGAAGTATGTCAAAATAGTGCAATCCGAGTTTAAATAGACAGCAAGTATGTTCAGTAATATTATTATGAGGAATTTAACCTTCTAATTGCATATAAATCATAATAAGGTTACCAATAATGTGTCTACATGATCACATGTTTTTATTTTCGTAAGTATTTATTTAAGGAATAAACTATTAAATCCTAAACAGTACGAGCAAAGCAATCTGAAATGCTTGGAATGAGGATTGTTTTGAGTTAACTAACATGGCGGCTAAGCCCACCCACTGGCTTTACCTCACGAGCATTAGCGCGTTAAGGGATGCCGTCTCCTGCTATTAAACCTCCTTGGCAGGGAATCTGTGAGCTGAGAACACATCTCTGATCTCCTAAGCGTGGTTGGAGAAAGGGACACCGAACTGTGAACTGGGTTTCATTAGGAGGCACCAACTTCCAGTTGCCACCTTGTGCATTCATGGCGAAGGCCACACTGTTTCTCACTAATCAGACAAGCCTCCTCAGCCCATTATTTGCCGTCCCCAGCAAAAACTTCACATGTCTTTCTAGAGACACGTGGAAATTTATCAAGCTTAAAACAGCTGACTCCTATGCTCACAACAAGCATTTCTGTTTTACTACTCCGGTATAAACAGTCAACTCAAGTGAAGGGAAGAATTAATCTCCTTCAGCCGCTTCTCTGGTGGGAGCAGGGAAGCCGTTTATCAGCCAGCAAGAAGACAAACGGGTGGCCAGAAAGAAGGACTACATCCAGAAAGAGCCATCTGTATGTGTGTAGTTCTCGAAAGTTCATTTCTGTAAAAATTGTAAAAACCTTCGGGGTTCTGAATAAAGTCTGCCTATGTAAACCGCCTTGAGTTACAGTCATTAAAGAAATCTGGTGACCTAAGAAAGGCGGTATATAAATCCAAGTATTATTATTATTATTATTATTATTATTATTATTGTTGTTGTTGTTGTTGTTGTTGTTATTGTTATTGTTATTGTTATTGTTATTGTTATTGTTATTGTT
>JAJKFI010000084.1:4538735-4560604 GCA_029204185.1 Lerista edwardsae
TTTCGCCATCTTCCCCGCCCCCGCGGGGGCGGGGAAGATGGCGAAACGGAGCGGTACACAATGGGCGGGCTGCCGCTCACCCGTTCCTCCCGCCCAGCATTCCGGCTGCATGACACTGCTGCCTATGTGCTCCTTGGATCTGTGCCTGCTATTTATCAGGCATAGAGCCAAGCATGCCACGTGACCCAAATTGGGGCTTGGGGGCGGATGCTTGGATGTGGCCTTATGGCTGCACAGAGGGCAAGCATCCACCCATCGTCCAAATGCCAGAGGAAACAGGCACAGTATGTTCTGAGCCCTCTCTGAGCAGCCATGAGGGAGGGGTAGTATGTAATTCCTTTGGAAGGGAACTCCATAATTGTGGCACCACTACAGGGAAGGCTCGTCCCCAAGCCTTCATCCCTCTAACCTGGGATAGCGGTGGCCCAGTTGGATTACCTATGAGGGCAGGCTGGAATGTATGGGAGAAGGCGGTCCTTCAGATAGCTTGCACCCAAGTCGTGACGGGGCTTAAAGGTCAATACCATCATATATTAGACATCTGCACAGGGCTCCTATCACAATCATGCACATAGGAGGGGAGTCACTATGCTTTCCCGAGTGTATGCACAACAGGAAGGAATTGGCTAACTGCACTGCACAGTTTCTAAGCAACCCTCAACCTCCCCTACCCCCGCTTCCCTTAAGTATGACTATTACACATCACCTAATTTATTTGAAGATATAGGGGTGCTGTAATGCTTGAAGCCCCCCTTTCATGGATCACTGCCTTGTCGTGGTGAAGGGGCTTGTGTAGCTCAATGAAGCTCTGAGCTATGCCATGTAGGGTTACCCAAGATGGACAGGTCATAGTGGAGAGTTCTGACTAAACGTGATCCGCTGGAGAAGGAAATGGCAACCCACTCCAGTACTCTTGCCAAGAAAACCCCATGGATTACAGTACTAAAAGGCTAAACGATATGACGCTGGAAGATGGAACATGAAATCGGGCGAACTCTGGAAGCTGGTGGAAGACAGGGAGGCCTGGCGTGCTGTGGTCCATGGGGTCGCGAAGAGTTGGACATGACTTAGTGACTGAACCACAACCACAAATCCTTGAAGCCCAAGTTGAAATTGCAGTGACCTGTGCTACCTCTTTTTCAGGTAAGGATGCACTTTTTGTCTTGTTTCCTCCCCCCACCCCTTGCATCTGCAGTAACCAGCGGTGCAAAAACTGCTATATTTGGAACCTTGAGAATGATTAACTTCATATTAAATGAAGTTAATTCACTCTGGCAACTGCCATAATATTCTGACTGGCCAAACAGGTACATGTATACTGCAGAGACATGCTTTTGGCCAATATCTGCGGAATGTTTTAGAGTATTAAGAGATAAAACATAACTACCAGGTTGTGTTGTTCTCTCTGGATGAACAAACGTTAATTTTCTTTTTTAATGAGAACCATTTACTTGTATGGAAACATCGTGATCCTTGAAATTAAGTCAACCAAACACAGAAATCAGAGAATGTGCCCATTATCTGCAAAGCCTTTAGACTGGATGCCTGAAATGGAACAAAACTTCCTGAAGCATCTGTGACACTGCATTTGCCGTTTTCGAAAACAGCTATACAGTCAGAAAAGTTGTGGTATTCCTCTTGCAGGACTGTACAACTTCAGACTGCAGCTAAGCAAAACTATACATTTGATTGTAAAAAAAAAATCATGTAAAAAATTTCCTACACATTGAAAAATGACATTTTGGCCAGAAGAGGTCTTACATCCCTTCTTGCCATATTGCTTTTCTACGTGCAAGGTAATGTATATGAAGGTAGGAGACTCACACATGCAAACCCTGTCTGTAGTCTAAAGTGGCAGTCTTCAGCATCACATTGCACCATATGATTCCATAGCTCATGTAACTTGGCCAGTATGTAACATCTTTGAATAAGTATATTCTCCTTTGCTTAAGATTGCCTGTTTTGCCCAACGATATTTAATGCACTACCAGAAGCTCAACCAGCTGGATTCTATGCTATTTGGACAGTCTTCTTTAGATGCTGAGTTTGAAAGGCATCCTGGGTTGATTACAAATGCTGGACAAATACATTATATCATTGTGGCTCTTCTGGGTAAAAATGCACATCAAAGCTGCAGCTGTCCTTTCAAAACTGGTAGACCGATTCCTGCTCTTTAGCAATAGAAGTCATTCCAGGATTGGACCTGAGCTGGAAAAAGTGTGTTTCCTGCAGTTAGATAAGCTCTTGGGTCCAATGACAGTATCTGAGCTTCCGGAGTTACTGCATTTAAAACAAAGCCATGTTGCAAAAATGCATCTGGATGAAATGTTTGCATTTCAGGTGTGGTGGCAATCCCTGGGAAAGACAGCAGTGTTCCAGTCTAGCAAGCAGCATCGTACGATACACAGCTTTACCTTCAGACAACATCACAATGATTGCAAAGGCAAACAAAGCACCAACTGAACACACCAAGCTGAGCACCTGTTTCAATAGGCAGGTTGGAAAACAGTGAAACCAGGAAACACCAAACTTAAATGGCTCATGGTACCAGGGAGAGGCCTTGCAGGAGAAGAAGGCAAAAGGTCAGGCTGGTCTTTCCATCTCCGGCCATCACCTAGGAGTGCCACTTATGCTGCCTGAATAGTCAATGGTTGGTTCCAAACCCTGGAATGTAGATCAAGCATAGCAAAAATGTGGTTCGTGAGTCAACTGACCTCCTGAACACTTTAGAAGAAAAAACAAGCTGGGCCCTGCATGGTTAAGTCGCTTAGGGCACAATCCTAATGGAGTTAGGCTGGCACAGTTAGGCCAGCAAGGTTTGGCTGACACAAGGAACACCGTAAAGCATCTTTGGGCCACTCTCAGAGTCAGAGAGGCCAGCACACAGATGTGCGCCATCCTCCCTAACTCCAAGGGTGGTCAACTCCAACAGGATGCAGGTATCTGGATGGGCTCCCTGGGTTTGCTAGATGGGCCTTTGGCCTGATCCAGCGGGGCTCTTCTTGTTCTTAAGGTCCAGACCTCCTTCCTTCTCTGGTAGGTTGCTTACTTGGTGCTCTCCAAGGTACTGCATTTTTGCCTTGCCTCATGGGTTCACTGTTGAACATGACAGTTGCATTGGAGACCTCAGAGTATGTGCAGAGTTCTACAATTTACTCCAAAACTATCTAGCTACATAATTTCTTGATGATATTTTTAATTGCAAAAAATCCAGCTTCCTTATGTTTTTTTGAAATTTTCTACTTGATTTTTACCCCTTGCAACTCCATTGATCCTGCCAGGCAAGTCAGTCTGACCCAAAACCAATCTTGCTGCAGGCATCAAGAATACAAAAGGGACCAGGCTTGCTTGCCTGACTCCTTGTGGCAAATCTTAATCCAACACTCTGCATTTATAATCCAATAGCAGAAAGAAGGCTTAGCCTTAAGTTGATTTTCCACCTGCATGAACAGAGCCAGTTCTCTGGCTCAATCACAGCATTCTATTCAGGAAGCAACAAGAACCATCTTCTCTTCCTCTCCTTTTTTAACTAAGCTGGAGTTAACCATACCATATGAAAATGAAAGAAACTTCCAGTGTTGACACAATGTTTCCACTGCATGCATTATTTGTGCTAAAACAGTGTTATTCAAACTGTGGGTCGGGACCCACTTGGCGGGTCATGACCTGATGTCAGGTGGGTTGTGGAAAGCTGGGAGCAGCCATTTTGGAAACTACAGACCTTACTCTTTCTATATTCTTTTTGTGAGTTTTAACAGTTTGAATTTTAAAATGACAGTTAAAAAAAAAAGTTTTTAGTTCATTGCATTTACATCATATTTTGACCTAATCCTGCTTTCTGCTTTCTGCTTCTGTTTCATGGTTGTACAATTGCTGCAGTTGAAGAACGCCAATTTGCATTCCAGGAGTGTCATTTGATATGTTACAATAACAGCACTTCCTACTTGATGATGTCACTTCCTCCCACAACATCACTTCCAGGTTAATGACATCACTTCCGGTGGGTCCCGACACAACTGCCATTCTAAAAAGTGGACCCCAGTCTAAAAAGTTTGAATACCACTGTGCTAAAACAATCAAAACAAAGAGGCACAGCTTCTCCTGAGTCAGACACATTGGGGCATCTAAGCTGGCATTGCCTACACTTCCTGGGGCAGCTCTCCAGGATTCCAGAAAGGGGTCTTTTCCAACCCTATCTGGAGATGTCATGGATTTGGACCCTCTGCATGTAAAGCATGTGCTCAGCCACTGAGCTATGACTCTTGCATGCAGGGCTTTCGCAAAGCAACAAACAATGGGAGGAAAGTAAACGGACAAAGAGAAACTAAAATGCCACCGAGCCCATTCAGAAAAGGGACAGCAAACCCGCAGTGGCCGCCTAATAAATGCTGCTGGATGGCAAAGGTCATTCCCACCAGCTTCCTACAAAGCTTTAATGGGGACGGTCACTGCCGTTGTCTGTAACAGACTTGCATGCCCTTTATGAGGCACGTGGCCTTTCGCCATCAATAGGAATTCACTGGACACGAAAGCAGGGAGAGTTATGGCTTTCAGCAAGAGAAATGGCTTCAGAAATGCGTCATACTCAGGAACAGTCTCCTTTCATGCATGGCTAGATTGGCGGCAGCGGCAACAACAGCAAGTGTCAGTCAAGATTGCATAATCCCCTCAGCCAGGTTGTAAAGCGACACAGGTATGGACAATGCTAAGGGAGTGGTGAAACCTCACTGATTATTCTGACAATGCATTTGCTCTTTATTTCCATTTGCATGCTGGTTTTCCTCATAATGAAAGCATTCCTACATTCTTTCTAGGATTCTGTCTATACTCTTTATTTCAGAAAGGACTCAGGGTGCAATCCTAACCTGAAGTTAGGCTGACATAGTTAGGCTAGCAAAGTTTGGCTGATACAAGGGCCACCGTAAAGCATGTTCGGACCCCTCTCGGAGTCAGGGAGAATGGTGCATGCCTGTGTGCTGGCCTTTCTGACTCTGAGAGTGGCCCAACCATACTTTATGGTTGCCCTTGTGTCTGCCAAACTTTGCTGGCCTAACTGTGCTGGCCTAACTCCAGGTAAGGATTGTACTCTCAAGCTGCAATCCTATTCACACTTTCCTGGGAATAAGTTCATAAGAACATAAGAACATAAGAAGAGCCCTGCTGGATCAGGCCAAAGGCCCATCTAGTCCAGCTTCCTGTATCTCACAGCGACCCACCAGGTGCCACAGGGAGGCATGAGACAACAAGATGCATCCTGTTGCCACTCCCTTGCACCTGGTACCAGTAGCCCACCACCTTTGTAAGAAGGTTGCACAATCCATCATTGCCTATAGCCCACGATGGACCTAAGTTCCATTGACTAGAGTGGGATTTGCTTCTGAGTAGACAGGCATAGAATTGGGCTCGCAGGCATCTTCATTGGGTGGCCACAAGACAAGAAAATAGAAAGGTCCATTCCACCAAAAGCAAACTAGAACAGTGGCCCTGACTCCAGGCAGATTTAAGAGCCACTGCAATAGATTAATTATTTTTAAAATCTATATGCTGCCTTTTGCCATGGGGCTCCATAGCAGCTATGTACATGGCAGCTAATGTGATAATGAAAACAAAACCATAAGAAGAATTAAAACAAAGAAAAAAGGATAGAACCAAGAAAAACAAAGAAATAAGCAAAGGGGGGAGCCAGAAGAGATAGTAGAGAGTCCTGTGGACGTATTTTATTGGAAGCCACTTTTAATTTGAGATTTACATGACCAATGCAGTGTAGCGGTCATGTTGTAGAAGGGCTCTGTATCACATGGGCAACACACACGATCTCCAGTTGAAAGGGCTATTTTGGCTTCTGCGGTCAGTGCTGCTGCCAGGGTGCTGTTTTGGAGCTTGCATAGAGTGCAAATCCCTGAATTGGCACCCTGCTTGCCACCCTAGTGGTAAAATGGGCACAGACACCAGCATATGGAGGATTTAGGGCAATCTGGGTGAGCAGGTATTCTAATGGGCATTTACCTTTGACTCAGTACCTAAACTGGCCAACGCCGATGCCACAGACATTCCTGTCGGCCAGTGTTTCTCCAGCCAGGGTTGGTGGGTCGGCCCTGATATCTGGTGGGTCCCAGGTTGCGCCCTCCCACTCACTCTCCCTTGCACCTGGTTGGCTCCAAATTGGAGCCTTCTGGAAGCAATTGGAGGCCACACCTGGCTTCCATAGGACTCAGAAGGCCTCCACAGGCCTCCAGAAGCAGCAGGAAAGTCACTTCTGGTTTACGTCAGGGTTCGTGAAAGTGACTTCTGGTTGCTTCCAGAGGCCTGCAGATGTCCAATACGGGATAAGGAGATGGGTCATGGTGCCCTCCGCCACAGAACAGATGAGACGGTGCGGGGGGGGGGGAGGCTGAGACCCCCTGCTCAAGCAGTCTCATGCAGCTCAATCACTGCTTTTTTCCCCCTTTACATATAATGACTACATTTTAAAACTTTATACACATTTAGAACACTTATCTGCAGCAATGAATGAATATTTATTAATTTATATCACACCTTTCCCCCTAAAACAGAGGTCTCCAAATGTTTCAGTACAAGGGCCACATCATATATTTTGCACACTGCCATGGGCTAAAAAAAAATTAAGTTCTATTTATGAATGAATGCATTTTAAATGAAAGAATAAGTTTTACTTGCATATTTTTTGTAATTAGCATGATGTGGTTCAGAACAAAAGAGAAATGTGACAATTGCAAAAACAAAAACAAAAAACCAATACCGTGCTTCAATGGAGAAATGATATATAATGGGTAAAAATATCAAACATTCGTGAATGCTCTGACAAAAAAAAAGGTTGCTGCAGGTTGGATAATATCTTGTCGTGGGTTGGATGTGGCCCCCCAGGCCATAGTTTGGAGACCCCTGCCCTAAATTATAAGAAGAGCCCTGCTGGATCAGGCCAAAGGCCCATCTAGTCCATCTTCCTGATTTTCACAGTGGCCCACCAGATGTCTCAGGGAAAACACAAGACAAGATGCCAGAATCCTGTGGCCACTCTCTTGTATCTGGCATTCTGAGGTAAATTTCTGAGGTAAATATGAGGTAAATAAAACAGAGTTTACTCTCCTGTCTGTGGGGAGGGAGCTATAATAACTTGCAACCCAATCTGGGCCTTAAGAACATATTAAGAGCTCTGCTGGATCAGGCCAGAGGCCCATCTGTATCTTACAGTGGCCCACCAGATGCATCAGAGAGCTCACAATACAACAAGGTGGTAGCCACTCCCTTGCACCTGGCATTCTGAAGCCTACTTCTAATTTAAGGAGGTTGCACAACCTATCAGGGCCTATAGCCCTATAGAGTGCTGAAAGCAGATAGAAAGTAGAAAAAACTCAGTTATTCATGACACTCTGTGTGAATTAATAATAGCAGTCATTTAGCAACTCTATCTATCTGATAAACTCAATTGATCAGTATGTCTACTTACATTATGGAGACATGTGCACCCAAATAGAGACAATGTGTATCCAAAGCTCTTACAACAAGCTCATAGCTAGTAAAGAACTAGTTGGATAAAACTGGATTGTATCTTCCTGTTTGCTCATCTCCCTTGACATGCTAGCCACAGCGTTAAGTGGACTTCCCGAGAGACAGAAAGTATTTTTGGAGCCCGTTAAAGAGTCTCTAACTTTCACACATAGTACTTTTTCCTTGCATAGATAACTTCCTTGCAGGAACCGGAGATTGTTTGACCCTCTTTAGTTCTATAGTGCTTGGCCTTGCAAGTGGTTCATTCCAGGAATTCCGCTTTAGTATATCAACAGGGCTGCAAATATGATCTTGGTTGGGTTCCAGATGGTTATCATGGAGATACGTAGTCAAGGAAGTTACCGAACTCTGGTTGGAGAAATCCTCTGTAGCCTTTCTCCTGGCAACCTCCTTCCCCAGAGCACATAAACCTGCTGACAAGGCTTATCAAAGTGTTAACATTTGCTCTGGAGCATAACTGTTGCCCGAAAAAGGCGTCTGCCAAAGAGAATGGGAGGTATATAATGGTAAAGGTTCCACTCCTTCCAAGAGCCATGACCTGTCTCAATATTTGTCTATGCTTATGGTCCCTTAGGTACCTGGTGGGCCACTGCGAGGTACAGGAAGCTGGACTAGATGGGCCTTTGGCCTGATCCAGCAGGGCTCTTTGTATGTTCTTGGGATAGCAAATTCTGTTTTATTTACCTCAGAATTTTACCTCAGAAATTTACCTCAGAATGCCAGATACAAGGAAGTGGCACCAGAATGCAGGCAGCCTGTTGTCTTGTGTGCTCCCTGAGGCACCTGGGGTCACTGTGAGATACAAGAAGCTGGACTAGATGGGCCTTTGGCCTGATCCAGTGGGGCTCTTCTTATGTTCTAAATATGGTGGGCAGAGCAATCTAGGCACGGGCTTACAACACAGACTAACTGTTGCAAACTTGGGTAAGGCATGTTTGTGCCACCTCAGGAATTGGGAGGCGCAGGGGCCCATGATGGTTCCTGAGCGCCAAATCTGGACCCTGTGATGGTATGTTTGTGCCCGATGAGACAGGCCAGTGCAGGGAGTGGGAGTGCTGGGGGGTGAAATGGAGGCAAGGAGGAGGTGTTTCGGGTTGGGGGAGTAAGAGGTGGGAGGTGGATCAGGCCTGAGGAGGAAGGTGGGATGGGCCACAGCAGTGCAAGCCAAGTCCCAACCCCCATCCTTGGCCTGAGCAGCTTTACATGGATTTGCTGCCTGGATTTATCTCACGGGCGCAGATCCAAGTAGCCCCATAGGAGTGGCTGATGTGCAACACAGGAAAATATTCCCCTACCCCAAGTTGCCCTCCAGCTGGACTCTACCTTGCGCTGGATATAGTTCAGGCAACTTGGCCTGACTGTTCCAGGGCGTTAGTATTGCTCCCTATGTAAGATATGGTGAAATCTGGAAAAATTAACAATCTTAAATCTAATAATAACTCTAAGGGTGCAATCCTAACCTGGAGTTTGACCAGCAAAGTTTGGCCAGCACCAAGACCACAGTAAAGCTCATTTGCTTTAAAGGACCACTCTCGGAGTCAGGGGGGATGGCACAAGTCTGTGTGCTGGGCTCTCTGACTCGGAGAGTATTCCAAACGGTGTTCCTTGTGCCGGACAAACTTAACTGCGCTGGCCTAACTCCAGGTTAGGATTGCACCCTAAAAGAGTACATATAATGTGAAGATTAGAACACTGGAACATCTCAAATAACAGCTCTCTCTTTGACAGTCATGAGGGTGCATATTTTAATTTCTGAATTTTCTGACCTCCACAGTAAATCATAAAGAACAGATCTGATTAGCATTATGCAAAGAGAATCCTTTTTTCTTTTTTCTTTCTTTTTCTTTTTTTTTGCTGATTACAGATTTTGTTTGGTCTTAAATAAAACTTCCCAACTGAAAAATTCTGAGCGCCTGATGCCAGACTCCGGAGTTGGACTCTCCGCTAATATAAGGAAGGTGTGAAGTTCTCTGGGCGAAGCAAGGGAAGGCCTGAAGTACTTTGATAAAGTCTGCCTTGGGCAAAGCCACAGCAATGTAACTCGCAGCGAGTCAAAGCTCACACCACCCGAGAAATATGAACAGAACTCTTTTCGGTGAAAGGGGAGAAAGGAAGGACTAAATTCAACTTGCTCCTTATTGTTGTCTTTCAAGTCTGTTCATAAAACAGCCCCACAGCATGCTGAAATGTGGCTAAATTGGGTGGACGATTCTGCAGAGTCTGGGTGGACAATAGTCTACTTTAGTCTCTGCCGTGTCTATTTTAAGACAAAAACATACATGTTGTTAGCTCATGGGATGGATAGATTGGGCAGAGGGATGCTCTTTTCCCTTTCTCAGAACACCACTTTTCCCTTCTCAGACATCCACTAAAATTGAGTGTTGGAAGACTGAGAACAGATAAAATACTTTTTTTTTTTAATCTAATGGCTAATTAATCTGTGGAACTCCTTGCCACAGGAGGTGGTGGTAGCATCTGGCCTAGGTGCCCTTAAAAGGGGATTGGACAGGTTTCTGGAGGGAAAATTGATTGCAAGCTATAGGCCATGACGGGTGGTGAAACCCCCTCATTTTAGAAGTAGGCTAGTTCAGAATGTCAGATGCAGAGGAGTGGCAATGAGATGCAAATATATCGTTGTCTTGTGTGCTCCCTGAAGTATCAGGTGGGCCCTGTGAGATACAGGGAGCTGGACTAGCTGGGTTTTTGGCCTGATCCAGTGGGGCTCTTCTTACATTCACAGATCTTGCTAATTTTGTTCTCATGGTTGCCATTTTAGGATCTTTGAATTGTTGAATGTATTGCTTTTATGGTACTTTTCCCGAATTCTTGTTTGATGCCTGGACCATAGGAAAGTGTGGTATAAATATTCAATAAAAATACATATTTGGAAAACACATAGATTTGTGAACAGGTATACTCATTGGAACACCAGAACTGGATACAGGATCCTTTTCAGTTTACGCTCATGAGAGCCAATGCACACATTACATTTTTCAGGTCTCCACTTACAATGTTTTAGGCATATTTATTTATAAATAAACAATCGGTCTAGAGCAAGAAGGTTATATGACAGGAGGGGACATGCCTTAACAAGAGATAGCAGCCGAATGAGGCCAGGGGGCGGGCTTAGCGGCCATGTTGTCTGACTCAAAACATTGCTCATTCCAAGCATTTCAGATTGGTTTTCTGGTACTGTTTAGGGCTGAATCGTTTACTCCTGAAGTAAAAACTTACCAAAATAACAACGTGTGATCGTGTAGAAACATCAGTGGTAACCTGATTATGATTTAATATGCACTTACAAGGTTTAATTCCGCATAATTATATTACTGAACACACCGGACGAAATGCTACTTGCTGTCTATTTAAACTCGGATTGCACTGTTTTGACAGACTTATTTTTTGAAATCTACACAAGCAAAATTAAAGTGTGAACGGGAAGGAAAGAAAAAAAAGGGGAGGGTGGGCAAAAATTAGATAAATATGTACGAAAATTACATTAAAATTTCTTCATAACACAAGTAGTTGTCAATATGAGAGGAATTCTTTTTTTACTTCTAGACTATTAAGAGTATTTTTTTAAACTCTACACTCACCCCCCCCTAAAACAAATTCTGTTAATGTTCAGAATTTCGAAAATATTACAGTATAAAATGGAAGGCGGGAAAAAAAAGTGTAAACGGGAAGGGGGAAAAAAGGAGGGGGGAAATATATTTTTTTTCCTTCTAGACCATTAACAGTGGGTGTCAGAAAATGGTGAATAAGACTGCTAGGAACAACAAGAAATTACACAGCTTCAAAAATTCTGTACTCACTGAACGGTTGCTTTATTGAACCGATGTAATGTGAATACATGAATCTTTCAGCGGAAATTAAATCCCATTTTTCGTACAGCAATTCGCACACCCGTATGCAGAACACGCAGGCATTATTAACGAGGTAGATATTAACTTCTACAGACGTGCTGGGAGAGTTTTATTAAAGAATTCACGGCAACCCTCCTCCTGGCGGGAAAGATCTGAGTCAGCCATATTGTCTGACTCGGAAGCTTCAAGATACTGATATCATGTCCCCTCCTGTCAATCTTACCTTCATGGTCTAGAGCAGTGGCGTTATTCACCCAGTACGCTGGGCGGGACTTACCTTTGAGTGGCAGTCCGCCCGTTGCGTCATGCCGCGTTCCGCCGCTTTCCCGGCGGGTGGGCGTGACGCAATGGGCGGACTGCCACTCAAAGGTAAGTCCCGCCCAGCGTACTGGGTGAATAACGCCACTGGCCTAGAGGCACCCAGGATAATGTAAAAGTGTATAAGTGGGCACATGAAAATATTCATTGCAAGCAGCCCATGTAAATAAATCCACTGTGGAGTTACAGTGCCAAATTCAGGTATTATGTGAAAATACAATAGCACAATGACCACTTTGCTTTCCCTGTAAGACAAAATGTCCAATGAACACTTACAGGGCAGATACTTTTAAAACCACTGAATAGCTTGGAAAGGCTTGGTATGTGGCAAAAACAGAAACGCTTTCCATATTTGATAGCGGGTGCTTTCATGTGACAGGTACAAAGGAGAGCATTTTCTTTAGGACGACGAAACGGGAAAAGAGGCTTAGAACAAGTTATTTTATTCTTCCATCTGCAAAAAGTTAAGGTTCTCATGCAACAGCTTTGTCCTCTACTGCCACCCTATGCTCAGTTATAGAACTTGGCTGGACAGATACAATTTGCAGATAAAATTCCATACATCATGTGCCATTTCAACAGAACAGGGAATTCAAGCTGATCTAATCGTACTGTACTCGGAAGCCACACTAGGCCTGACCTTAAATGCTGTAGGTCAATCGGCCATGGGCAGTTGTGTTACGAAGTGAGTCAGGACAAAGATCAAGACATGGATGTCAAGATACGGGAATAATGGCACTTTAGGAATCTTGCCAAAGTAGCCAACTGGAAACAGGCAATCACATGGTTAAGCATCCGCTATTTTTACCTGCAGCCTATTGTTCTAGCGGTTTATGGCTTTTTCTTACAGTCCCACCCCAACTACCCCCCCCCGCCAATGTTGCCATGCCAATGGAGCTTGAGCTGTATCCTGCTGGGGAGGGCTGTCCCAGAAGCCTCCTTGGGATAAGCCTTGACTGCCCCAATGGGTCTCCTTGGGTCCATCTCCTTGGATCCAGGAAAGTGTCCAGTGGTGTTCCAAGGGGGTGGGGAATGCTAGGTTTTGCAGGAGCTTGAGCTCCTGTCTGACGTGGTCCCTCCCCCTTGCCTCCAGAGCCATTCATGGCATGAAGAGCTGGCTTGGAGGCTTTGCTCTCTGAGCTGCAAATGGCTCTGAAGGCAAGCGGGAGGAGCCTTGTTACAACAGGAACTCAGGCTCCTGCAAAACGTAGCATTTTGCCCCTCTGTAGGAATGCCATTGAAAGCTCCAGCCAATTTCTTGGTGCAGAACTGAGGGGAGAAAAGGAGAGAGAACAGGGGAAGGAACGGGGATAGGATCCTGGTACATAGTCAGAGATGGACCATCCCTCTTTCTGGCCCTCCATCCAGCCCTAGGACTTCCAGTAGCTTTAGCAGCAATCCTGGTGGCCAAAAGCTGCTTCTGCTAGATGCCAGGGCAGCAACAAGATAATCTGCCTGATCCAGGATTTAACCCTGGATGGATGCAATGACCTGGCATGGGTCATGGAGACCTGGTTGGAAGACAGTGGTGGTGATGGTGGTAGTCTCTCCCAGTTATGTCCTACAGAGCTGTCATGTTCTTCAGCCGCCATGGCTACAGGGATTGGGAGGCAGTGTGGCATCAGGAAACCATCCCTAAAGCCAGGCACCCTGTCCAGTGGTGTGCCAGGATGAGGTTGCCTACATGTGAGGCTGCGTGGCCAAGGTAAGCCTAACTGTATGGTCTGCTCCCAAAGGCTGATGAATTCTGGGAGTTTCCTGAGGGCTTGGGAGAGTTTCTTGCTGCCTGGGCCGAAGACACACCTGCTTCTCTGGTCAACCACTGGAACAAGGGAACGGCAAGAGCAGAAGATCAGAGGGCTCCTGTGTGAACTCTACCGTGATGTACTGTACGTAGAGCCAAGGCAGCTCCTTGGTCTATGAAGGAGTTGCAGGCAATGAAATGACTGGGTAGATGTCTTGCGTAATGAGGGAGAAGGACCCATGATGAACACAGGTTAGAGCACATATCAAAGCCTATTCTGTGGAGGTTATGGCAGTAAAGGCTTTTTTTCCACACCTGCAGCGTGCAAGAAAGCCGAATTGTTCCAACTTCTCTGTGTCTTATGGCACAATCCTAACCTGGAGTTAGGCCAGCGCGGTTAGGCCAGCAAAGTTCGGCCAGCACCGGGGTCACCATAAAGTGCGTTTGGACCACTCTCAGAGTCAGGGGGGATGGCGCACGTCTGTGTGCTGGCCTCTCTGACTCCAAGAGTGGTCCAAACATATTTTACGGTAGTCCTTGTGCCGGCCAAACTTTGTTGGCCTAACTGTGCCGGCCTAACTCCAGGTTAGGCTTGTGCTCTCCATGTGACAATTTTGCAGATAAAAATCACCCGTATTCCCCACGACTTTGGAGTCTGCATTGCCTGAACCCCAGAGAGGAATTTGCAGAAGTCCAAATAAAATGAACCACATTACATGTGTGGAGGTTTTACACATTGATAAGAATTGGCTAAATTAACAGTTTGCCACAGTGCCTTTGATACATATCTGGTGAATATGTAATAGCAAATAAACTTACACTGTGCTTAAATTATGGAAATTTGGCAGGGGAGGGATATGGGGCAGAGGAGAAACTCATGAGACAGATTTTTCTTGCTTCGTATTAACAAAGTGTTTGCTGTCTTGAAGTCATGAAAGTTCCTGTTGGAACTACTGCTTTAGAGCACACTGAGCAGAGGTTGGGAGTTTGTTGCTAGCTGCAGTGCAGGCAAAATATAACTAATTTTCATTTGATGTGCAAAACCTTTCTTCAGATTCCATTCAGTGGCCCAAAGAGGGCAGCAGAGTTCAAGTGAGGTATTGGTCGCATGCAACTACAGACTGGAGAAAGACCATGGTTTTGAAGAAAGTTCTAAGTGGTACAGACAGGCATTGTTTCCAGTGGGGAGGGGGCTCACTCACTTGTTTCTGTTGGTCCCCTGTTGTCTTTGATCCATCTAGTTTGGGCTTGTTTTAACCCTTCCTTGCCCTCACAAAACCTCTGAGTAGCAGTCCTTACAATGCTTTTTTTGTGGGAAATAAATTGTGCATGCAAGTGGGCTGCTCTCTCTGGAACTGAAAACATGGGAGAGACTGTGGCTTCTCTCCTGTGAGCTGATTTTCACACAAGTGGCTTTTCCTCCACAAATAATGTCACAATGAATTCAGAGATACTCATTGGATAAACAAATGTCCCTTGACATGCTGCCCATGTAATACTTTCAACTTAATGAAAAAAAAAAAGCAGTGATCTGTCTCCTAACATTACGTTGGGCCTCAACATAACTTTGTTTTTGTAAGAGCAACTGCAGCTGTGCCTGCTCTATAGGAACATAAGAAGAGCCCCTCTGGATCAGACCAAAGGCCCATCTAGTCCAATTTCCTGTACCTCATAGTGGGACCTTTGATTGGTCCCAAGGGGTTTGAGGAACTCCGCAGGTCATGCCCTCTCCCCCCCCCCAGGGGTGAGTGGCGCCCTGAGGAGTTGGCCAATTTTGAAACCACAAAGGATTGGGGAAGTGGGGCAGAGGCGGAGGAAGGGTATAGCCTTGGGTGGTGCGAGCCATGGGCACCGGCAGCAGGAGGGCGCCATTGAGTGGAGTCCGTGGATGAACCCACGCGCTGTCTGGCCCACCTGCCCTCCCTCGCGTCTGTTCCGCTCCAAAATGGAGCTATTCCGGGCGCAGGGAGGCGTGGCTGGGCGATGCACAGGGGCGGGGCGATGTGCTGGGGGCGCAGTTTCATCGCCCTGCCATGGGAGCACCTGGGGCTCCGTTCGTCTCTGAAGAAGGGGACTGCCTGGACACAAAGGACAAAGGGGTTTGATTTGGTTTGAGTGGCAAGGGACAAAGGCATGGGGTCAGGGAAGGGCAAAAGATAATCACACATTTTACAAGACAAGACAGATCGAGATATTATGCAAATATCTTTGGCTGAGACCGAAGGACTGAAGGACCCAAGGATCTGGCCCGATGGCTGTGGCTCACTCCCTGAGGGAACCGGCATCCATTTTGCCTTCTGGTGGCCATTTTGTACCGTTCCCTACACAGTCTGCACGAAGCCTGATATGACAGTTCTCCCTCAGAAAGCACGTTTCCTATTCACAAAAGGTATCTCCCATTCATAAAAACACAGTTTTCATTCATAAAACCCCATTCATAAAGTCGGCCTCCCTCTTTAAGGGGAGACTTTGACAGTTTGAGGGTTTGACAGTTCCTTCGAACCACGTGGCCAGGGATACCGGGGAAAGACCCAGCTGCCTCAAGGTTTGACAGCCGGCAAGTGGTGCTTTTGAGGAATCGGCTCAGGGGTTTGACAGCTCTGTCAGTTCACATGGTTGGAGTTCCTCAGGTGGTTGCTTGTTGAACTGGGCTGAACCCCGGGCCGGCTCGTTGACTTGCGGTTAACAGTTTGTATAAGGCGTGTGTTGGGGTCAGACCACAGGTCAAGAGGTATCTTAATCCTTTGATTGCCACAGAGACGTCATCCGGGCACGCCAGGAACCGGAACGCCCTGATGATTGACAGCCTATGGCGGAGGGCAGCCACGCCTCCCTGCGCCTCACAGCGCCCGAATCACTCCATTTCAGAGTGATTCAGGACGCTAGGGAGGGAGGGCGGGCCCAGGAGCAGCTTGCCCGTCCTCGGGAGAGGTGGCGCGGCCCGGGCCCGTCCGTAGAACTGGCGGAACGGCGTACCGGGCCGTTCCGCCAGGATGACACCACTGGATTGCTGGCTCAAATGCTCAAGCCGGCTGGCTGGGGCTGTGGCGGTGGCGGCGCGAGTTCGAATCCTGGGTCCCCGTGTTCTGTTGAAAATGGTCAGCGGGGGATCCGGGGGAGTTGCGGCCGTGAGTTCGATTCTCGCCAAGGCTCAGTCCTTTTTTTAAGAGTTTATTTTATTGGTTGCAGCTTGGCTGGGCTGTGTGCTCGCAGCCAGGTAGAGGAGCTTGGTGGTTACAGCGTGGCTGGGCTGTGTGCCTGCAGCCCGGAAAGGAGCATGGTGGTTTCTGAGAGAATCACCCGGGCGGGGTGTCCTCCTGCATCAACATGATGATAAGCCTGGTTTAAAAGAATCCAGCTCCCCTCCCACCCAGCCCCGCTGCTCATGCAGCTCAAACATTACGCATTCTGTCACTGATGGATTTCTAGAAAGGGGGCAGGAAAAAAAGCATCCACTATTTAACTAATTACCGTGGTGCAGATCTTTTGTTTGGCTACCACTGGATACCCTAATTGAGTCCTTCAGTTGCCAAACAGCTTTGTGGGCTGTGTGCCCAATGCAAAATAAGGCCATTTGTAGAACATAAGCAAAAATGTTTCAGGTCCCCTCCCTGCCTTGAAGGCAGCAACAGTAATCTTGGAACAAAGACAGCGGTTCCTCCTGCAAAACTGGCAGCCAGCACCACTTCTTCCCATAAACCTTGATCCAAAACGACTTACTCTATTGCTTGGCAACTAGTAGGCCTTCGACCAAATGAGATGCACTAATGACTGTGGAATATGGCAGCCCCAGTTTGCCCCTTCAATCGCCACATGACTGCAACCCCCAGATCAGCCACTTCAGCAGCTCATGGCTTGTGGGTGGCTTGTTTTGTTCCCAGCTCAACGGTTCAGCACATGCCCTGCTTGTAGAAGACCCCATGTTCAGTCCCCGGAAAACAGAGCTAGGTCAAGTCCCCCGTCAGAAACCTCTGGAAAGCTACTGCGTGGCCCTGAAGAAGCAGTGGAGGAGAATGGTGCAGACCGGAGCATCTTCCTGGACATCAGGGCAGGCTCTAGGAGAGGCAGAGCCCAATGTGGGGCATTCCCGTGGGGGCCTCCACTCTCCCCACGGTGCCCCCCACTCACCAAGAAAAGCGCTTGTGGTGCCATGCGCAAAGTGCAGCACCTGGAAATAATTGGTGCTGGCATGATGTTGTCACCCCCAAGGATGTCCAGGAGGCCTATTTTGGGCTGTTTGGAGGCAGGGGCAGGTGGGAGGGCCTAAGGGAAAGTGCCCTGCTTGCCCCTCTGCCCTACAGCCAGCGTCGTCATCCGCAAATGAACTCCCAGAACGCTGGGAGGTACGTGGGCGGGACTTTCGCGTGATTGGCAGCCCGCCCGTTTCGTTCCGCGGCTGCCCTGGCCTCGAGGGGTGGCTGCCCCCGGTTGGCGTGGCCCCCTGCTGCTTGCCCAGGCACCCGGCGCGCGCCCCCACCTGTCTCCCCTGGCGAGCAGGCACCCCTCGAGGCCAAGGCAGCCGTGTTATGAAACGGGCGGGCAGCCAATCACGGCGAAGCCCTGCATAAGTCCCTCCCAGCATTCCGGGAGTTCATTTGCGGATGACGACGCTGCCTACAGCCCATAGAGACCCCGGGTACAGCATCAGGCGGTATGCTCGCTGTGCTGGTGTGCGCCCCCCGAAAGCGTGGGCCCAATATGACATTGGTCACATTGGCTTAAGGCACCTATACAGCAAGCACAGATGCGAGAAACCTATAGGTGAGGCTGGAGCCTCCTCTGGGGCAAGGGTGCAAATGTGCCTGTGCTCCGGGGAGGCTCATGAGCGCTCCGAAGCTGTGCTGGATACAGGCCCGCTGGCCTTGCTGTTCCAGCACAGCTTAGAGCACATTATGCTCTTAGAGCATAATGCTATGCATAATGCTTTGCATGTCTACTAAGAAGTAAGTCCCATTGTGTTCAATGGAGCTTACTCCTGGGAAAGTATGTGTGGGATTGTAGCCTTAATCGTACTGTCAGCTCTCTCAAGAGTCCTTGCAGGGCTAGTCCTAGCAGGGAGGAAATAAATAAAAAATAAGACAGCACTCCATGAGGACAATGGGAATGGCTCCAGTGGCCAAAAGATGTATTTGTCTGACATTCATCTCCATTTAGGCAAAAGAGTTTTCAATGCACTTGATGATGTGGGTTTTTTTTTCTTCCCAGTGCATTCTTGGTACGCAATTGTGTTGTTGCTTTTTTGTTTGTGCTATGGAGTTGTTGTGCTTCATCCAATATTTCAGAACAACCATAATAAGACTAACATGGAAAGCTCATTACAGTTCAGTATAACAGAATGTTCCAGCCCCAGGAAAGCATAACTTTTGTCCTATTTCTAAGCTATTTGCTCTCTACCTCCTTAGTATACACACAAGCAGAACCATCTCAATTTCTCCACCATATGTACATATGAAGCTGCAGCCTACTGAGTTAAACCATTGGTCTATCTAGCCTACTACTGGGTCCCTGACTTGCACATGGCTGACGTATGGATGTCCACGTTACATAGAAACTGCTGGAACAGAACCAGGTCATAACTTGGGAACTTAACAAGATAGTCCTATTCCCGCTTACTTAGAACATGAATTCCCATTACAGGCATGTTATACACTGAAGGAGATTGAAAAGAGAACCAGAACCAACCAACCAACCAACCAACCAACCAACCAACCAACCAACCAACCAACCAATCAATCAATCAATCAATCACTAGTATTTATATACCGTTTTTCAACACAAAGTTCACAAAGCGGTTTACAGGCAAATAATATTAAAGTTAAACCAAAACTTTAAAGTTAAAGTTAACATTAAAGTTAAACCAAAACATTAAACCAAAAGCCTACAGAATAAAAACCAGAATAAAAACCAGAATGTCTAGGGCAGTAGTTCTCAAACTGTTTAGACTGGGACCCACTTTTTAGAATGGCACTTGAGTTGGGACCAACAGGAACTGGTGTCATAGCCGGAAGTGACGTCATCAAGCAGGAAGTGCCATAATTGTGACATCATAAAAAGACACTCCTGGAATGCAAATTGGTATTCTTGGACTGCAGCAACTGCACAACCATGAAACATCCCTGACAGAAAGCGAAATTAGGACAAAATATTACGGAAAAGCACTGAACTACAAACAAAATTTAAGAAAAACACTCTCGCTTGAAAATTCAGACTGTTGACACTCACAAAAGGAATGTTGCAAGAGCTTCCAAGATGGCTGCTCCCAGCTTTCCATGACCCACCTGACTTCAGGTCATAATGATTGGAGAAACAATGGTCTCCTTTCTCGACTCTCAGGCATGGGGACAGTCCAAAGCCTAAATTAAGCCTATCCACCAAGGATTCCCAAGAAAATGTTATCTGTGCACAACTCCTTGTCACTCAACAAGCTTCCTGTACATATGACCCCTGTTCCCAATACCCCCAGAGGAAGGGGAAATTGCAACCTCGGTTTTCAAAGACCGTACATCTGTATTTAATTTCAAATTATCTGATGCTGGAGATTAACAACAGAGGATGAATACCCCCATCATACATGCTCATGAACCTCCGAGACATCGGGCCACTATCAGTAGACAAAATGCTCTTGGCCTGCATCAGCCGGACAACTCTTAACGTGTGAGCAAATCTATGCCTAAAATGGTGGCAAGTGAATTTTTGTGCCCTTCGCAAGCATCAGGTGAACTGGTTTCATAACTCATGTGACACCCCTGGGACTTCCAATGGATTACTTCTTAAAAGAAAATCCTGTTTCCAGGACCAACAAATGATATAATTAAACACACACACATATCCAAACCTCACATACGCAACCTTATTAGGACAAATCCAGGGGAAAAATCAAATTCCCCATTGTACAGATATTGCCCTTGCCTGCCTTCCTCCTTCAATCCACTCATTTCTCTCATCCTGCCCCCGTTTTCCGAGTGTCAGATTTCATGGATTTTTAAACAGCTGAACTGGTACAGCATTTTTAACAGGGTTAGCAACATGTGGATAGATAGAAAAACTTGCTGTTGGTGAATAGCTTCAGCATTCTTGGTGCACTCATGTGCAAATTAAAGGTCGGTGGGAGATTGCTGGCTTCCCTCACACGTGAGCCTCATTAACACACTCCTGCACAACTCCTGGTGTGGAAAGGAAAGTGCTCCATTGTTCCCCATGCTCTTCTTTCAAATGCAATTCTGATTGTTTCTCATGAGATGGGGGATGGTGGGAGGGGAAAGAGAGGCACTGACCCACAACAAAACAAGGAGAAGTTACATCTCTGAGGCAGTTGTCCCGAGTTAACCTTCAAGCTGTCCGTGTTCATTAGATGTGACACATTGCCACAGTGTGCCTCCACCTCTGAGGTTAGCAGCATGTACTGGAAGTCTCTGAAACAGTTTTTGTTATAGTCTAGAAATCTCAAACACTCGCTCCAACCCAGCACAAGTCATGAGGCCCTGGTCAGATTTGGACTTGGGTTCTGAAGACAGGTCTTTATGCCAAACTGGGAAAATAGTTCAGTTTATTCCAAATCAAATTGGATCCAGTCATGCCACAAATGATCTGGTTGGGACCACAACAATGTCCCCGCGCTGAGCCTCTAAGCCCCCTCCCTTCTACCCACCTGCTTATCTTTCTGGGTGCTTCAATATGAGGGCGGAAGCCCTCTCTTTTCCTCCTCCTCCGGTGGAGACCATCACACTGCCGGCAGTCTCCATGGGGGCAGGGACGAACGGAGGCCCAAGCACGCCCATGGCAGGCGACGAAACCGCGCCCCCAGGACGTTGCCCTGCCCCTGTGCATTGCCACACCACGTTTCCCTACGCCCAGAATAGCTCTATTTTGGAGCGTAACAGAGGCAAGGGAAGGCAGGCGGGCCAAACAGCGCACGTTTCCTCCAAGGACTCCGCGCAATGGTGCCCCGCCACACCCCGGCGCCCATGGCTCGCGCCACCCCGGGCTATAAGGTAAATACGCTTCTGCATGGGGGCTTTCCTCCTAGGGAAAACAGCTCCTCCCACATCAAGGTCTCAATCTGGTCTCCACAGCCAGACATGAGATTGAGAAAAAGGCAGCAAGACAAGCATGCTTGAAGTCATATGTAGTTTGGCCCTGCAGTTGTTGTGATTTAGTAATAGAATGGGTGAGGCAAGGCATTCATGTACAAGGCCAACTTATTCCGAGTCAGACTATTGGTCCCATAAGGCAGCAGGAGATTGAGAATCACTGTAAATGCTTGCGGGAGCGGGAATGGCAGCCAGGATCCCTATGACTGTGTTGCTTTCAAGCATAGATTGGGGCTCGGGACATACCAGCAGCGGCGTCATTCACCTGGTACGCTGGGCGGGACTTAGCTTTGAGCGGCAGTCCGCCCGTTGCGTCACGCC
>JAJKFI010000084.1:4561004-4585494 GCA_029204185.1 Lerista edwardsae
GGAACGTGGCGGAACGCGGCGTGACGCAACGGGCGGACTGCCGCTCAAAGCTAAGTCCCGCCCAGCGTACCAGGTGAATGACGCCGCTGCATACCAGTTCCTGCCCCTGGGGAGCCCTGCGGACCCCTCAGGATGCCCCAGTTTGAAAACCACTGACACAAGGCATGCACAGATGTGCTTACATTGCTGAACACTCATTAATCAAGTATAAAAAATGCAGAATATTTGAGGAATCACCCAGGTTAATAAAAAACAAAAAAGGTCCCATATGAAACTCCATCCAGGGTGCAAAACTATCCCTTCCACTGGAATCCGAGACAGTCTTACTCAGAAGGACGTCCTATTGTTTTCAATGAAATTTACTCCTAGAAATGTGCATGCAGGATTGCAGCCCAATTCTTAGCACCACTTGACAGACTACTGGGAGACCTTTCAAGCAAGATCAACGGAAAAGTGAATTCATCATTGTTTGCTTTCTGTCACCCAGCTGGCCAGGTCAAAGTTTTTCTCTGACCTGAGCTTGCAAGTGATGGACAGGGCTGGTGAGGGCATTATCACAGCATAATTGGACAGAGTGAAAAGGAAAACCCTGTGCTTTTTTCCTTGGGGAACCATTTCACTCTCATCTGATAACTTAAGTTATATGGAGATTCTCATTTTACACATTGGTCATTGAAACGTCTGAAGCAGCATTCTTGAAATGACGACCGAATTGTTATCCATGAAGAAACTTCAAAAATAAAGACATGGATTTTCTAACATACATACATGAGCCAGCACTAATTTGGGGTGACACTCTTTTTTTGGCTATAGTCCAGTCTGCCTGCCAAATACGACTCTGGGAATTCTATAATTAACTCAGCTGATTTGATTTAGGATTTGAGCAATAACTTAGGGATGTTTACAGCCCTCCAGAGAAGTTTAGCAAAAATCTTAACAAAACTCTACAGCAATTTTTAGGGATGTTACAAATGTTTAACCAAAGACAAACCCTCAAAATTTGTCTAAAAGAAAAAAATCAATAACAAAAGTCTGTTGATATTCTAGGTGTGTGCAGAATTCCCTGGAAAATTCACTAGTCTTCTTGAAACTATTTTGCCTTCCTCTGAAATTCCTCCCGTGTTGGGCCCAAATGGAATTTCTCCACCTTTCTGTGTCTCCCCACCTACGGAAGTGTGTGTATCAGTCAGTAATGCTGTTTTCTCTTTGCAAAACCAGTTTCTACATTTTTTCTAATCACAAATACAGTTGCACTTCAGCAACCTGGGCAGGAACTGGGAAACTCTCCAGAAAAACTTAAAAGACAGTCTTGAGCAGGCTGACTACTGGATTCCACAAAATTTCAGTGTTGCCCAACTATCATATCTATGTCATATCCAGTGGTGTCATTCAAATGATTTAGGAACAGGAACTCACTTTTGATTGGCACTTGTTGGGAACCCGGAACCAGCCACGGAGCCCGTTAGGATCCGGAACGCCCGTTCTGGTCCGTTCCCCCTGAATGACATCACTGGTCATATCCCATGGCAATGGTTCTCAAATCTTTTAGCACCAGGATCCACTTTTTAGAATGATAATCTGTCCGGAACCCACAGGAAATGAAGTCATGGCCGGAAGTGCCGTCATTGTGACGCCAGAGCCTGCTGCTTTCCTGCGAATGCAGCAATGGGCTATTTCTCAGCCATTTTCCAAGAGCAAAGTGAAAGCGCAATCCTATAGACCGTGCAGCGTCAGTGCAATGGGGTTGCGCCGATGCTGCGCGCTTAGTGCTGATGCAGGGGCGCTGAACTGCACCCCCACATCAGCGCTCGAGCAACAGGACCGGCGCTGCAGGCAGTGCTAGCCCTGCTGCGCCCACGCTGAGCCTCTCTCATGCCGACCGAAGCTGGTCGGCGCGAGGGAGGTTCTATGCTGAGGCGGCATGAGGATTAAAGGAGGGGAGGGGGGGGGGGGGTTGGGGGGGCACGTGGGCAGGCTTGGGAGGTGGCCATACGGCCACGTCCTAAGCCCACCTGCGATGTCTTGATTTGGGCCACGTGGTCTCCTCAGATCTGCGCCCGCTCTTTAGCGGGTGCAGATCCGAGAAGCACATAGAGCTGGGGTCAGCAACCTATGATTTTGGAGCCACATGTGGCTCTTTTAGCCGTCTGCTGCAGCTCCGGAGTCCAGGTGAAAGTAGCAAAGGAGGCGCCCAGCATTGGCTGCGACCGCGGGCTCGCTCTCCCTCCCGGTAGGCTGCACTGTGCTCAGGGCTGCAGGTTGGGAATCGCCCCCTTTTCTCACCTTCCTTCTGAGCCCCCCGAGCCGGGAGCTGCTACCAAGAGCGCCTCTCCGCTCGGCACCAGTCCCGCGCTGCACGCTGCTCCGGGAAGTGGGGAGAGCATGCTGGCGGCAGCGGCAACTGGGCTCCCACTCGGTCCGTGGATAGCCTTGTGCAGAAGGCAACCCGCGAAGCTCCAGAGCTGATCCGCCGGCTAGAAGGGTGCGTGGCTTTTTGTGTCGACTGTTCCATGTGTTTGCATTGCTTCGCACACAGAGCTGGGATGGAGCATGGCGGGGGGCGGCGGCGTGCAGCAGAGAGCCGGTGGGGAAAACTTTCTGGCTCGCTCTCGGTTGGGTTGCAAAGTTGCCCCTGGTTTTGCACGCATTGGGGCAGCTCCCGCTTACAAGCACGGAAAGCGCCGGGTCTCGCAGTTGTGTATGTGTGTCCCCCGCCCATTTTCCAGGATCTTTTGCCTGGTCCCTCTTTCTGCAACGTGGAGGGATTGTTTGCATCGATGGCGTGCAAGTTGCAAACGTTCCTGTGCACGAGCCTGGAATCCCCCTTTTGCAAACCTAAAAATAAAAAATCCTCCACCATTTTGAAAAAAAACCAACACACCCCATAGTGGCAGCAGTGGCACGGGCAGCTGCTCGGCTCGGCTCTGGGGTCTGCCCTGCCCGCCCATCCTGCTGCTGCTTGTCGCATGTGCTCTTTGCAAGTGGGCAATTGCGTTGCCCTGCAAGGTGCAGCATGGTGGCTGGTTTTTGTTCTGCCATTCGTTTTTTTACGCGCGATCGGAAGGCTGTGGAGGACTGGCAGCAGGGTTGGGGATGGGAGAGAAAAAAGCTGGAGACAGCGAATGACGAATGTCGAGACCCGATTTTCAGCCGCGATCGCTCATAAGAACAAAAGAAGAGCCCTGCTGGATCAGGCCAAAGGCCCATCTAGTCCAGCTTCCTGTATCTCACAGCGGCCCACCAGGTGGCCCAGGGAGGCATGAGACAACAAGAGGCTTGCATCCTGTTGCCACTCCCTATAGTTTTTTTATACATAGCATAAAGGTAAAATAAACTATATATGCAATATTATCTTCATTTTAGATGTCAAAAGGGTTTTGTGGCTCCTGAGGTTTTTTTTTCTCCAGAAAACGGGTCCAAATGGCTCTTGGAGTGTTTAAGGTTGCCTACCCCTGACATAGGGGCAGAGGCGGATCTACAGGGAGGGCAAAGCTCTAAGTGTTGCAAGGGGCCTTACCCTGTCATGCAAATCCCTCCTCTCCCTTGCTGCTGTAGCCAGTAAGCAACGCCAAGATGTTACTGTTCCCTGTGAGGATTGGCTACAACGGTGCAGGAGAGGAGTGATTTCCACTGCAACGTAAGGCTTCTTGCAACACTTAGAGCTTTGCCCTCCCTTAGATCTGCCTCTGCATAGGGGAGACTGGAGCCTCCCATACGGGAAAGGAGCGCACACTCCCTTGCCGTGGGGAGGCTCCAGCCTCACCTATACTGTGCTAGGATATGGCGTTGGCCGGCTGGCCTGGCCATTCCAGCGCAGTATAGGATTGCGCCCTCAGAAAGAAAAAATAATACTATTTACAACCTATTTACAAAATCCTATTTTGCTTGACACAAGCAAAATAACCACACAGCCCTCACCCTTCCCAGCATCCCAGCTTCCCATATTTTCAATATGGCTGCTCTACTGTATATGCTTTGTGATCCACCTGAAATTGGCTCACAACCCACTGGTGAGTCCCGACTCACAGATTGGGAGCTACTGATGTATGGAATTCCACATCCAGAGCCAGATTTGGAGCCTGGTAACCCAGGCAACCCCTGAGAGCATCAGTGGAGGCGACAGAGTATTTCAGGTATTCTTAAACTCAAAATGCTTCCATAAGGAACGACAGGAAAAATTCCTTTCTATTTGCTAATATATGGCATAGTAAATTCAAATTTACAGAAACAAGCGCACAAATTTGTGGCCTCAAATGACAGGGATAACAAATATATGCAGACCATACATCATCAAACTAAGATACAGGTAGATTATCCCTTATCTGGACATCCAAAATCAAACATATTTTCCAAGACTTTGTTTTCTGTAGTGTGAACACTAGAAAATCTTGTGCTCATTCCCATGTACAGGCTGCAAGTTCTCCTCTCTGCTCTGTGGTGTGTGCCATTGCTGAAATATGTCAAAGAGGCCAGCAGGCACCCAAATGGAGAACACTGAAAAGAGCAAAAGGAAGCATTTCTCATTCTAGTTATGCAATTTTTCCAAAATCCAGCCAAATCCAAAATCCAGACACTTTCCCGCCCCAATCAGTCTGGATAAGGGATACTCAAGCTGTATTCAAAAGCTGGAAAACACTCGTTGACTCAAGCATAATTTGATCTTGGGCTTCCTCAACACACGCACCAAAACTGTCTCATTGGATAGGCCCATTTTGAACCAAGATGGTGCTACTCCAGCTATGTGGTTCAGTCTCCTGCTTTTGTTTCAGTGTCCCTCGCATTCCCCTCCAAAGGCTAATTACGGACACAGACGAGCACAAAGGAACTTGACAGAAGCCTCTTTACTTAGTTGACCTAGAATCAGAAATTGCCGGAGTAACACAAGTCTTGCATTTACCTCCCCTGCAAAGGCCTGCAGTCACTGAGCTGCATGCTAGGGGGGAAACCGTGGTAGCAACTGAACCAAGGCAAGACTGCCAACAACTTAATTACCGATTGTGTGCCAAGGGTGCCCACAATACACCTATTAATACCAGTCGCCTCTACATGACTAATTCTCCTAACCTTTTTGCTATTGCCTTATTCGCAGGTCAGTAGCTGCAACTCTTATGAACGGACACTATTCATCAAACATCAGCAAGCGCTTTACACAGACATGAAGTGGGGTGAGATGGAATCTATTAAAGAGGATAATTTCTCTTTTCTCTCCCCCCCCCCCCCGCACATATTGTTAAAGGTTTTTAATTTCTTCTTCTACTTAAAATCTGTCCACTTGGGATCAGAATAGCATCTTGTCATGGATGCATTCCTGGACGGGGGCCAGACGGTGGCCTGGATTCCAGCAGTTCATTTCTCAGTTTCTACGAGACAAGGGCTGAGAAATGTGGATGCTTCTAAGCCCGCTTGCAAAACACCCTTGTATCAGCACAATGAGGCGAGTTGTCTCAAACGAAGAGTCCGGCCAGACTTTCAACCTAAAAGAGTCATTCATTTTTCAATTCTGGTCACTCCTATAATAGAGTGCTGTCAAAGGCCCAGGAGAAAATAAGGCATTCCAGGACTAAATGACTAGCTCCTCCAATAATAACAACTTTTATATATAGTATCACATGCATGCATCCGCCCCCCCCCCAAAACACACATACACGATAAATCAATACTTTGCTTATTCAGAAGTCCTGGAGCCTATTCCTTTTGGATGGCTCCAAAGGCAGATCCCATGGGGGTATATTATTGTGAAAACATTTTAAAAATGTCTTTTTGCTTGTGAAAACATTGTGTGGCCTCTGGCATCTAAAGCTGGAGAGAGGCAGACACTTTAAGGCACTTATTCAAACTGTGGGTTGTGACCTGTCACGGAAAGCTGGGAGCAGCCGTCTTAGAAACTGCAGACCTTACTCTTGATATGTTCCCTTTGTGAATGTTAACAGTTTGAATTTTCAAGTGAGGGTTTTTTTAAATTTTGTTTTTAGTTCAGTGCTTTTACATAAAATTTTGTCCTAATCTTGCTTTATGTCCGGGATGTTTCATGGTTACGCAATTGCTGCAGTCCAAGCATGCCAGTTTGCATTCCAGGATTGTCATCTGATTACATCACAATGACAGCATTTCTTGCTTGATGACGTCACTTCCAGCTATGACATCACTTCCAGGTTAATGACATCACTGCCGGTGGGTCCAGACACAAGTGCCATTCTAAAAAGTGGGTCCTGGTCTAAAACGTTTGAATACCACTGTTTTAAGGCATTTGAAGGCAGACTGACAGAGGCAATGTTGTTAGCCATAGTTTGTGCACTTCAATCTTTTCCGCCACTCTCATCTCTAAGCAAATCCTAACCTGGAGTTAGACCGGCACACATAGGCTAGCAAAGGTTTAGTCAGCACAAGGGCCCCTGTAAAGCCCGTTTGGACCACTTTTGGAGTCAGGGAGGATGGCGCGCATCTGTGTGCTGGCCTCTCTGACTCCGAGAGTGATCCAAACATACTTTACAGTGCCCCTTGTGCCAGCCAAACTTTGCTGGCCTAACTGTGCCGGCCTAACTCCAGTTTAGGATTGTGCCCTGAATCAGACCATTGGTCCATCTAGCTCAATACAGGCCACACTGACTAGCATGTCTTGCAGTGGGATTGAACTTTGGGACCTGCTGCAAGTGCTCTACAACCAGCGGTGTTATGCTGCCGGAACACTGGGCGGGACATCCGAGTGATCGACAGCCCGCCCGACGCGTTCTGGAGCGTTACGCCGTTTGCGTAACCAATTACACCGCTTGCGTACATTACGCAAACGGCGTACTGCTGCGGAACACGACAAGCGGGCTGTCGATCACCCGGATGTCCCGCCTAGCATTCCGGCAGCATAACACTGCTGTCTACAACCCCTCTGCACTGCCCGTGCAAAGCAAAGATTGACGTTTTTACCAGACAAAAACTGAAGAGTGCCATTTGTAGAACATCTGAGTGAGGCCTGTTTTGGTGCTTATTGGTGCTATTTCTGTTTAGCTTTCTCATCTGTAATCTACAAGTTGTTGTTTAATTCCCAATAACGGTCTTCTAAAGGACAAAAAGAAAAAGTATCTTTCTCCACTGGAAGTCAGAGAAATGGATTTCAGACCAGCAGATTACCAAGGAAGGCCTGTAGGAATGAAATGACGCTGCAATGGCTTGGCAAGGACACCAGCCCAGCGCTACATGTTTCCAGGGGAAAAAGCCGAGAGATGGGAGGAATGTACATAAATCCTCTAATTTCTTAATGGGATTTGGGGGCTTACTTCTCAGCCAACACTTTGAAATGTACCCTGCAGCTTACTTGACTATGGGGAATTTTCAACCATGGCACAAGAGCTCGGCTCATATCAGCAATCCTTACACTCCCAATGCTTCCTCAATGTATCTGTGTGGGACGACTGCAGATACATTGAATACCTATGTGCCAACTTAACACAAGGAGAAATAGAAAACCGACTTGAGTTTCTGAAAGAGTCAAGCAGTGCCATCCTATAGGGGCAGCGGCGTCATGCAGCCGGAACGCTGGGCGGGAGGAACGGGTGAACGGCAGCCCGCCCATTGCGTTCCGGTCCGTTTCGCTGTCTTCCCCACCCCCTGACTTTCGGAATCAGGAAGGATGGTGTATGTCCATGTGCTGGCCATCCTCCTTGACTCTGAGAGTGGTCCAAACGCACTTTATGGTGGCCCTTGCGCTAGCCAAACGTTGCTGGCCTAATTGTGTCAGTCTAACTTCAGGTTAGGATTGCTCCCCTAAAGACATTCCCATGCTTAAAGAGTGCAGGGATTATGAGACATCAGGCAATGTCTCAGGTAAGAGGAAGAATAGTTTTATAAACTAAAACTAGAGACAAAGCAAAAAATAATAGCTTCAACCACCTTTCCTTTGTCAAAATTTAATACAGTACGTACACACAGACTATGTGGTATGTGGACATGGAAGCTGGTAAGGACAAACTGCCTTTAACTGTTTTAGAAAACTTTTCTGCTTATTATCCGAGCTCAGTGCAAACTATTTCCAAATCTCAAAGTGTCCCTTGCATAGCCATAGAAAGTTGACTGACAGCGCAATCCTATAGTGCCATTGTGCCAGCGCAGCACTCTTGCACTGCACCAGCGCTGTCGCAAATGTGCCATCAGGCGCGTCTGCGCCACGGAATCAGTCGCTGGACTGGCACAGGCAGCAGTGCTGGTGCACAGGTGATGCTGCACCCATCAGCGGCACTGGTTAAACGCCAGTGTTGCTCAGCCACTGCAGGACTTTGCTGAAGGCGTGCCAGAGGCGTAACGGGGCAGCGCTGTGGGCAGCGACGGGACACGGCCGTTGGGCCATATCCTAACTCCCATCCCCAGGCTGGGCAGCCCTGACTTGGGCCGCTGCTGGCTGTGGCGTCATTCACCCGGTACGCTGGGCGGGACTTACCTTTGAGCGGCAGTCCGCCCGTTGCGTCACGCCGGGGCAGGCGGGAACACGGCGGAACGCGGCATGATGCAATGGGCGGACTGCCACTCAAAGGTAAGTCCCGCCCAGCGTACTGGGTGAACAATGCCACTGGCTGCTGGCCACGTGGACCTACACCTTCAAATCTGCAGGGGCAAATTTGAGCAGCCCCCTAGAGCTGGCTGGGGCTGATCTGGGGGCAAGGGGAACTGCCCTTGCCCTGTGCTGAGCTGAGCTGCTGTCGCTCCTACTGAGTTTAGGATGCAGCCCTGCTGCACCGGCCTGGCTAAGCTGGCGCTGGTTAGGATTGGGCTGCCCAATTTTTAATTAACGCTAGCCATTTTTTTTTTTTGGCTTATTGCAAGGCTGTCCCAGTTTAGGCAGAAAAGCTCAGGCTGCCTTGATGTCAAAGCAATCAGGACGTCAAAGGAGGAGAAAGTGATAGGCCCAGAAAGAGACTGACCTAATGGGGGGAATGCTAACTCTCTGGCTCCTCTGATCGCAATGTTCCAGCGTTTGGAACACCATCAAAGAAAGAGTCGAGGAGAAATCTGCTTGCAGGCCTCCGAAGTCCAGGATGTCCTTTTGGGTTTTGTCTGGTGCTGGCTGTTGGAATGGCCCTCTTTTTGTCTTGCAAACTGCACCATGAGCTCATCTGAAGGAACAGCAGAAAAAGCTTCATAATCTTTTAAAACAGCTTCCACAGAAGAGAGACAAGCGTTTCAGGATCTAGTCCGGCTCCCATTAACATCCCATTAACATCCCTTGAGCTATATAATTTGGATTGCATTTGTAGTGTAAACTAAACTGTACCGAACTGTTAGAAATGTTTACATTTCTTCTCCAGGGTTCTCAAGGCCCACATGCAATGAACTATCGGGGCAGACAGGGGCACCATTTGGGGTTCAGGACAAGGCTTTGTCCCGGAGCCTTCAGCAACCTGGCTGTGTATTTACTTGCCCCTCTACCTTCTGTAGTTTGGGGTGCAATCCTAATCTGGAGTTAGGCCGGCACAGTTAGGCAGCAAAGTTTGGCCGGCACAAGGGCCACCGTAAAGCGCATTTGGACCACCCTCGGAGTCAGGGAGGATGGCGCACGTCTGTACAGCAGGCACAGATCCAAGGAACCCTTTGGGAAGCTGAAGCCTCCCTTGGGTCAAGGGAACAAATGCGCTGGATATGGCGCAAGCCCACAGGCCTCGCCATTCCAGTGCAATTTAGGATTGCGCCCTGAGTTATCTAGATTTATTGTATAGAGCATATAGCTCAGAGCAGTGAGCAGTGGGCAGGTATTTAAATTTTTTAGACCAGGACCCACTCTTTAGAATGGCACTCCAGTCGGGACCAACCGGAAGTGATGTCATTAACCTGGAAATGATGTTGTGGCAGGAAGTGACATCATCAAGTGGGAAGTGCCCATCATTGTAACATAGTAAAATGACACTCCTGAAATGCAGACTGGCATTCTTGGACTGCAGCAGTTGTACAACCATGAAACATCCCTGACAGAAAGCAAGATTAGGACAAAATATGGTGTAAAAGCAGTGAACTAAAAACAATATTTTTAAAAACCCTCACTTGAAAATTCAAACTGTTACGGAATCTAGCAAGAGTAAGGTCTACAATTTTCAAGATGCCTGCTCCCAGCTTGCCAGGACCCACCTGACATCAGGTCGTGACCCACCAAGTGGGTCCTGACCCACAGTTTGAGTAACACTGGCTCAGAGCATTTTCCCCTTGCCACTAACATATCGATGGGGCAGTCCTCAAAGCGCTACGTCTTATTTAGGCTTATATTTTAGACTGCCTCCTAACAGTCACTCCAGCCTGGCTAATATTACCGTATTTCCCCAAGTATAAGGCGCACCAAAGTATAAGACGCACCTTAATTTTGGGGCCAGAAATTTGAAAAATACATTTTTGGGACCGGCTGCTCTTTAAGGCAATCGGGAGCATGGAGAACGCTGCGTTCTCCGTGCTCCCGATTGCCTTAAGAGCCGCCGGCCTCCCGCCGGTTCTTGGCTCTTAAGGCAAGCGGGAGCATGAGGAACGCAGCACTGCCCAGCACACCCCTTGAATAAGACGCACCCAATTTTTAGCCCCCGGTTTTTTTGGGGAAAAGGTGCCTCTTATACTTGGGGAAATACGGTATTTAGATTGCTTCCTACGACCATGCTGAGAGGACAGCATCGAGATTTTTTTCTCATCCTCCTGCCAACACCACTCCACTACTGACTGGAAGGATGCTTATGAATTTTGAGGAGATGAATGAGCAGCATCACAGCAGGTAACAGTGTTCCCATGTCACTGCTAACCAGGCAAGAATGCCACAGAGGCCTCTGTTCCTGGGACAGGAATCTTGTTAATGACAGGGCCTGTTGAATTAAGATTAGAAAGGGCATTTCAGAAGCCCTGCGGTATGTTTAGCTTTTCCAAAGAGTTCCATTAATAAGCAGCAAAATGGATCCCAGTGGCTGGGGCAGACTCCCTAGATCTCGAACGCCATCTGGCTCAGCGCTTTAAATTAAACATTCTGGGCAAGCACACTAGATGGGTAGAAAGTTAAGCCATAATGCGGCCGTGAAATGCAGTGGCAGTTAAACATTAAACTGTTTGTGCAGAGCAATGGCAGAATTCAAGAAGATACAGAGCTCTCGCCATGATTGTTTGTGCACCAATGAACACTCAGGACAACCAGTTGGGAGGGTGGGCCACTTTATGAACTGACATTTACCATCAGGAGAAAAGGAAACCTGAGATCTGCAGCTCTTGCAGCTTCATGGTGCTGCAAAGCAAATGTAGTGCAGTGGCCAGGAATATTACAGGGTGCCAGAAAACCTGGCTCTTGGCTGGGCATTAAAACACCTAGCTCCAAGCCGTGCCCCTATTCAGGTGACACCAGCTTATCTCGGCCAACCCTGTGAGTGGGCTGCGGCAGCTGGACTGCATAGGGCCACCCCTTGCCTCCGAGCCTTTGAGGCAGCCCCTCCAATCCAGGCACGGGACAATATGTCCCTCTCCTTATGCTGCTGGGCCATTGAGGAGAGGAAGTGGGTTACCCTGCCCTTGCTAACCTTGAGGTTCACACTGAAGGGGCCTGCTCCTGCCTTTGAACCCACACTACCTGCCAAAGAAAGTGACCAAGATGTTAGTGAGATCAAGAAAAGGAAACAGCAGTCTAGGGTAGGCAAAAAGACTATCCGCAAATCAGGTGAACTGAAAAATTCCTACCTGGCCCCAACAGGTGACCAGGAAAACTCAGACTGCTCAGATGGTGTGTGTGTGTGTGTGTGTGTGTGTGTGTGTGTGTGTGTGTGTGTGAGAGAGAGAGAGAGAGAGAGAGAGAGAGAGCAGAGCAGAGCAGAGCAGAGCAGAGCATGCATGGGCACACAATAAAAAGTGAGCAGGGTGCGTGTAGATTAAACCCTCCAAGCATCACTCTGGATCTCAACTGGTAGCCAGCCCTTTCCTGACAAGGGGACCTCATGCTCTTGGTGGGGCCAAACAAACTCCAGTTCATTGGCTTAAGGCATGAATCGGAATCAGCAGTGGTGAGAGGCTTAACGCTCGCATCCCAACTAAAGTGGTTTCAGCAGTGGTGAGAGGCTTAACTCTAGCATCCCAACTAAAGACTGCAGCTGCACAGAGGACTGGCTTACAGACCCAGCAGAGCAGAAAGGTTGACTTCCCAAGGCTGCTCTCCCCAATTATACTGTTCCACCCAGGTTATGGTTGTGCTCAGTGGTGTCATCTAAATGATTTAAGAACAGGTACTCACTTTTGATTGGCACATGTCGGGACCCGCCCACTGGAAGTGACGTCATAAGCCAGAAGTGATGTTGTGGCAGGAAGTGACATGAAAAAGCCCTTTTTGAGGCCTCAGATGATTTTAAACTGACCCAACAGTTGCAACAGTATTCCACAGCACCCCCAGAACATGTTAAGGAGGCCTGGCCTCATGTTAAAACCCCAGAGCAACTCATTTTTCAGTGGCAAGGAAAGGAAAGGCTCCGCTCGCTGCCTGCCTGCCTGCCTGGCTCTGAGAACATGCAGGCAACTCAAACATGCAGGAAATTCAAATGTTGCAGAGGGCGGAGTCGATGAGTGGGCAGGCGAATGGGCGGGGCCAGCTGTAATCCTAGAAACCGGTACTCACGTACCCCCGCGTACCCCCTGCATGACATCACTGGTTGTGCTGTGGAAAGCCGGAGAGTTTCTTTTACCTTGCCAGTTTAGAATGCAGATGAGTCAGCTGGCACTGGGGTAACAGCCATGGCACATTATGCTTTCGCCAGATCAGAGTTTTAAGACTTTGTTTGGCACACAATTTGAGGGCACAATCCTAACCTGGTGTTAGACCAGCACAGTTAGGCCAGCAATGTTTGGCCGGCACAAGGGACACCATAAAGCGTGTTTGGACCACTCTCGGAGTCAGAGAGGCCAGCACACAGATGTGTGCCATCCTCTCTAGCTCCAGGAGTGGTCCAAACTGGTGGCCCTTGTGCTGGCCAAACTTTGCTGGCCGAACTATGCCAGCCTAACTCCAGGTTAGGATTGCACCCTTAAAGTAAGAGACATCTATATGCTTTAAAGGCAAAATTTTGCCATCTTTTTAAGGTCTTTTGAATTTGAAAGTCTGCACATCTTTTTGCAGGCAAATTTTTCAGTCTTCTGTAAGGGAACACAAGAGATTTGACTCTCAGTAGTTTCATGCATACTTCAGGTATGTTAGATAGGGAGCTGGTTGTTATAGAAACCAACTCCCATAGACTCTTTACTCCCATAGACTCATTAAAGTGTAACATTAAGATCCTTTCTCCATTTCTTCATCCCCCCCTCAATTGACTGAACATACTATAGTAAAGAATGTTAAAAAAAAATCACTCTCACCAGTTTCTTTTCCCACCACTGCAAAAGCTTTCAGTATTCAGAGATTATTATAAACCTAATCTCTCCTCCAAGCCACGGCGATTGAGTATCTTGCTTTATCCAACAATGCTAAATGGATTGTATTTCATATTGTTTTGCAGGGGAAGGAGGAACTATTGCTTAATGCTTGCACTTAAAATTCTTCTACACAGTAGTAATAGGAATGAACGGTGGGATTGTGCTCTCCCGCCCCACAAAACCTTAACAAGATATTCTCTAAAACCCTGGTTAAAATTCTTGGTTAAATAGAGAAATGGGCTAACTTTAACTATGGCTAACATTAGTGCCAATGGACCCCTTAAGCTTAGAAGGGGTGGGGGAGACTGGCACAGTTTTTCAGACCATTCCTGATCTCTTCATCACAATAACCCCTGCTAGCTGGGCAAGAGGCACTTTTTCAAGTGGTGTCCTCTTATATTTAGCAGGGGGAGAGCAATTGTCCCTCTTCACCCCAGCACAGTGTCTTTCTCGTGGCTGTTGCTGGTGGAGTTCTCCATTCTTTTAGATTGTGAGCCCTTTTGGGACAGGGAGCCATTTAGCTTTATTATTACTATTTGCCTGTAAACCGCTTTGTGAACTTTGTTGAAAAGCGGTATATAAATACTAGTGATTGATTGATTAAGAGATAGAACCGTGTCATTTAATAACCAGCTTGGAGCATGGCATAGTGTAGGCCAGCAGCTAATAGGTTAAAAGTGCAATCCTAACCTGTGCTGGGACAGACAGGCTGGCTGGCCTGCCCTGTATCCAAGCACATGTTAGGACTGCACTTGAGCTCACCACAGGGCAAGGAGAACGTTTCCCTTGCCCCGGGGTAAGCCCAGGCCGATGGTGCTGCTCGGAACTGTGCCTGTTGAGTAGGAGCATGTCCAAGCGCCATGTGGTGGCCTGGATCAGGGCCACGCAGTCCAGGGGACGGGGGGTTGGATGCACCCTGATGGCCACATCCGAACTCCCCCCACCTCCCTGGATTGCCCTGCCAACAGGAACGCCCTTGGTTGCCCCTGTTCCACCTCCCTCCCCACTCCGTTCCGCCTCCGTCCCACCTTCTTCGCCACCCAGAAAAGCCTCCTGCGCTGGTCAAACTTGGCGACTTGCCCAGGTGTCTCTTTGGTGCAACTGGGCCGAGGCAGCTGCCTGCAGCTGCAGCTGGCATCTCTGTGGGCGGTAGGTCTGTGGGGTGAGCAGAGCAGCTTCCCCTTGGGCCCTCCCACCTGCTCCTGCCTCCAAACAGCCCAAAATGGGTCTCCTGGAAGCAGCTGGCGGTGGCGTCATCACCTCACCCCCAACTATGTCCAGGTGCTACACTTTGTGCGTGGCACCACAAGCAGTGAGTGGGGGGCCCTGTAGGGAGGGTGGGGCCCCACAGGAATGATGAACGACTGCATGAGGATGATGAATGATGAAAGGCTCCCTTATGATGAAAGACTGCAGCGTTTGGGGCTCTTCAGCCTAGAAAAAAGGCGCCTGAGAGGGGACATGATTGAGACACAAAATTATGCACGGAAGGGATAGAGTCAATAGAGGGATGTTCTTTTCCCTCTCTCAAAACACCAGAACCAGGGGGCATCCACTAAAACTGAGAGTTGGGAGAGTTAAAACAGATAAAAGGGAGTACTTCTTTACCCAGCGAGTGGTTAGTCTGTGGAACTCTTTGCCACAGGAGGTGGTGATGGCATCTGGTCTTGATGCCTTTAAGAGGGGATTGGACAGATTTCTGGAGGAAAAGTCCATCGTGGGCTATAGAGGCAATGATGGGTTGTAACCTCCTTACATTGATGGTGGGCTACTTCAGAGTACCGGGTGCAAAGGAGTGGCAACAGGATGCAAGCATCTTGTTGTCTCATGCCTCCCTGGGGCACCTGGTGGGGCCGCTGTGGGATGCAGAAGCTGGACCAGATGGGCCTTTGGCCTGATCCAGCAGGGCTCTTCTTATGTTCTTATGTTCTTATGTAGGAATGCCCTGCCTTGGAGACCGCCACTCCTAGAGCTGGCCCTGAGGCCACTATTCTCCTCTCCTCCACACTTCCTTTCCATTTCACCCCCTTCTTCCTTTTCCAGCCCAGAGTGTGGGAAGAGCTAAGCAGATGGTGCATCATCTAGTCCAGGGGAGACTGCCTCTGGCACCAGGGGCTCTTGGAGCTGGCCCTGGCCCAACCATGTGCTACTTCAGCTGTGTCCTTTGAGTCTCCTGTGACAGCTGTTCAAACAGTTTGCACAATGCGGCAAACCACACTGGAGAAGAACTCGCCTACTTCCTTGGCGTGCTTCTGTGGAAACCTTGGCCCCTTTAAAAACGGGACATTGGGTTCATTCACAGTAATCAAGCAGGCAAGTGTATAATAGTTCTGCTTCATAGATCTGATGTCGCACACCACAGACTGCAAACACGTATAGTTGAAAGTAGTTATGGCCCAATCCTATCCGGCAGCGGTGTTATGCTGCCGGAACGCTGGGCGGGACATCCGGGTGATCGACAGCCCACGTGTCCTGTTCCACAACGTCACGCCGTTTGCGTAACATACGCAAGCGGCGTGATTGGTTACGCAAACGGCGTAACGCTCCGGAACGCGACGGGCAGGCTGTCGATCACCCGGATGTCCCGCCCAGCGTTCCGGCAGCATAACACCGCTGCTATCCGGGCTTTACACTGGCGGAACTCGCACTCCATCAGCATAAGACCTGGGCCACTGGCGCGGCAGGTGTCGTGACGGTGTGCAGAATGCCAGGGCCACTGGCACAAATGGTTGTGACAGGCCGAGGCACACACCAGCAGGTAAGTCAGTGGGGAGGGGTGTTCCAGGGGAGGATCAGGGCTGGCCAGGTGAGATATCAATGGCAGGATGGGATGGACATTGGGGGCAGCTGCACTGCCAATATCCTATGCCCCTGGCCTGACATCACCAAGTCCCTCCCACCCACCCACCCTGAGGACCCACTGAGATTTATGCCAGCCAAACAGCTGGCACACATCCAAGTAGGCCCATTGGGGACCATGGCTTGGCAGTGTATGCAAATAAAAAAGTCGCCACTCCATTGCTTCCTGGTCTCTGACCGGCCCATAGCTTGCAGTGGATGCTACCCCTGCACTTCTGCACCCTATTGGCCAGTTCAAGATTCACTTTTTCCTTATAGGGACTGAGAACCTTTGACCAGTGTTTTTCCTCTGAAGAGGTTTCTCACAGCCCAATTCTAATCAACCTTCCAGTGATCCAATGCAGCTGCAGTGCAGCCCGGAGGTAAGAGAAGTCCCCTCACCTTAAGGGGGTCCCCATGACTGCCCCCCCCAGCGCAAGATGTAGTGCAAGCCTGCATCAGCGGCTTGTAGTGGCACAGATGTAGTGGCACAGCTGCATCAGCGCTGGAAATCTGTTCAGGATTGGGCTATCATCGGTGTAAGAAATGGAAATTTCAAGATACAAAGAAACCAGACTAGACTTGCCAAAGTAATTATAAGGGGCAAAGATTGACACTGAAATTGTTGGTCTTCAACACACTATTTTTGCCCCCAAAACAAATGCTTGGATGCATGTACAACAAGGCTATGAGCCTTGGAATGTCTGTCTTCACCCTTACATTACCTTTCCCCCCTTGGATCAACTTTTGTTTGCAGGATTCCAAAAGCTCTTGCTGCATTGAAAAACTCAGCAAAACTCACATATTCTCACTGACAGAGACCGGTCCAATTAAAGGCCTCTCTGTATCTTTTTTCCAATACTATTTGCATCTTCTATTTGCAGCGAACACTTTCCACCCACGCAAATCAGCCACTGGCATTTTTAAACAGAACGCGACATTAACAAAGTCTCCTGAGTTCTTTTTTTCCCCAGGCAGCATGAACTTTTTAAGCCAGAATTTAAACATTTAAACCAGTGTAATCTCTTGGACACGAGTTGAAGTAAATCAGCTTGAATCCAAGTATGCACGTTTTTCTTTGCTGTAAATCAGCTCAAGGCTGTGCAAGTCTCCAAAAAATCATTTTAGTGTAGGATGAGGACACAAGCGATGGAGGGATTCTACTCCTGTGCAAGCCCCTTTCGAACTAACCGCCTTGCTATCTTCAGCATAGCAGTGCTTGCACAAGAGAAGATTCATTGCACCAAGTGCACCAAGTGCACCGGCTCACAACAGCCCCAAGTGCCGAGTTGCAGAGCCAGTGAATCAGGCATGAAACTGTCCTTCCTTCCTAGCAGAGACCTGGAAGAGTGTCTTTTCACCTGGATGATACAGCAGCAATCATTCACATAAACAAGGTTACCTTGGAGATGAGTAATGGCTCGCCATGCTCCAGCCCGCCTTTCAGAGTAAATCCCCACGGAGCTCCTCCTTGTATCAAAGCCTCCAAATAAATATATCTTCCTTGATGGGTTGGAGTCGTGGAAGAAGAAACGATGCCTGCATTTACGTGGTCCAGCATCCTTATCTTTATCTTCCCAACTTCCATCTCGAGCCAAAAGCAGCCACCGAAGGAGTCTGGGGACAAGAGGGCTGGAGATTAAAATTCCCCACGTCCATGATGAGCTGTCTCGCAGTCCATAGTTCCACAGGCTGTTCGGAGGATTGCCAGGACAGAATGTTTTCCTTCCGACCAGCAGCCCAGGATGTGGTGCTGAGAGTCCTTCGGAGCAACATTTTGGCATCTCATTTCTTCAGCAGCAGCACCAATCCTTTGGGTGCTATTTCAGGCCGAGGCAGGGTGCCTTTCTCCCAGGGCAGACTTCTCACATCCCTCACCTCACTGTTCTCAACTTTTCCAACCTGTGGCTTTTTCCACATAAACCAGAGAAAAACAACAACAACAAGGCCACAAAACAAGTCATTCAAACACTTTGGCCAGCCAACTCCCGACATGCACACCAGCACTTTTATTTTTGATGGATGATCAGCCCTTTCTTCCCTCCTGCGAGCGGTTTACCATTACAATGGCCACTTCCCGCTCAGTTCAGTGCACCTAAAGAATGGAAGCATCTTCTCCGGCTGCCATCTCGGCTTGTCACTTTCCTGCTAACTGCACAGTTTTGTGGCTTGTCAAAAGTAGCAGGGGAAAAGGAGTTGCGCCCAGCCCTGACAAACTCCTTCTCTTGGGCTTGAAATGCAAAAACGGTTTCCCCGCTGAATTTATAAAAGGGGGGGGGAGAGTAGAGTGAGTGCTTGCCAGGGAAACAGGAAAGGCAGGTGAAATTAATCCCTTGAAAAAATGTTAAGGAGATAGCTTAGCTCTTTCCAGCACTTTTCTACTGCGTTGCCTGAGTTGTCATGCCTGCCACAGTGAAATGCAAGTGTTCAGCTTTGCGGTATGTGTGTGTGTCTATGTGTGTGTGTGAGTGACTGAATTGGCTGAATTGTGACTGAGAGCTTCCTCTTTTGGCACAAAACCTACGTGATGACAGTAATTGAAGCTGCCATATTTGTAAAGACCCCCCAAGACTGCTAATGTTATGGAGGACCTTTTGGTTAACAATATGTTCATTGACTATGTTATCAATAATATGCATGTGAATCAATAAGAGACTATCAAGACATAGAGGGGATCCCGTTAGCAGAAATAAAAGCACAAAAGTTCCGACTTTATACGGTGACAAACACTGGAACTTGTTCCACAGATTCTGGACATGCAAAAGCAGGAGACCCAGTTATGCAACTTGCCTGCACGGTTTTCTGGGGGTCTGGCCGATGAGCTTGGGGCATAAACACAGGTTCCCAGAGCTGGTTAATTCAGTCCTGTAGGATGGAGGATTTGCATGTTTCCATTTGCTAGCAATTTGTTTTCGCAGCTTGCAGTAAGCTGAAGAGTAGCCCTTGATCACTGTTGTTGACCCACCTGCCATTCTCAACAATTCGGAGCTGAGCCAGTTTTTGATCTCTTGCTATTCGGTGGTTTAATAAATCCCCACACGTCTTTAGCACCATGTCCCAGAGCCCCTAGGCTATTAGGCATTCTCACCAAACAGAACCCAGTGTGCCGTGGCCCAGAATTTTGGCATCCTTAATGCATTAATCCTGTGGGCATTATTCTACCTTGCCGAGACTTTGATGGTACAACTTGTTGATTTAACACGATGCTGCCAGGCTCTTTCCAATATCTCTTTAAAGTTAATTATTCATTTTATAAATGAATTGGTATAATGGAGCTGGTCCTATAGTTCTCAATCAGTGAGGTAGTTCTCTAATAGTCACAGAAAGGTTTTTAAAGAAATAGTAAACAAAGGCCAGTACAGTCGTGGCCACTCATTATCCACTGGGATTCCGTTCTGGAACCTGCAGTGGATACCAAAATCAGTGGATGGTGCCAACGGGGGGGCTGCGGGTTTCTCAGCCCCCACTTTTTTTTCCATGGGGGCAGAGCACCCACGTTCCGGCCAGCCCCCCCTCCCCGCCAGCAGCCAGCAGCCATGCCAATCAGTGGCCCAAGCACCCATGCCCGAGGCCAGGCCATGCGATCGCCATGGCGATCATGCGCCACAGCCTCAGGAGATGACAGGGGGCGTAGCCACATCAGGGGCATGGCCACATCAATGTCGGGGGCATAGCCATGGGCACCCCCATGATAGATGGAAGTCGGTGCGACTGGTGGATACTGAAATCAATAGAAAAATAGCTTTAAAGGCCCACTTCCAGGTTTCTTGCTTCTCCAATGTTGCCCTAGAATGCATTGGCATAGACGCTATACCACATTCAGCCACTAGATGGGGTGAATTGTAGAATCTAATGGAATGTAGGAAATGGGATATATGGGTCCCTTTTTATCTTGTTACAAGGCATTTAAAGTAGGACCCCATACTCAGTGGTTAGTCAAATCCATGGATACCAAATCAGTGGATACCAGTCCCACTGCACTTGCAAATAGGGAAGCCATGCTTGCCAACAGAAGAACAGGGACCCATGATTTTAAACCATGAATTAAACCGGGGAACTCCTTGCCTGGGGAGGTGGTGATGGCATCTGGCCTAGGTACCTTTAAAAGGGGACTAGACAGACTTCTGGAGGAAAAGTCCGTCGCATGCTACAGGCCATGATGGGTAATGCAACCTTCATACTTTAGAAGTAAACCACCTCAGAATGCCAGATGCAGGGGAGTGGCAAAGGATGCGGGTGTCTTGTGGGCCACTGTGGCACCTGGTGCACCACTGTGAGATACAAGAAGCTGGACTAGATGGATCTTTGGCCTGATCCAGCGGGGCTCTTCCCACTGATCCAGTGGAAGCCCTATTGCAAAGGAGGTCTTCCAATCTCGAATAGACAGAAAGTGTACTTAAAATAATATGCCACCAGGTGTCAGCAGAGGACAATGTTATACAAGGAATTTGTTTCCACCAATGATTGCAGCCCCTTCATGGATCACTGCCTTGTCCCTGTGAAGGGGCTTGAGTGTGAAGCTGTGAGCTATGAAGCTGTGAGCTATGGACAGGTCGTAGTAGAGAGTTCTGACTAAACGTGATCCGCTGGAGAAGGAAATGGCAACCCACTCCAGTACTCTTGCCAAGAAAACCCCATGGATTACAGTACTAAAAGGCTAAACGATATGACGCTGGAAGATGAGACCCTCAGGTCGGAAGGTGTCCATTATGCTACTGGGGAAGAGCAGAGCACGAGTACTAGTAGCTCCAGAAAGAGTGAAGTAGCTGGGCCAGAACCGGAAGGAAGCTCAGCTGTGGATGTGTCTGGAAGTGAAAGGAAAGTGCGATGCTGCAAAGAGCAATACTGCATAGGAACCTGGAACGTCAGATCTATGAATCAAGGTAAGCTAGATGTGGTCAAACGCGAGATGTCAAGACTGAACATCGACATCATGGGAGTTAGTGAACTAAAATGGACAGGAATGGGAGAATTTAATTCAGATGACCATTATATCTGCTACTGTGGGCAGGAATCCCTTAGAAGAAATGGAGTAGCCTTCATAGTGAACAAGAGAGTGGGAACAGCAGTACTGGGGTGTAACCTCAACAATGATAGAACGATTTCAATTCAGATCCAAGGCAAACCTTTCAACATCACAGTAATCCAAGTCTACGCCCCAACCACTGGTGCTGAAGAGGAAGAAGTGGACCGTTTCTATGAAGACCTACAACACCTTCTAGAATTAACACCCAAAAAAGATGTCCTTCTCATCATAGGGGATTGGAATGCTAAAGTAGGCAGTCAAGAGGTAATAGGAATAACAGGCAAGTTTGATCTTGGGAATACAAAATGAAGCAGGGCAAAGACTGATAAGGGTTTTGTCAGGAGAACACATTAGTCATAGCAAACACCCTTTTCCAGCAACACAAATGGCGACTGTACACATGGACTTCGCTAGATGGTCTACATCGAAATCAGATTGATTACATTCTTTGCAGCCAAAGATGGAGAAGTTCTATACAGGCAGTAAAAACAAGACCTGGAGCTGACTGTGGCTCAGATCATGAGCTTCTTACTGCAAAATTCAGGCTTAAACTTAAAAAAAGTTGGGAAAATCACTAGGCCCTTCACGTATGACCTAAATCATATCCCATACGAATATGCAGTGGAGGTGATAAAGATTTAGGGGCTTAGATTTGGTAGATAGAGTGCCTGAAGAACTTTGGACGGAGGTCTGTAACATTGTACAGGAGGCAGCAACTAGAACCAATCCAAAGAGAAAGAAATGTCTCCCGTGTATACACACAATAAGAAAGAAAGAAAGAAAGAAAGAAAGAAAGAAAGAAAGAAAGAAAGAACAAACTTGCGGTCATGAATTCAACCCACAAATGCCAAAAACATCTTCCAAAACAAGCAGCCCCCCCAAAAAAAGTTATTACAAGGATATTTGTAGGCAAAGCAGGGAACACCAAAAGACCCAGAAACCAGTCTGAATAAAACACTGAGGTGTTTTTTTTATTTTAATTCACATCATAATCAGGATTTGAAACTGATTTCTTCTTTCCATGAAGTATAATTTTTGTGATGGAACTTTTACATGAACAACTTCTTTTTTTTCCACCCTGCTTCAATTCTGCGAAGTGTTTCAGGAACAACCAGCAGCACCACTATGTGGCGAAAGCATGAAAGGCAAATCAGGTGGTAAGAAAGTATGGAAGAAAATATTCAGAGAGGGGACAAAAGCTAAAACATCCACACTTAGAACTGAAATCACCTTTGCTGACCTGTCCTGGAGAGACTGAACACTGTAAGCAAAATTCTAACTAGCGTTAGGCCTGCACAATTAGGCCAGCAAATTTGGGCCGGCACAAGGAACTCCGTAAAGTATGTTTGGACCACTCTTGGAGTCAGAGAGGCCAGCACACAGTCATGCACCTGCTCCCTGACACCAAGAGTGGTCCAAACGTTTTATGGTGTCCCTTGTGCCGGCCCAGATTTGCTGGCCTAACTGTGCCGGCCTAATCCTCCAGTTAGGATTGCGCTCTGTGTCTCCAACAGCTGCCGCTGTCTGGTCCATCCTCCAGTTATACAGCCAGCATCCATGCATAGCATCTAAATCTTCCTTCATGTACAGTAGAACGACATGAATTACCCTTTCAAGGGTTTCAAGCACGGTATGCCCTTAGAGTCAGACGCACCGGGTCAAAGTGTCTATCACTTCCTCGGTTGTGCCTATTAAACATGGAGGTAGCACTGCCAAACATTGTGAGACAGGCTAGGCAGACCCAAGGGGCAATCCTAACCTATTAACCCTACTAACTGGGCAAGAGGCACTTTTTCAAGTGGTGTCCCTCTTATAAGCCCTTTACAGCTCGGGTCCAGGGTATTTGAGGGACCGCCTCCTTCCATATAATCCTACCCGTACTCTTAGATCATCTGGAGGGGGGCCCCTTTTGACTGTGCCGCCACCAGGAGAAGTGAGAGGGGCGGCGGCCAGGAAGAGGGCCTTCTCAGTGGTGGCCCCCCAACTTTGGAATACCCTCCCCTTAGAACAGGGGCGTAACTAGGGGGTGGCAGGGGGTGGCACGAGCCATGGGCGCCATCTTGCAGGGGGCGCCGTTCGCATGGCGCCCACCCCCCCAAAATGGCGCCCACGGCCCGCCCGCTCCCTGTGCCGCATTCTCCTAGCTCCGGCTGGCCTTAAAGAGCCAGCCGGAGCGAGGAGAATGCGCTGCCACCCGGCACCCCTCCCACTTCTCAAGGGGGCGGGGCGCTGGGCGGCGCCGCATTCTGTTTGCTCCTGCCGGCCCTTTAAGGCCGGCACAAGCGAACAGAAAGAACGTGGCGCCCCAGCCACATTCTTTCTGTTCGCTCGTGCCGGCCTTAAAGAGCCGGCACGAGCGAATAGAACGCGGCTGGGGCGCCGCGTTCTGTTTGCTGCCGCCAGCCCTTTAAGGCCAACGGCAGCGAACAGAACACGGCGCCCCCGCCGCGTTCTGTTCGCTGCCGCTGGCCTTAAAGGGCCAGCGGCAGCGAACAGAACGCGCCTCTTAGAAGGGGTGGGGCACTATGTCATGATGTCACGATGTGACGTCATGACGTTGCGTGCCCCTAGGGGCGCATTTTCATTGGGTGCCATGGGCGCCCTTTCAAATAGATTCGCCCCTGCCTTAGAATTGAGAACTGCTCCCTCTTTGTTAACATTTCGGCGGGGGCTGAAGACCTTTTTATTTCAAAAAGCTTTTAACTGTTGACAGGCTGCCTGGCTGGTTTGTTACATTTTTATATTTCATACCTTATGATCCACTGGGCTTGTTGCTTTTAAATTATACTGTTTTGTTTTAATTTTGTTTTATTGTATTGTTTTAATATTGTTTTTAAATTGCTTTTTAATGTTAAATTTTATATTTTATTGTATTTTTATGTTATAATGCCGCCTTGAGTGCCTTCGGGCAAAAGGACGGGATAGAAATCCAATAAATAATAATAATAATAATAATAATAATAATAATAATAATAATAATAATAATAATAATAATAATAATAATATAGCAGGGGGAGAGTAACTGTCCCTCTTCACCCCTGCGCAGTATCTGTTGCTGGTGGTATTCTGCATATTTTTTTTTAGATTGTGAGCCCTTTCGGGACAGGGAGCCATTTAACTTTATTATTATTTGCCTGTAAACTGCTTTGTGAACTTTGTGTTGAAAAGCAGTATATAAATACTATTAATTGATGGATGGATGGATGGATGGATGGATGGATGGATGGATGGATGGAT
>JAJKFI010000084.1:4585504-4599202 GCA_029204185.1 Lerista edwardsae
GATGGATGGATGGATGGATGGATGGATGGATGGATGGATGGATGGATGGATGGACAAATAATTTGGTGAGGGCTCCTGTGATGGGTGCCATGTTTTCGACAAACACGTCATTCATCATTCCAACGTCCACAAAAACAACAGCCTATGCGTGGTACTTCTTTCACTCCCCCATGTGTATCGTAGTGGCACATGCTAACACAAGCAGCTGAGATGTATCTTTCACAGATTGTAGCGCAGCAGCCTTGAGAAGGAGCAAATGCTGAGTTTCCAACTACAGCCAATGCGGTGATGCTTGAATAACAGTGCTCTGCCACGGAAACTAGACACCGACAACAGCACTGACTGGTTCCCACACACGCACACAGCAGCTACTATCAGAGGTGGAGTTCGTTGCCTAGGTTACAGCCGCCGCCGAAGGGAGGGGTGGTGGGTTGCCGGCTCAAATCTCAACGGTCCTGCACCTCAGGAGTCCTTCTTGGCGTTCAACAGTCACCACCAGTGCCGTGTGCAAAGGAAACAGGGAAGCATGACACTGTGGACACCCCTCAGAGCAAAGCAAGGTCCCCCCTGTGCACGCAGAGCAAGCAGGTCAGCACATGAGGCAGTTCAACACCACAACTGGCAGAAGAACAAGGGTTTGCACGAATCGCCAAGTCCTCAGGTGTCTGCCACAGGTAGGTGTAAGCAACATTTCCCAGCATTGTTAGTGGGGAATTTCTGTTGGCATCTGAACTTCTAACCTGTGGCCTTTTGATGCTGTGGCAGGTGGTTCCTTGGAAGACGTTCTGTTACTTGGAGGGTGTTCTCTTTCCTTCACAATGCTTCTTCCAGGCTTTGTGACAAATCAAGTCGCCCTTTCTGTGGCCAGAGATAGTGTGCAGGAACCGTCTTGATCTCTTCATTGTCTATCAGAATCTTATAGCAAGGAATGTCACTGTCGAATACCATTCTTTATTGCAGACAAGGATTTTTTTTTTCCTGGCACCATCCTAAAGCCTCCAGAATGGGTGTGTACAGGTAAATTTATTTTTCTTCAATCAGCTTCCTTCTAACTGAAGTAAAACGTGACGGTAGCTCCACAGGGCAATGTTTGGAGTAGCTTATAGTGTCCCAATCCTACTTGAGCCTCACACTGCTGTAACACACAGGTGCAGAGGTGGATCTACAGGGAGGGCAAAGCTCTAAGTGTTGCAAGAAGCCTTACCCTGTCATGTAAATCCCTCCTCTCCCTTGCTGCTGTAGCCAGTAAGCAATGCCAAGATGTTGCTGTTCCCTGTGAGGATTGGCTAAAACGGAGCAGGAGAGGAGTGTTTTCCACTGCAAGGTAAGGCTTCTTGCAAAACTTACAGATTTGCCCCCCCTTAGATCCGCCTCTGCACAGGTGACCGAGACAAGGGCAGGCCTGACTGCTTAAAGCACATTTTGCCCCCAGGGCTGTCTCTGCACTCCAATCCTCCTTGCTGCAACTTTCCCTCCTCCTCATTTTCTGCCCCTTCCACTCTGCTCACCTGAGAGTGGTGAGCAGTCTTTCCACCTCCCTCCTGGCCAGGGAAAGCACCGTCTTTCCACTTCCCTCCTGCCCAGGGCTCAGCTTTAAGGGCTAGTGCTGGCCCCAGCTTCCCCCTTTCAGCTGAATGACATTGGCTGCTTTCTCCTATGGCTGGCATCGCTGCTAACCAGAGCAGGGTGGGCCTATTCCCATTAAGTACGGTATGTGCTGTTCAGCATGCACTGTGGGGGAAAAAGAACATTCTGCAACAAATAATTGTGTGTGTGTGTGCTTGTTGGGGGACATATGCACACACATGCACCCTGGCTATGAAAGGTAGGGCGGAAAAGTAGTACTTTTTTACCCAGCGGGTAGTTAATCTGTGGAACTCTTTGCCACAGGAGGTGGTGATGGCATCTGGTCTTGATGCCTTTAAGAGGGGATTGGACGGATTTCTGGAGGAAAGGTCCATCGTGGGTTATAGGCAGTGATGGATTGTGCAACCTCCTTACAAAGGTGGTGGGCTACTTCAGAGTACCGGGTGCAAGGGAGTGGCAACAGGATGCAAGAATCTTGTAGTCTCATGCCTCCCCGGGGCACCTGGTGGGCCGCTGTGAGATACAGGAAGCTGGACTAGATGGGCCTTTGGCCTGATCCAGCAGGGCTCTTCTTATGTTCTTAATCGTAACCTGGAGTTAGGCCAGCAAAGTTTGGCGGGCACAAGGGACACCGTTTGGATCACTCTCTGAGTCAGAGAGGCCAGCCCAGGAATGGGCTCCATCCTCCCAGACTCCCAAGAGTGGTCCACACGTGCTTTACGGTGGCCCTGGCGCCGGCCAAACTTTGCTGGCTTAACTAGGCCGGCATAACTCCAGGTTAGGATTGCGCCCTCGGTGTGAGAGTAGGGGTGTCTCTCTCTCTCACACACACACACGCAAGAATATCCCTGTTTCCACCTATGGAAAGTCAAGAGATGGTGATGCCCTAACTGGGCTTCAAAGATGTCACCGTCACATAGGCAGGCCCAGAACCTGAGGGAACCTGCTGCAATGCCACCTCCCGCCAGCAGAGGCCGCTGTGGCTCCCGAGGCCACCTGCCCAGGTGTCGACTCTACTTCCTTTCTCTGCCGGCTCTTTTTCAGGTGAGTCGCTGGTAGGAGTGGGAAGAGGGCAAGCTATAGCAGGTGAGACAGGCCTGGGCCTGGTGGGAGCAGGACCTTCTGAGTAGGCCTGGGGCCTGCCAGCCAGCCACCCACACTGCCCTCTGCCCAGCCCAGCCTGACCTAACAGCCCTGCCTTCCCCAGGGCTGCCAAATGACCCCCCTTTCTTTGTGCCTCCGCCTCTGCTCCAAGGGGTGGCCTTTTATTAGGAGCTCCACGGTCCAGCCAGGGGGTAAAGGGCAGTCAAAGGACCCCCCCACTGCTCCAGAGCGTCATGTGTTTTTAAGATGCGGACCCTGGTCTGGCAGGAGAGAAGGCCGTTAGCCGGACCTCAGGTTTCCATGGAGTCCATTCCCAGGCCCACAGCTTGGCAGGGAATGCATGGAGGGTAGGGCAGAGTTAGGGGAAGAGGCATGAAATGGGATGGCAGGAGCTCAAGAGAAGTTGGCCCCCCCCCCAGTGCCTTAACATGTCCAGGGGACTCTGTTCAGATTCTTCCTTGTCTCCCCCTTGCTGAACCAGAAAGCTGCAAGCTGGTAAGCAGGAGCCACCGCAAATTTGCAAGACCAAAAAGCAAGGCAATTAGGAAGGGCCTGAGAAATGGGCACGTTGATCCTTGGCTGGGGAGTGGCAGCCTCGGCAACAGCTGTCTAATCTGCCATGAGCCCGGCCACATCTGGCTGGCATCCCAGTTTCATAATCCACGATAAACCAGCTGCTTCTCCCCTACCAAATCCACACCATCACGCCCTTTACCGGTCTATCATCTTCACAAATGCTTTTTTTACTCAACGTGTAATTAATCTGTGGAACTCCTTGCCACGAGAGGTGGAAGTGGCATCTGGCCTAGGTGCTTTTGAAAAGGGGGCTGGACAGATTTCTGGAGGAAAAGTCCATCACAGGCTACAGGCCATGATAAGAACATAAAAGCCTTGCAGGATCAGGCCAAGTGCCCATCTACTCCAGCTTCCTGTATCGCACAGTGGCCCACCAGATGCCTGAGGGAGCACACAAGACAACCAGATACTTGTATCTCGCTGTTACTCCCCTGCATCTGGCATGATGGGTGGTGCAACCTCCTTATTTTAGAAGTAGGCTACCTCAGAATGTCAGATGCAGGGGAGCGCCAACGAGATGCAAGTATCTAGTTGTCTTGTGTGCTCCCTGAGGCATCTGGTGGGCCACTGTGAGATACAGGAAGCTGGACTAGATGGGCTCCTGCAGATCCTGCAGGGCTTATGTTCTTATATTCATATGGCTGTCTTCAAGATCTAAAAGCTGTTGAGGAAAGACAAATCAGATATATGGTATGTTTCCATTTATTCTGTTCTTTTTATATGTAGGGGTGGGAGAGCAGGTTTCTAGATATTCTAGATATGTCTTTTCTTAAGAGCCTAACCTTAAATGTTCTTTTTCTTGCATTTGCTTTCAGCTAGAAAGTTGCTGTTTGCTGATTGTTATTCACCACAATGAACATGATATGCTAAATGGTGGCCTGACCAAAGTGGGGCGGGGATGTTATGAATGTGGTATAAATCATTATTTAGATATATATGGTTATATGTTCTTGGCTATGATCAGCCTTCTGTGGAGTCACATTTGCCTATGCAGAGTGGCAGGTGAATTGAGGTTATGTTTTTTTGAAAATTTCAACAATAATAGCCTGTGGCCTTTTAGTCTTATTTTCTAAAGATTGTCAACATGTGTGCATCTAGACTTTGTACATTTATATGTATATCCAGGCTGCAGGATTTTTGGATGCTAATAAGAACTATATTCTTCTAGGTTTGTCGTGAGGTCCTTGAAAGCTTTCAGAGCTCTACAAACACCTTTCAGGTATAAGTGTTCTTGCGATGCTGCTGTTACGTGATTCTAGCAGAGCAAGGGGAAGGTGTGTTGTGACTCGTCAGAATGTCTGCTCAAAATGAATGGAGCTTTCTGAACCATGGCACAGAGTGTGTGGTTGGAGAAAGGGGAGTTGGAATGTCCAGATGGAGGAGAGGACATTAATTTTGTGACTTTAATTGTTCAGATATCTTTGTAAAGAAGAAACTAGTTTACAGGTGATTAAAATATTGGGATGGGATGTTGGCATTGATAAGCTACTTTGTGAAAGGGCATTGAAATGTTTGTTTCCTATATGATTACAGCCTTACTAAACACAATGGGCTTACTTCATTACTTGAAGTAATGGTGAAAACACCATTTTCAAAAACCTCTAGTTATAACCGACTGTGAGCCCGATCCTGAGCTCGTGGGCTCTCGTAGGAGCAGCGGTGCCAAAATGGAGAAGGGAACATTTGTCCACTTCCCCCAAGGAAAGCCGTGGGTCTTGCAACTCCATTCTACCCCAGTTATTTTGCTGGTGGTGAGCAGAGCATCATCATGTCAGGCTGCCTGGCTCGAAGTGGGGCATAGGTTAGCGTGGCCACAGCGGATCCCACCCCCTGCTTTGCCTTGCTCCTCCTCAAGGGACTTACTTCTGAGTAGACATGCATAGGATTGGACCCTAAGTTTATTTGTATTTTTTTCACGAAGATGTTGTGAAATTTCTTAGCGAGCAGGAAAGATAATTGTTTTTTTCTCCCTTTTTTGTAGCTCGTGTAAAAATGAGTAAGAATATTAAAGAGCTAAGGTAGTACCAGTTTTTTTTTCCTAATGTAGACATTTCAGTTACAATAAAGTTGACATTTTGACCTCAGAAATGCCCATGATAATTAATTATGAGGAATTAGTGGTTGGTAAAGTGGTCAATACTAATTAGAGGTTAGTTATCAATTGGCAGTAGCGTATCTGTTTAGAAAAACCTCTGGCAGAGTCAGATGTGCGTGTGTGTTAAGGATGTTGGAAGTGTGTTTTAACACTTTCCCCATACATTTAGGAATATGATCTGAATGAAAGTATTTAGGTAATGGTGTGTGAAAGTGACATTATGGAAAGTGCGGGGCCAGGTTGCTCTGTGCTTTGGGGGAGAACCTTGCCCTAGACATCCACGCACCCTCTCCTTCCCTCTGGCAGGGCATTGGATGCTACTGCTGTCACAGTACTTGAGGGTTTAAGGGCTGGCCTGACCTGGTCAGCCATCTGATGGGCACGGGCCAAACTGACCCCATGCCTGACTGTGGAACTGAGTAGTAGCTGATGACACAACATAGTCTTCATTCACATTCGTATTGTTTGCAAAGGGAAGAGCTGCAGAGGCAAGCCAAAGAGACCTTGAAACTCCAGGAAGAAGCCACCAAGTTATCAGTGGAGTCCATGAGCCATCGAGAAGGAACTCTCTCCCCTTGCAACACGGCAAGTACGTACACGTGCAGCTGGTGTCTAAACAAATTGGATATGCCCAGTGGTGTCATTCAAATGATTTAGGAACAGGAACTCACTTTTGATTGGCACTTGTCGGGAACCTGGAACCAGCCACGGAGCCCATTAGGATCCGGAACACCCGCTCTGGTCCGTTCCTCCTGAATGACATCACTGCCTTCGCCCCCTAGGAATCCAGAGTCGCTCCCTTTAACCCTCTGAGTGCCGGCCAACCAAGAAGAAAAGCTCTTTGCAGAGGAATTGGGAGGGGGGAGGGGGGAGAGTGAAGTGGGCGGAGTCAGCCCTAATTTTAACTAGTGGAACTGAGTTCCCCTGCGTTCCCCCTGCATGACATCACTGGATATGCCTTGCAGTGGGCTTTTCCACTGATGGTGGCCTGAAGGTATTTTCAAATCAGGGAATTTCATTCAATAGATGAAGAAAGAGAACTAGAATTGCAGATCCATGTCTCACCTTTGTTGTTTCTGCTGTCTCTTAGCCTTCTGTTCCCCATCTATAAAATAAAGATAACAGTGACTGACCAAACAGGATTATTGTACAGGCAAACATTGCAAAGCATATTATAAATTTAAAAGTGCCATACAAGTATCAGTATAAGCAGTTACCCCTTTTAAAGCAAACCCATGGAACAATCTGTCTTGGCCATACTGTCTTTGCCAACCACACACAACAGAAAATCTGGGGCCAAATCTGCCATCTGAATTGCTACCTGTACTCCAGTAGGGGTAGCCCTAAGTCTGCCCTGTTACCTCCCTCATAGTGGAGGGGTTGTTAAACACTAGCTCTTTATCTCTGGTATCTCTGAGAATAGTAGCAGTCTGTGGATGACCCAAGCTCGCCAGCAAAAGAGGCAGGCTAAACCATCCTGCAGTTCTCAAGGTGATGTGTCCTGTACTAGACCACCGGTTTTCACAGTTGTGCAGGTGCACAGCACTTTCTGATGTCTAATCTCCACACCTAACCAGAGGATGGCAGTGACTGAACCTCTTTTTTCTCCCAGTCTTGTGTGCGTGTGAATGGCTGTGGAAGAGGCAAGTGCCCTGGTCAGTTATTTACACGTCTGCTCTGCCTTTGTACTCCCTTTGTTCACACTCACGTTCTGTGTTGCTTTCTCAGGTGCTTCCATTCACTTGAACAGCAGCCCAACTCAGCGATCTAGCAGCATGCCCAGCTCAGTGGTGGAGGCCTCGACTGTCCAGAATTCAACCGTTGCTAGCGGTAGCCCACCCAAATTCATGTACACTAAGTATGAAAAGTTGGACGTTGAGGGCCAGAGAAAAACCTGTTCCTCGGGGAAACAGCATATTGACACCATCTTGGAAGAATATTCTCAGCAAGTCAGAGAACTGCAGAGGAGGCTAAGTGACGTGAGTTTCAAACTCAAAGCTCTTGGTGTATTGTTTGCCATTTCTCTTGGGTGAAAGGATGTTACAACCAGGGCTGTGTAGGCCTTGTAGGTTATACCATGTCAAGTCTTATCTTTTTCAGCCATAAGGACTAGGGAAAAGAAGGTTATATTCTCTGGTTGCAGCATAATGTACCCAGCATCTCGTATTGTTGGCATTTGCAATATATGGATTGCACAAATTCCTGGTTCGAGCAGGTTATATATGTTGTAGATTCTGTTGAGCTAATGCTTTAGTGCCACATTCTTTATCTTAGCTCAGAGGTCAGAGCATGGACTGGTGTCTTCCCAAGCTGCTGTAATACTGTACACCCTTATCCTCTCTCATGTACCCTGGGTGAGTGGGGATGCCAGAGATTGCACCTGGAACCTTCTTCATGCCAAGCACAATGCTATACCAACAAGCTACCGCCCCTCCCCATAGTGGTATTTTCACTGGCATGACACACTGTTTGCCTGGCAGCACTCCATAATATGTTTTGTTCCATTCCCCAACATGGTTCTGTTGATTTACCTCCTTCAGGCTACTGAGTGCCACGAGGAACAGAAATTTGCTTTAAGACAGACTATAATTGAACTTCAGTCAACACTTCGGGAAGTGCAAAGGGAGAAAGACTCTATTACTGATCTGAGGTGAGCTTTCAGGGCACAGATTCGCGATGGCGAAATTTCCTAAGCATTTGTTCCAGCTGCAGCTTTCCAGTTGAGCTGGAGAGCATTGAAGTGGGAACACAGAACATGTGTTCTGAGGACAGGCATGTGCCCTGTGCAGCTCAGTTTTGGGGCAGATATTGCTTTGCAACTCCTCCTCTTCCCCAAGTAGTGGGAAGTTCCAGGCACAACTGTTACTTTCTGAGAAGGATGTACTAGAAACTGAGAGTGTTTTTGCAAAGTGTCCTAGTGCAAGTGGGAATTTCCCAAATTGGACCTGTCCAGTCCTAACTCACAGCCAATCCTATGCTGGCCTGGAACCCAGAGGAGCCTTGGTGCCACAATGGCCGATGTTGTACCCTATGAGGCCAGGCTGGTGCCATTGCCTCCTCGGGGAAAGGGAACATTCGTTCCCTTACCCTATACTGGCCTCCTTAGTTCTGCGCCCACTCAATAGCGGGTGCAGATCCGAGGAGACCCATTGGGGTTACCAGGGCTTTACATGGGAACTTTTGTTCCCTTACCCTGTATAAAGCCCTTGTAGCCCCAATGGGTCTCTTTGGATCTGCACCTGCTATTGAGTGTCTCCAGCACTGAGACACAGCGCCAACTAGCGTTGCCTCAGTGCCAACACTGTGATCCTAGCACCAGCGCTAAAGTGCCTTGCAGCAGTCCTGTCATCTGATAGAATTGGGCCCTAAGATGGAAATCTGGTTAGCCTAAAAAGGAAGCCCTTATAATATAGCTGTCACAGATGAGAATCTAATCATACCTCAGAGAGCTATTTTAGGGCTCAATCCTAACCTGGAGTTAGGCCGGCCCAGTTAGGCCAGCAAAATTTGGCTGGCTCAAGGGACTCCGTAACGTATGTTTGGACCACTCTCGGAGTCAGGGAGGATGGTGCACAACTGTGTGCTGGCCTCTCTGACTCCGAGAGTGGTCCAAATGCACTTTACAGTGGCCCTTGCACCAGCAAAACTTTGCTGGCCTAACTGTTCTGGATTAACTCCAGGTTAGGATTGCGATCTTACAGTGCAATCCTATGCATGTCTACTCAGAAATAAGTCTCATTGGATTCAGTGAGACTTATTCCCAGGAAAGTGTGCATAGGATTGCAGCCTTAGTTATCTTGAATGTAGTAACTGAAGTGGTCATTCACTGATTGCATGAGCTTAAAATGCTTTAACGCTAACTTATTTTTTTAAAAATTTTGTTACCTGCCTTGAGAGCCTTGTTTTGGCATCAGTTTAATAACAATTAATCCCCCCACTACAGTTATAACAGTCCTTTGTCAGAGCATATAGTCAGTATAAAAGTCAAGCCAGGAAGTCCCCTCTACCCTGTCTCTTTGAGGCTGTAGAAGAAACGTTAAGGGTGCAATCCAAACCAACTTTCCTGCACTGGGGTAAGGGCAATGCAGATCCATGGTATTCCCTTACCTTGGGGAGGCCTGCATGACTGCCCCCCCCCACTGCAGGATGCAGCACATCCTTTGTCAGTGCTGGAAAGTTGGTTAGGGATTGCACCCTAAAACACTATTATAAAGTGGTGTTGAATCAACTGCTTCCTTTTCTGATCAACAGACGAAGAGAGTCCCAGACTCAGGATAACATCGCTTTCCAGCTGAAAGCCACCATCAATGAGTTGCAAACTGCCAATCAGCTCCAGGAGGGGGTGCTGAAAGAGACCAACAACCAAGTGGAGCATCTGAAGAGAATGATACAAGGCCATGAGGACGTGCTCCAGCAACTCCGGAATGTCCTAGTGAGCTATGAAGAAACTTCGGGCAAGAAGGTCTACGAACACGAAAGCATTAACAATCTCCATATGTGCAACCTTGCCCCGGCTTTTAGTAAAGTCATACAAGACCTAGAATCAGAGCTGTTGCATCTCAAAGGGAAGGTTGCCTCGGTAAGTGCTTTTCCATTCAGCTCACTTTGGATGCTGCTTCAGCACAAAGAAAACTAGGAGCTGGGGCGGGGTGGAGAAGGCAGCGCACACTGCTTAGCACCATAATCAGGGTCAGATTATTATCACTGTAGACTGATCCTAACTATTGTTTGGTGCAAGCTTAAAAAGGAGCTTGCTGGAGCAGACCAAATGTTGGTCTAGTCCAGGATCCCGTGTCCCAAAGAGATCAGATGGATACCTGTCGGAAGCTTGCAAGTTTGGGGCTCTTCAGCCTAGAAAAAAGGTGAAGTTCTTTTCCCTCTCTCACAATACCAGAACCAGGGGACATCCACTAAAATTGAGGGTTGGGAGAACAGATAAAAGGAAATACTTTTTTACCCAGTGGGTAATTAATTGGTGGAACTCCTTGCCACAGGGTGGTGATGGCATCTGGCCTAAATGCCTTTAAAGGGGGATGGACAGATTTCTGGAGAAGTCCATCGCAGGCTGCAGGCCATGATGGTTAGTGCAACCTCCTTACTTTAGAAGTAGGCTACCTTGGAGTGCTGGATGCAGGGGAGTGGCAACAAGATGCACGTGTCTTGTGTATTCCCTGAGGCATCTGGTGGGCCCCTGCAGGAAGCTGGACTAGATGGGCCTTTGGCCTGATCCAGTGTGGCTCTTCTTATGTTCTTAAGTAAGCTCACTGTTGTATTCCATATCCTCTTTCATTAGCTAAAGCCAGTACACTCATTTTTAATCTAACTGCAGTATTGTCATTTCACTGTAGTAGTCACTAGCCACTGTTATTAACCATGTTCCTGGCCTGTGCATACTGTGTTTGAAATTGCTGAGCCTTAAGTACACACAGAGCAGTGGTCTTCAACCTTTTTCATGCCACGACCCTAATAATTAGGGCACAATCCTAACCTTGAGTTAGGCCAGCACAGTTAGGCCAGCGAAGTTTGGCTGGCACAAGGGCCACTGTAACGTGCATTTGGACCCGTCTTGGAGTCAGGGAAGATGGTGCACGTCTGTGTGCTGGCCTCTCTGACTCCAAGAGTGGTCCAAACGTACTTTGCAGTGTCGCTTGTGCCAGCCACACTTTGCTGGCCTAACTGTGCCGGCCTAACTCCAAGTTAGGATTGCACCCTTAATTAATTCAATGAATAAATAAATAAATAAGACTGCGACCCACTGTTGATCTTGCCCCCCTCTCAGGACCCTATCCACCCACCACCCACCCCTTTTACACCTTCTCAGAACTGTTAACTATAACCAAATATTCTCATAGAGAGAACAGAAAAAGTTACCATGAAGCCGGGCACTAGCAAAAGCATTTTAGTACAATTGCTAAGAACCTGAGCAGGACTAGGACACAATATCCTGGTAATCAGATGCCTCCCGCTACTCTAGTCCAGTGGTCTTCAACCTTTTTCATTCCTGTATGTTGCTGCGACCCCACAATTGATGCTTTGCAACCCCATTGGGATCCCGACCCCAAAGTTGAAGAACACTAACATAGAGGTTTGTACCTCTGGCTGGACTCAGATCCACAGGCTGTGATGCGGGTTTTTAACTATAGTGCTAACTACAGCTTTGGTATGTCTCATGATTGTGAATCCAACTATTTTGGCTATCTGCCGTTGCATTGTTAAGGCGTGCGCTCTAGAAATGGACCATGTTACCTTTGGGGTTGAAAGAGTAGCCCTTTACATAGTGCTTTCATGAAGTATTCATGTAATGACGATAGAATAATAATGGCTGTTAATTGTAGCAATTTATTAATGACAGCTGGAAGAGCAACTGGAAATTGTCAAGAAAGAATCACAATCCAAAACTGAGGTTTTGCTTGAACAGCATCAAGACAGGTATATCAGATTATTCCCAATTTCCTTAACAATTCCCGTAACACTTTTTAAAGAAGATCTGCCAATGCTCATTTGGCGAAGAAGGAAACCATTGTATTCTTATTGCTGTCATTGTATCAAAACCGGTTAATTGGCAAATGCCAATGATGCCTTAAGCATAACGTGTAGTTACGGCCCTGGAGGTTGCCTTAAAGGTTGCAGCCCCTCAAAAATAGACTTGTCCCACACCTTGCTCATGCCGTCAGGCTGCAGCAGGCAACCATGTGTCAAGCTCAGACAGGTCCTCAAGGCCTTTCTCAGATCCTCTGAGACATCAGACAACACCTCCTGCATATAATAATATTAAGAGCGCAAGCCTACACTGGCGTTGTGCAGGTGCAGCGCTCTTGAGCCGGACCAGTGCTGTTGCAAATGTGCTGTAAGGTGCCTGTGCACCGCAGAATCTGTCGATGGACTGGTGCAAGCAGCAGCATTGATGCACAGATGCCACCATGCCCGTCAGCTGTGCCGGTTGAGCGCTGGTGTCACTTGGCCAGCACAGGACTGCACCGAGGGCACACCAGAGGCGTGCCGGGGTGTAATGGGGTGGCACTGTGGCCGGCGACGGAGCAGGGACAGAACACGGCTGTTGGGCCATCTCCTAACCCTCGGGAGGCCCCGATTCGGGCCACTCCTGGCCACGTGGACCTGCGCCTGCAAATCTTCAGGTGCAGATTCGAGCAGCCCTATAAGGCTGGCTGGGCCTTACCTCGGGCAAGAGGAAAACATCCCCTTGCCCTGCACTGAGCTGCTGCCACCTCCTAACGTTCTTAGGATGTACCCCGGCTGCGCCAGCCTGGCTATTCCAGTGCAGTTTAGGGTTAGGGTTGTAAGAATGTTAAGATGTTCCTTGGTCATGCTACAGTGTGACTGAATGGTCAGAACTAACTGCTTATAGGTAGATTGCTGATCTCTCTCTCTCTCTTTCTCTCTTAAATAACAGTATAGAGAGACTGATCAGTGAACATGAAAAGGAGTTGGAAGTACTAAGTGAAAAAGCAAAGGCTTCCCAGAGTCATGCAAGCAGTATCCAAAGCCAGCTGGAAATCATTCAGTATGTCTCTCAGTAATACTGTTCTGCAAGTTCCTCACTGCAAGTATTCTAAAGCAAATTTCATCTGCTAAATATGTGGACAGTCTTCAGTTTTATAACAATGGTGTGTGGGTGTGCGCATGTGTGCGTGGGTGTCCAGAGTGCTTCGGTTTTTTATAAAGACATTTTGGATTGAGACCATTTGGGCTAAAAGAAAACTGGTCGTGAATAGACAGCTCCAATGTAGGATTATAGTATATTTTATCAATGTATTTTATTGTATTTCCATTTCTGGCTCACCCCATCTCAGTGGTTGGGGGACAGGTTAGAACTGAAAAATTATTCATGCATTCTTAACACATGTACACCCCCACACACATACACCCTTACAAATATTCCCCCCCCTCCAGATTTATTTATTTAAAGGAAGGTGGTCCTGAGCCATAAAGGGTTTTATAGGTAATCACCAACACTTTGAATTGTGCCCACAAATGAACCGGCAGCCATAGCAACAGCAGCTCAACTGAGTCACACTGCACAAGCGACCATATTCTGTATTAATGGCAGTTTCAAGACTGTCTTCAAGGGCAGCTCCACATAGAGTGCATTGCGGTAATCCAGTCTGCGTGTCACTCATGCATGGACCACTGTGTACAGGTCTTCCTGACCCAGGTGAGGCCACCCCTGGGCCCCTTTTGCCATCTGACCAGCCAGGAGCAATGGTGGGCCCGGTGGGATACCTGGACCACCCGTGTGCCTGCTCTTGCAGAGGGATAAGAGCAGCGGCATCATGCAGCCGGAACGCTGGGCGGGAGGAACGGGTGAGCGGCAGCCC
>JAJKFI010000084.1:4604202-4690735 GCA_029204185.1 Lerista edwardsae
CGGGGGCGAGGAAGACGGCGAAACGGAGCGGTACGCAACGGGCGGGCTGCCGCTCACCCGTTCCTCTCGCCCAGCATTCTGGCTGCATGACACCGCTGAGCGCGCTCCAAGTTTCTTGTTGCAGATCCTGCCTATTTTATTACTGTATGTGGATTGCAGTTAGACTTATTAGTACTGAATAGCTCCTCTTAATTCAGGTTTGGGAATAGCTAGCTCTTTGCCTGTCAGCCACAGTGACTAAGAAGTCTTTTCCAGGCGACCGTGCGTGGAGAAGTCTTGCAGAATTTGGGTGTTTTTCTTCTAGGCTAAAACACTTTAACATAGCTATTCAGGGATCAAGAAGGCTACTGAAAATATTTGTGGGCTTGTAATATATGAGGACTTACTTGTAAGGCTGCCACTTTTATTTCTGCAATGAAATCCTACATTCAAAGCGCATAAGTGAGAATGAGCTTCCTTGTATAGCTTTTGCAGGACAAGAAAGACATCCAGATCCGGGACTTAGAGGCCTGCCTGAGCGAGATGGAACTGGACCGAGTGAAACTGGTAAATTGCAGCTCTGAGAGACTCCGGACAATAAAAGAAATGCAGCTGGAAAGGGAAGGGCTCATGACTGAAATAAAAGCCAGTCGCATTGAAGTGGCTGCACTCGTAGGTATGGAGCATTATACTGAATAGCCCCGGTTTCCTCTTGCTTTTGGTCCTCACTCTAAGCCTCTTGTATGATTTTGCTCCGCTGTATCTACTTCCTCTTCTCATTATATTATGTGCTCCTTCTTGGAACCTTCACTCTGCAAGAACCAAACCTCTATCCGGCCCACAGCAAGCCTCTGGTCCCCTGTGAGCCTCTGGCCCTCCTGACCTTGCTGGCAGGAGCTGCACCCTCCAGGCTGTGCTCTGGTTTGTGCAGAGGCTGTTCTGACGGCCAGGGAAGTTGCACACAGCCTGATTTTCCCAAAGACCCGGAAGGGACATTTCTAGACTCTCTGAAGACCTTGGATGGCTTTCTGAGGGACAGGGAGGCCTTCCCAGCCCTCAGAACATGCTCTGGGTGTTGCCTGTGATCTGCTGGTTCTGAGATATTTACTCCAGCACATTTAAGCAGGCTGATTATGGGGTGGGGGAATGGGAGTCCATTAAAGTGTGTGCCATACTTCTGTAGTGGTGCTTGGAGGAATCCTAGAGCCCATTCATTCATTCATTCATTCATTCATTCATTCATTCAAAGTTCTGTCTCTAATGTATGTATTTAAATTTTATATTTATTTATTCAGTCCTCGACACCATGCCAGATATCTGATGTGGCCCTCCGGCTAAAACGTTTGGAGACCCCTGTTCTAGTTTAATCTATCTATTCCCCATCAGCATCTTCCCTCGCAGTCCTGGTCACTGGGATACCTTGCCCCTGGCATCTGACTCTTCCTCTGCCTGCCTCCTTGCCTCCAGTGCTTCTCCTTCTCCTTCCAACCCCTAGATTGGAAAAGGAAGAGGGAGATGAAGAGGAGGAAGCAATGTAGTGGGGAAGAGTGTGCTGAACTAGAACATTAAATAGTGGGAGGAGCAGAGGCTGGCATATCACGGAGAAAGGGGGCAGCCTCCCGTGTCAAGAGGTCTTAGGCTGGCCCTGGTTACTTCCATGTATCCTCGTGTTCTCTGGCTGTTTTTCCTCTCTGTCCTCTTTCTGCCCAGTGTGCCTTGTTCTTGTAGTTCCATGGCAACCCATCACAGAGAATGGCCACCTGCTGTGCTCTGGCAGTGGGTAGCATAGTGATGAAGAAGAAACTGCCACTTTTCTCCTCCTCCCTGATCCCTGTCTGACATGTCAAAAGACAGAAAGGAAGTAGGGAGAGAAACCATGCTAAGCAGCTACATTTCTCCTACTCACTCATTCATTCACTCACTCACTCACTCACTCCCACCCAGCGGCGTCATGCAGCCAGAACGCTGGGCGGGAGGAACGGGTGAGCGGTAGCCCGCCCGTTGCGTACCGCTCCGTTTCGCCGTCTTCCCCACCCCCACAGGGTGAAACAGAGCGAAAGACAGCAAAACGGAGCGGTACGCAACGGGCGGGCTGCCACTCACCCGTTCCTCCCACCCAGCGTTCCGGCTGCATGATGCCGCTGCTCCCATCCTCTATGCCTTTTGAAGTGGCAGGTAGTGAGTGTTCTGACTCTGATGCCTTGCAGAGGAATCCGAAGCGTTAAAGAAAAGTTACCGAGATAAAACTGAAGAGATGGACGTTGCTGTGACCAAGCTGAACATGCAGCTGAAGTCTGCTCAGATCGAACTGGAGCAAACCAGGACCACGTTAAAGTCTGTGGAAGGATCCGATGGCCACGGTAATCATGGAAGTGGTATTTTTTAAAAATATATAGTTTGTAAGCCTGTATTTCTTCATTTCTTCAGTGACGGTTTAGACCAGCCTGCCCCTGTAAACTGCCTTGAATGCTGTCTGAAAAATAGAGAATGTCGGTATATAAATATCCATGTATGTATTTATCTTTTTTTTAAAAAAAAATTCAAGCTTCCACATGGAAAAATATTGTGAATAATACTGGTGAATGAGAATGCTCAGCACTTTAAAAATATCATTTTATTTTATTTTTAAGAATTTAGGGCTGGAATTCTGTGCACACTTTCCCCCCTCCCGGTGTTACGCCAGGCTTCCTGGATATGCGCCAGCTGTATAGCTGACCGAGAAGTCTCATAGGGAGGGCTGAGAGGCTCGACACAGGGTAATGGGGAAAATATCCCCTTACCCCAAGGAGACATGCAGCCAGTGATGTCATGCAGGGGGAACGTGGGGGAACTCAGTTCCACTAGTTAAAATTAGGGCTGACTCCGCCCACTTCACTCTCCCTCCTCCTCCCTCCCAATTCCTCTGCAAAGAGCTTTTCTTCTTGGTTGGCCGACACTCAGAGGGTTAAAGGGAGCGACTCCGGATTCCTAGGGGGGCGAAGGCAGTGATGTCATTCAGGGGGAACGGACCAGAACGGGCGTCCCGGATCCTAACGGGCTCCGTGGCTGGTTCCGGGTTCCCGACAAGTGCCAGTCAAAAGTGAGTTCCTGTTCCTAAATCATTTGAATGACACCACTGCATTGCAGCCATTTCCTAACCTGTTCTGGATACAGCACAGGCCAGGCAGCCTGGCTGTGCCAACATGAGGAGGAATTAGGCCGCCCGACTCTTAGCCACTAAAGTGCTAAGTTGGAGGAGGGGGGAGTCATTGCACGATGATTAGACTCGTAATAAATTGTGCAAATGAGCAAAATATGCACATCCGCTTAATTTTTGAAATTTACTGAGGCTCTCAGTCCATGTTCGAAAAGTAGAGCACATGTTTTTCAAGGAGAAAGTCCTAGGTTAAGAACATAAGAAGAAGAGCCCTACTGGATCAGGTCAAGGGCCCATCTAGTCCAACTTCCTGTATCTCACAGTGGCCCACCAGATGCCTCAGGGAGCAACAAGACAACGAGATGCCTGCATCCTAAGATGTAATGCCTTTGCCACTCCCCTGCATCTAAAGGGGGTTAAACCATTAGTATCTCCAGTTTATTTATTTAAAAGATTTTAACTCTGCCTTTCCTCTGCTAGGGCAGAGTTAAAAGGATAGTACGTGTTAGCATAGCTGGTTTACATAGCAGGGTTTGGGAAACTTGTCTTAAGAAGATAACTTCAAGAAAATACTTGCAGGAAGAAAATACTTGCAGGAATGCAACACTTGGACAAGGAGAGAGAAGTCCTACATGCTTGCTACCTAGCTGGAAAGAGGATTCTGGGAAGAAGGGGGAGGGAGGAAGGAAGTAAAGCCTGGGATTCACAATCTGCCTATCAAGGGGATTTTTTTACAAGGAAAAACAAGAGGGGTAAACATTCATGTCCTCTCTGGCTAGTGCACTAGTGATATTGCCCCCTTCAGGAGCAAGAGTCATGTGCAGTTTTGCATCTTCCTCCACTTCCTGCAACAAGTAGCAGATTGGGATAACACTTGGCTAGTGGTCTGACCTTGGTATAAAGCAGATAGCTTCAGTTGATGACAGATTCACATACTTTTAGAAGAGTATATGCAGCAGAAACAAGTGACTGGACATTCGAATTGAGATCCTGGTATGGCAGACCTTGCTATTGCTTACATCATTCTCATTGGCTTGCCAGAGAGATGATTTACATGTTGCACAAGCCGGAGGTAATGTTGTCCAAAGTCCCACCACGAGAATGGGGGGGGGGAATCTCACTTGATACAAGTCTGTATCTTTGCAGTATTACCTGCACTGTCATCAAAACACAGTGTCACTAATGTCTTGGCAATCTCGTCTTTTACAGCAATGAAAGTGGCCATGGGGATGCAGAAGCAAATCACAGCCAAGCGAGGACAGATAGATGCCCTGCAGAGCAAGATTAAGTTCTTGGAGGAAGCAATGACCAACTCAACAAAGGTCCAAATAGCTAAAAAGAAAAAAATGATAAATGTGTTCTGGTAGAACGGCAGGGTCAGATTCAGTTAAAATTATGCTGGAAGGAGTGTTACAGTGTACCAGCATGAGAGTCAAATTGCATTGACAAATCCTTCTGAATGTAATAGATGCCAGTGATGATAAGTATCTGGTTTGTTAAAACAGCCTCAAGTTACTTTTGCCCCAAATTGGTATTGCCCTTTCATACAAAGTCTGGTTGTACAGAACCACTGTAGAAATACAGTCAGCGGTGTCATGCTACTGGTACGCTGGGCAGGAGGAACGAGTGAGTGGCAGCCCGCCCAGCGTACCGGTAGCATGACACCACTGAATACAGTATCTTCCTTCAGCTAGTAGAAGGAAACAGAGACTAGTCAAACTGATGGGGAGAAGTGAATCCAACAAACTGGTCATTCTCCATTAGTGGAAGAGAGCATCCTGGCCACTTCCCTTACAGAAAGATGTGCCTTATCTTGAGACAGATGCTTGAAATGGCTGAAGGGGATGAAAGTGGGGAAGAGCCCTAAAGGCCCTTGTGGAGGATCACTGGAGGATTCGGAACTCCCCCTGTCCTTGCCTTGAACAAACACGCTGCTGATAGCACTACCTCAGGTTTTGTGACTGCACACAGACCTCAGACACAGGCCTCAGGTTAGTACAGACAGCACAGACCTCAGGTTTTGTGGCAGCCTGAGGCTACACGGAGTTCTGGCAGCCATTTTAGACAGCTGGCAGCGCACCACAGCTGAAGAAATGGTGGCTTCCTGACCCCAGAACTACATAGACTGCACTGGAAGCTGAATTGCTCCCAAGTTCTGGGATTCTTATTCTCTCCTTTTGGATGGTGGAACCCTCTGCCCTCTGCACTGATTTCTGTGGTGGATTAAAATGCTCCGTGTGAGAGACAGTTGAGGTGATATGGAAGACGGGGGATGAGCAAGTCTTGGCGTGTGCAGGATGTTGTCTCCTCAGCTCCTGCTCCTCCAGCCATATTTCATCAAATTACTCTCAGAAATTACTTCTTTGACATCAAAAGCAAGTTCAATACGGTATTTACTGTACAGGTTTTTGGAAGGGTTTTTTTTTTTTTTTTTGGTATCTGCTCTGTCGTAATCTGTCCGCTTTGTTTATGCGTAGGAGAAGCATTATTTGAAAGAAGAGAGAAACAGATTAAGCCAAGAATTAGGCTCTCTGGCTTCTGTGAACAACAAAATGGCGGGGGAGCTGGAGATTCTGAAGTCGCAGGACAAACGGCTGAAAGAGAAGCTTGCGACCATGGAAGCAGCTCTGGATAAGGTACTGTTGTGTGCCGGTGCTCCACTTCCCCATGTGATGAGAAGTTGCAGGGGTCAGTAGTGTTCCTGGGGTGGTGGTAGTAAAATGTTACGTTTTGGAGGAGCCTGCGTTGCTGTTAGTGCGGCACCTCCATCTTTACAATCATTCGCAGCGAATGGGATTGCAGCATTACCAGAGTTCTGGCTTCCTTTTGCGGTCACTGAGGACTTCGCATAATAACTATGTGATTTACAGATTTTTAAGTTGAGCTTTGGATGAATTTGGCACAGCTTCTCTGTGCCACGGATGAAATGTGTGTGCCCAGTTACACATCACACCATATCCAGCCCATGCAAATGTTGTTCTCTTTGACTGAGCGAGTGGGGACTAGCTCACCTTCTCCTATGCTAAACCTTGGTCTATGTTCTCCAGTAGATGTATATGAGGGTCCCGATGAGGGCTCCCATTAAAGGAGGTTCTTGGGTCACTTACATTTGTTTAGCACAGCCCTAGTACCCAGTAGTATGAATGGTTCAGTACTCTCCGGTAATGACACGTAGAATGCAGGGGTGGCCTGCGGCAAAGTTCCTCCTGCTGACATCACATCTAGTTTAGCTCTCAGTAACCTTCACTGCAGGGACGTGGTGGCGCAGCGGGTTAAACCGCTGCTGCTGGGCTTTCCGACCGGAAGGTTGGCAGTTCAAGACTGCACGACGGAGTGAGCGCCCGTTGCTTGTCCCAGCTCCTGCCAACCTAGCAGTTCGAAAGCACCTAAATGCAAGTAGATAAATAGGGACCACTTCGGTGGGAAGGTAATGGCGTTCCATGCGCTACGGCATATAGTCATGCCGGCCACATGACCACGGAAGCTTTTCCTTGGACAAAACGCCGGCTCTACAGGCTTTGAAACAGAGATGAGCACCGCCCCCTACAGTCGGTCACGACTAGACCATTCGGTCGTGGGGATACCTTTACCTTTAACCTTCATTGCCTTGGTTCAGCAAACTCCCATTCAGGGTAATGGTTCTCGGGTTTCTCAAAGCGGTTCTCTCCCTTTATAAATAAAACGTGTGTTTAAAACATTGTGGATGCTGCTGCACAAATCCAGGCTCTTCTGAAATGTTCTCCTGTTACCTTTCCTTCCAGGCGTCGATGCAGTTTGCAGAATGTCAGTGCATTATGCAGCGGCAAGAGCAGGAGGTGATGCGCTTCAAACTCCAGCATACCTTGGATGCAAAAGTAAGGCTTCTGCTCCACCGAAGGGCAATTTTCTTTACTATAACTAAATACTCAGCTTGTTTTTCATCCCAAAATATTCCTGGAGTACCATATGTCTGTTCCTGCAGATGGTTGCACAATTTCAAGCACGTTGTAGACTCCATCCCAGATCAGACCTCACTCAATGTTTCCAGTTACCCTGCCAATGAAAGTTAGTGCCTCATAAAATTGATACTAACCTTCTTACAGATTAGAATCATACCGTCTTACAACGTGCCTTATCTCTGCATAGGTTTATATTTCACAGCAATCCCTCATCTCAACCATTGCCCCAGCCCTCCTCCATAAACAAAGCTCTTTTTTTTTCTTTTTAAAAATGCCCAGATTGCACATCGTTTTCAGGACTATCACTCAGTGCATTTTCAGAATTGTGCAACCCACTTCTATTTATTTAAAAAATGATGGAATGCTGTTTGTGGATAAATTAGGCTGCAATCCTCTATGTACTTTCCTTGGCGTAAGCCCCATTGAACAAAATGGGGCTTACTTCTGAGTAGACATGCATAGGATCGTGTTCTTCTTCGCAAAACTTCCTTTGATATCAATAAATCCAATGTTTCTGTTTTTCACCTGTTCTGGAGTAGCACCTTAGGGACTTCTGGGATTCTTCAGCATCCTGAAGAAGTCCAAATTGTTCAAAGACAGGAGCCCTGTTGTTTATTACTTGAGCATTTTCTTCTTCCCTAACTGCAGTTGGGATTTAATCCACAGTGTGTGGGGGAGGGGGCAAACTACCAAAGCCCCCTCCCCTTTGTGACTTCAACCCACTTCCCTTCCTCTTCCCCTCCCCACATGATTTATTTTAACACAGAAAAGTTAGAAGCTTCACTTCATGATCCAGGTCACATCTAATTCGACTGATTTTTGCAGCCATTATAGATTCACCGTCTTTCTGTGAAAGCGAAGAAAAATCTGTCCTCTTTTCAGCTGCCTTCCATTCTGGATTCCATTCTGGATTCTAAGAACGCAGACCTTAGATCAGTGGTTCCCAAAGTGTGAGTTGTGGCTCCCCAGGGAGCCAAGGAAACCCACCAGGATAGCAGCAGAATCCTCACAAAAAACCTTGCGCCCCTAGACAGTGTATAAGATTGTAGCAGCGTCGTCATTCAGCCGGAATGCTGGGCGGGGGGAACGGGTGAGCGGCAGCTCACCCGTCGTGTTCCGGTCCGTTTCGCCGTCTTCCCCGCTTCCAGGCGGGGAAGACGGCGAAACAGACCGGAACACGACGGGTGAGCTGCCGCTCACCCGTTCCCCCCGCCCAGCATTCCGGCTGAATGACGACGCTGGATTGTAGCCCTCATAGGACGCCTGGGCAAATGGCCCAACAGGTCAAGGGAGCCACCAGTCAACGCAGTGTGGGAGCCCCTGCCTTGGAGAGACACGTTTCATTCTGCATTCTGCATTCCCTCTCCCACAGGAGCTGCAGGGCCCAGGACATACACTGAGCTCTCCCGTGAAACCACGTCATTCGACCTCCGTGTGTCACTCCCTCTCCTCCAGTGCTCCAGCATCCCAAGCTTTTGCAGGCCACCACGTCAATTTTGTAAGTGTCTACTCAAGATCACCGGACAGCGCTATCCAACTTTTGTGGGGTTCAAAATCAGATGCCATCCATTACTTAACTTTCAGAAGATACTGGTGAAATTTAAATATCCCTCCTTTGGGGAAGTAAAACACCTGTGCACCTGTTTCATTTCCAAGTTTATCTGTAGCTAGTGAGTTTTTCACCTGTCAGATTAGGTTTTCAAAAAAAAAAAATTAAATTCTTAGAGCGCAATCCTGAAGGAGCGCTGGACCGATGCTTGCGTCGGCCCAAATCAATCTGCACCAAAGCGATGGGCGATGGACTGGTGTGAGGACTCGCGCCAACCCAGGCGCACCATAGAGGGCAGCAGGTAAGCTGCCCTCACGTTTGCTGAGTTCGGACAGTGCGGGGGCTTGGGAGGGTGGGGGGAAGGCAGGAGGGAGGCAGAACGGGGTGGGGAGGGTGGAAAGAGGGTAGCCCAGCGGCGTCATGGGGGCGGGGAAGACGGCGAAACGGAGCGGTACACAACGGGCGGGCTGCCGCTCACCCGTTCCTCCCGCCCAGCGTTCCGGCAGCATGACGCCGCTGGGGTAGCCCCATGGTCAGACCGGCCCAGGGAGGGGTATGGGGTCATGATCTGGCCCCTCTCCTTGAGCCGCTCAGATTGGCATCAGTGATTTTTGCTGGTGCAGATCCAAGCAGCGCCTTTGTGCTGGCCAGGGTTTACCCTAGGACAATATCCCCTTACCCCAAGGTGAACACCAGCTGCCTCCCAGCCTGCATTAGGGTGCAGCACAGGCCTGCTGGTCCGCTCGCTCCTGTGCAGGTTAGGATTGGTCTGATATATAACTAAATCCTAAACTGTGCCAGAGTAGCACAGGCCAGTGGGCCTGCACCATAACCAGCACAGCTTAGGACTGCACTGGAGCCTCCACGGAACAACCGCACGTTTGCGCTCTTGCCCCAGGGTAGGCGCCAGCAGCACCTGCGGACTACTTGGATCTGTGCCCACAATATAGCAGCTGCAGAGCCGAGCTCCCCGCATGGCCCAGGGATGGTGGATGTGGCCTAACGGTCGCGTCTAAGATTTACCCCCCCCCCGGACTGGACCACCTCCCATACTGCCCTCCCACCCTCGCCCTGCCCAAAACCGCCCCTGCGCCAGCTGAACGTGGCTGGCGCAAGAGTGGTGCGCTCAGTGGTGTCATTCAAATGATTTAGGAACAGGAACTCACTTTTGATTGGCACTTGTTGGGAACCCGGAACCAGCCACGGAGCCCGTTAGGATCCGGAACGCCCGTTCTGGTCCGTTCCCCCTGAATGACATCACTGGGTGCGCTGCTGGCTTTTGCTGGCACTACGGGGCTGAGGCTGCTAGTTACTCCAGTGCGTACGTTTCTGTTGGCTGCTTGGAAGAAATGAAATTATCTTTAGGAAACCCTGTGCCTAAAATTCCTATGAACAGCTTGGCATACCATATTTTCCCCATAGACAAGGTTTGCTTTAGAAAATGCAGAGGTCAAATACGCCACTGCTTTTTTTTTTTTTTAAGCCTGAGAAAATAAAGCATGTGTGTTTTGCATATTTCCGTTCAGTTACCAGCCAGGGTTAGCTCCTCTAAGGAGGACCCGTTGCGAGATTTAAAGCATCTTCTTCAAGAACTGAAAACTACCATTGATGAAATCCCCTCCACGATCCTTCCCAGGAGAGAATGCGACAGTGACAGCGACTCTATTTTGGAAACCCCCAGTACTACCTTGTAAGGAGCTACAAAGCACAGCGAAAATGTTTTCAGCAATGAATACAGTCCAGTTACTCCTGGATTTGGAAAGGCCTGTTTTGGAAGAGAAAACTAGCAGGGGATCACACACCCTGTGTGGACTCTGAGTCAAGCCTAGGAGAGAGTGGGCAAAAATGGTAGACAGCCGAGCCCAACGGTTGAAGTCCCTGGCAAAGATTCAGATAGTTATTTCAAGTTAATCTGCCCACTTCAGCCTTCCTCACCTCTGCAGCTCCATGTATAGGTGGGCCCTTGTTATCTGTGGATTTGGTACCCACAGATTTCAGCATCCGTGCAGAGGCGGATCTACAGGGAGGGCAAAGCTCTAAGTGTTGCAAGAAGCCTTACCCTGTCATGTAAATCCCTCCTCTCCCTTGCTGCTGTAGCCAGTAAGCAACCCCAAGATGTTGTTTTTCCCTGTGAGGATTGGCTAAAACGGTGCAGGAGAGGAGTGATTTCCACAGCAAGGTAAGGCTTCTTGCAACACTTAGAGCTCTGCCCTCCCTTAGATCTGCCTCTGCATCCGTGCATTCCAAACCCGCAGGGAAGGGCCCACCTGCTCCTCTGGAGGGTGTTCTGAGACCCGCAGGGGCCATGCACGACTGCCTGCAGCCTCTGCGGGTCTCAGAATGCCTGTTTCAGACAAAAAAATAAGGAACTTCCAGTTTCTTCGGGAAGCCAGGAGTGACATTCTTATGCCCTTATTAGGCCTGCTGAGGCCTGGGAAAGTCAGAGGTTCCCAAGCTGGGGCATGATGCCCAGGGAAGCCCAGTCAGTGCTCCCTTAAGGGATGGGGGGGGATGCCAGCAATGATCACACAGCTGCTGCCTCAGTGATGCTGCCACAGCAAAGAAGGGCTTTTTTAAAAACTTTCCAGGGGCAGTGCTGGCCAGTAGCCCCCTCTGCAGACCTCCCAGCATCTCAGAAAGGCTCTCTGTAGCTATTCTGACACAGTTTCATGCTGCCCTCGGTAAATACAAAGGTACAAAAGCCCCCTTTTTTGCAGCAGAGCCATTGCCACATCTCCCCCTCCCTCCAAATACTTATAGTAGCCCAAACTTTATAGTAGAGTTTAGGAACCACTGCCCTAAGCCTTTGGTCTACCAACTAGAGTACCTGAGCCAATGGGAACCAGACTTCCTGCTATGACATGACAGCAGCTCAGCCAATCACTGACAGAGGCTTAATCTCTACCACAAATCCCTTAGGCCTCAGCTCTGCCTGGCATCCTAACTTATACTTCTATGTATATGTTTTGTTTGAAAGTCTGGGAAATCTTGCAGGGGGGAGGCAGACTAGAAATTTAAACAGATCATGCGTTGTGTAATATTTGCATTTCTTTCACGCAGAGACCTTGCAAGCAGAGAATGCATTGGCCAAAGATCACACGAACCTTACAACAGGTGAGACACCTCAGCCAGGGCATAAAAGTTTCGTTGAAGATCGAAGTACTGTGATGCGACCAGGTGGAAGAACCACGAGATGTATATTTTTGATGTACATATCACCGCAATGTACTGCTTTTTACTTTCATAAAGACTGATTGGTCACTCCTATGGTATTGTATATCATTGAGCATTATTCACACTTAAAATCCTGTTCCAGAATCTTCCAGAGCCAGCCAACCAGATGACCTGCAAGCTGCACACGGTCTCTTCCTCCTTTCCTTCAGCGCCTCTTTGCCCCAGTGCCAAGTTATAAGAGACGCTGTTTGGTCAGAGCTATGCAAAGAGGGGTACGACTTCAGCCCCTACTGCTGTCCCAGACTGCAGGGGATCGGATCCAGCTGCTATTTAACATGAACACTTGCAAAGCATGTGCCTGGTTTTAGATTCTGAGATACTTGCCTAGGTAAGCAGCATTATCCAGGCTCAAAAGCACCTTTCCAGCGCTGATGCAGCTGTGCCAATGGGGTGTGTGCTGCATCCTGTGATGGGGGCGGGACAAGGGAGGCATGGAAGCAGTGATGTCATTCAGGGGGAACGGACCAGAACGGGCGTTCCGGATCCTAATGGGCTCCGTGGCTGGTTCCGGGTTCCCGACAAGTGCCAATCAAAAGTGAGTTCCTGTTCCTAAATCATTTGAATGACACCACTGCATGGAAACCTCCTCAAGGTAAGGGAGCATTTTTCCTTATTTCAGGACTTTATTGCAGCTGCATCACCACTGGAAAGTTGGATAGGCTTGGGCCCACAGTCTCCAAATAGTATCCCTCAGCTTAAAATGGAAAGATGTCTCCTCTGGGGCATCCTTTCTTCAAGTCTACTAGATAGAGCAGCTGCCAAGTTGGGAGCAGCCCACATGCAGAGGCGTCATCCAGGCGGAATGGCCCGGTACACCGTTCCGCTAGTTCTGCGGAAGGCCCGGGCCGCGCCACCTCTCTGGAGGACAGGCGAGCTGCTGCTGGGCCCTCCCTCCCTCCCTTGCATCCCGATTCACTCTGAGGTGGAGCGATTCGGGTGCTGTGAGGCTTAGGGAGGCGTGGCAGCCCTCCGCCATAGGGGCGGAGGGCTGTCAATCATCCGGGCGTTCCGGTTCCTGGCGCGCCCGGATGACATCGCTGCCCACATGTCATTATTTCCCACAAAACCTGGTTAGGAAATGGGACTGTACAGACCAAAAAGAGCATGCGGAACATCACTGTAGAGAGCAGTCGGGAGAATCATTCTGCTGTGCAGCAAGAGAGATTTTGGGACTTGTGGTGTCGTATCCTGTTCCTTACTGTAAGGTGCGAAAGAAAATTTCTACAAGAGGGCTTGCCCCCCCCCCATCTCCCCACAGTGATTCTCTGTTGCACGTAGAAATCCACTTCTGGATGTGGAGCAACCCTTCAGAACAGGGTGGGACGAGGCATGGGGGAGACAACCATGGGGAAGGGAATCAGCAAAAATAGCAAATGCACAATTTTGCGTGAATGGAAATACCGTCCCTTTGAGCGAAATGCCCTTAGGATACATTCACAAAATCAGATAGTGGGTTTGGGGTGGTCATTTTCCTTCCATGCATAGGACTGTCTTGTAGCTCAGGAAACCACAGATAGAAGTGTGAATGATCCAGGGTGCTTCTTTTGTCCTAGTATGTGGAGGAAGGCCTAAAAGCTTTGAAGGATGGGAGCTAGTGGGAGGGGCTGGTTTGAGAGAACAGGTTACCCCTTCCCCACCCTTGAGCAGACCGAGAACCAAAACAAGCTAACAACTTCTGGGTAAGAAGAAACTGGGAACTTTAGTCTAGAAAAGGAAAAAGTTGCTTAGAATAGCAAAGCGGGATAGCAAGCAACTCACTGCCTGGCAGGAACATTGTCTGACACTACCATGCTCAGCCTGTATTTGTAACTAAAGCAAAAATGTCAAAAGACAAGCCTCCAGTCCTCCAGAACTCGGGTATTGCTGCGCCTCTGGAACTTCTCACCCTTTGGGGAAATGGGCCACAAAGCGTGGATTGCTTTTGTTTACCAAGTATTGCCACTTCTTCTGCCATCATTGTGCAGACTTCCGTGGCAGCTTTAAAATAATCTGTCTTTCAACACAGGAAGCCCACAGTCAGAGACTTACCTTCTGATGCCACCAGGGGGAAAAGCCATTTCCGCAGGTGAGAAACGATGCTTTCAATTTGGATCACCTGAAGTCACAGGTTTATCATTTGCTGTTTGCTTATATGCACGTTTTCCACAAAGGATTAGACACACATTCATGGAGGGTAGGCCTGTTAGCCATGATGACAACATGGAACCTCCATGTTCGTCGGCTGTGTACATGTGGCAGACGCACAACGGGAAAAGGCTGTTGCCTTTGTTCCCAGCCTATGAGCTTCCCAGAAGCATGTGGCTGGCCAGCAGGTGTTCAAGATAGGATGCTGGGTTCAGTGGACCATGGTATGGTATTGGCCTGGCACATTTGTTAAAGTGGGCTTGCGGTGGCTCTTCGCATGCTTTCAGTGCACATGTATGAAATTGCTGGGATACCAAGTGATTCTATGCTCCTGTACCGTATGGATCTATGTTACTACTCTCTGGTCTTCTGTGTGGCTCCTGAACAATGGAATAGCAGCTTTGCTTCTTTTCTCACACAGGGACCCTATAACATTACATACTGCAGAGCTTGAGGATCCAGATGCTACCTTTCCTTTTTCATCCAGTGGTGAGTTTCTGCCACTTGCATTAAAGGTTGAACGTCCCGGGAGGAGTCAGTTTTGGGACAGGACCAAAATGGATGAATGCCCCCCTCCAAAAGGGAAAAATAACTCTTGTCGTTTGCAATCTCTGCTCGCACAAGATTCAACACACGTATCATGTACCCCCGTTGTTTATTGGCTATTTGTCAGTTATTTACTTACTAGGTTTATATGCCCCCTGTCTACCAAAACACTCAAGGCAATTGGCGATTGGAACACAGTGGTTGGCAACCTTTCCAGGCGAATGGGCCGGACATTCGGCAATGATGTCATCACGTCATCGCTAAACTTCTGCATTGCCAAGATCCTAGAAACAGCTACTCGGAGCTTGGCGTGAGAGGCAGAGCCTCCCACACCACTTGCTGCACTCCAGACAATGCACTCCTGGAGTCCCTGTGCTACTGCGGAGACTCCAAAAGTCTGGGCAGGCAGCTCTGTCATTCCCTGTCCAGCTTGCAGCAAATTGGGTAGGAAGCTTCACCTCCGAAGCTGAGCTCTGCATGGGCTGGATGACTTTGGGTGGGCTGCTGACCCCTGATTGAAAATAACTGCTGAGGAACAAATATATATGTTACACTCACCACAGATTTTCAAATTTGTGGAAAATCAAGAGGTATACATGCCACATGCATTTCCTCTGTAAGCATTTTTGATACGTAGGATTTTTTGTAGAGTTTCATCACGACAGTGTGTGGTGGTTTTGTTATCTGTCTTGTTCATGAATACTTCTCGCCACATCTGTTTCTAGTTTTCAGGAAGTTTGCCTTGCCACTTCCACTGTCTCTTCTCTATACATGGCTGTGTGTACTATGCCATCATAGCCTCTCTGTATGTGCTGGTTATATAGGGGGATGCGCTGGTTGTATGATTCACATATAGGCTACTGGGTTTCGAGCTTTCTGTGACGGATCAGGAGAGAGATCTTGGAGTACTAGTAGACAAGTCAATGAAAGTGTCGACCCAATGTGCGGCAGCGGTGAAGAAGACCAATTCCATGCTTGGGATAATTAAAGAAGGGGTTGAGAATAAAACGGCCAATATTATTCTGCCACTGTACAAATCAATGATAAGGCCACATCTGGAGTACTGTGTACAGTTCTGGTAGCCACACCTCAAGAAAGATATAGGGGATCTAGAGAAGGTGCAGAAGAGACCGACCAAAATGATTACAGGGCTGGGGCACCTCCCATATGAGGAAATGCTACAGCGTTTTGACGCTCTTCATCCTAGAAAAAAATGTGCCTGAGGGGGACTTGATTGAGTACAAAATTACGCATGGAATGGATAAAGTGGATAGAGGGAGGTTCTTTTCCCTCTCTCGCAACATCAGAACCAGGGGACATCCACTAAAATTGAGTGTTGGGAGAGTGAGAACGGATAGAAGGAAATACTTTTTTTACCCAGCTGGTAATTAATCTGTGGAACTCCTTGCCACAGGAGGTGTTGATGGCATCTGGCCTAGATGCCTTTAAGAGGAGAGTGGACAGATTTCTGGAGGAAAAGTCCATTGCAGGCTATAGGCCATGATGGTTAATGCAACCTTATTTTAGAGGTAGGCTACCTCGGAGTGCTGGGTGCAGGGGAGTGGCAACATATCTAGTTGTCTTGTGTGTTCCCTGCGATATCTGGTGGGTCACTATGAGATACAGGAAGCTGGATTAGATGGGCTTTGGCCTGATCCAGTGGGGCTCTTCTTAAGAGAAAAGCACTTAAGTAGTCCTTAAGTAGCCTACCGTAGAAAATAACATCCTAGATACTCTGCACAAGAAATCCACTCTAGCAACAGGATAATGGGAGAATTCTCTTGGTTGCCTGAGCAACAGCACACCTGTAAACAAGTAACTGCTGCAAGAAGTCATGGATTGAAAAGTGCGGATTCCATGCGTGATCTGCATGGGAACCACAGAATGGGGCTGAGAGCTAAAAACCAGCCTTCCACCATCATCCACCTTGCACAAATTGAAAGAAGAAGAAGAGCCAAGCACAAATTTTTGGGGGTACCATGTAGATATGCCTCTGCTTTCCAGTCTCTGAAGCTAGGCTAAACATGCTCTTTTCAGCAAAGTTTTAGTGTCCATTTTTAAACGGCTATTTTTACTGTATTTAACATCTCAAGCCATCTTCAGTTCTACTCCTCGCTATTCCTCTTCAAAGACACTGTCCCCAGAGGAGAGGTTCAAAGACAGGTCTCCCGTGCACTCGCTGTTAACCGCTCCACTGGATGACCTTAAGACAGTTCCTGGCATCTCTCTGGAACAACATCGATCGAGTCTGAAGAAGAGCAGCCCCCCAGAAACGGTGACTGTCACAGCCTCAACAGCTGCCTACCGAAGTGAGTGTCTTGCAGTCAAATAATTCGTGGGGGGCAGGAGGTGGATCTATTTGCATGAACAGGAATGTGTCAGGGAGATGAGTGAAATCTGCCTCCTTCCCAGCTATACCTTGTTGCACACCATTGCTTTAAGCCATGTTTTGCCAGCTGAGTTCACTTCCAACATCAGAGCCAGCCTGGGAGAAAATTGTTAGAGCAACTAAGAACAGCAACATGTGGTGGACGATGGGCACTAGTTTCCCCTCCCCTGCTCACAGAAAGGAGAACCTCCACACTCCTCCTGTCCATGCGAGCAGGACAAGCATGCGGGTGGTTCTAGTCTGACTCTTGAGATGACTGGGACCGCGTAAGTGTTAATGTACTTGTCAAACCAACATACCTCCCATTGGCCTGTGTTAATGTGACACCAATCACTGAATTCTGAGCTGGCAGAATATATATATATTCTAGGCAGGCCTTCAGCGTGGTGACAACTGGATGCTTCTGGTTGAATGTGCAGCTTAATTACTGGGTATTTTATCCTCAGCTACTCAGATGGAAGAGGCCAATGGAAGCACGTGCAGGAAATTACAGAACAAGATGGACAATCTGCAAAACCTGGTGGAAACGCTACAGTTGAAAAACCAAGGTACAGAAGCACTTGCTGCCAGAACGATGCTGCCCTGAATATTCCTAGGTGTCTGGCACATTGCTGCCAGCAGAGGTGCATCTCATTTTCTATGCCAAGGGTACCACTTTAGCCACAGATGTGCGTATTAAAAAGATAGCCAACCACTCCTTCCCACCATATACAGTACTACTCCATATAACATATACCCATATAACATGCAATGCTACGCCACTTTGAAGGGGAAACATCCTTTTGAGAGCTTTAAAATGTGCATGTAAGGCAGTGGTTCTCAAACGTTTTAGCACCGGGACCCACTTTTTAGAATGACAGTCTATCTGGGACCCTCCGGAAGTGCCATCATTGTGATGCCAGAGCCTGCTGCTTCTTTGAGAATGCAGCAATAAGTTGGGTTATTTCTCAGGCATTCGCCAATAGCCATGTGAATCAGAAAGAAAAAAGCCCATTTACAACCTTGACTCAAGCAAAACAATACACCCTCCCCTTTTCCAGCATCCCACCTTCCTGTAGTTTCAATATGGTTGCTCTAGGTGCTTCATGACCCAACTGAAATTGGCTCGCAACCCACTGCTGGGTTCCAACCCACAGTTTGGGAACCACTGATGTAAAGTCTAAGGCAGCAGGGAGAAAAAGCCCAACAGTAATACCCCTCACTTTTTCTCCTGAAGCATTGCCAGCAAAGCTCTTGCAGACCTTTGGAGCAGGCTCAGCCATCAAAGAATGAGCAAAGTTTTCAGCTGCTCCCTTGCTGGGTGATACTGGGAAAATATCGTTGTCATGCCACTGCAGTGCAGACATTGTGCTTGAGTGAGGTGGTTGCTTTGGTGTTGCTGGCATTGGTTGGATGGTACTTGTGATGACATTACTGCAGGAAGAGGCCAAGCCCCATTCCTCCCCCCCCCCCCGCAACTTTTTGATCTTTCAAAAGATGCCGTCACAAGCCCCATCCCTTCCACCATGAATACTGCTGAAGTATCTGTTTCTTCTGTTCCCTGCTGATTAGTTGGTTGTGCCATAGCGTGTTGTCCACTGATTTAAAGGCCAAGCTGGTGTTTGTTCTGGTGGTTAAAGTTATACTTGGAAGGAAATACTTGTCCAGTAAGTTCTCACTGGCTGTTCAAAACATACCTCCACATTTTTGGTGTGCACAAAATGGCAGTGTGATCTTTATGGGGCCATATTATGAATGTGCAGGAATTAATCTACATGGATGCTATTAGACACAAGAGGCTTCCATTTTCACTCTGAGATTTAGGGCACAATCCTAACCTGGAGTTGTTGTTCAGTCGCTAAGTCGTGTCCGACTCTTCACGACCCCATGGACCACAGCACGCCCGGCCTCCCTGTCCTCCGGAGCTCGCCCAATTTCATGTTCATCGCTTCAGTGACACTGTCTAACCATCTCATCCTCTGCCGCCCCCTTCTCCTTTTGCCTTCCATCTTTCCCAGCATGAGGGTCTTTTCTCAAGAGTCCTCTCTTCTTATGAGGTGGCCAAAGTATTGGAGCTTCAGCTTCAGGATTTGTCCTTCCAGGGAGCAATCAGGCTTGACTTCCTGTAGGATGGACCGATTGGATCTCTCTGCAGTCCAGGGGACTATCAAGAGTCTTCTCCAACACCATAATTCAAAAGCATCTATTCTTCGGCGCTCTGCCTTTCGTATGGTCCAACTCTACAGTATGTTTGGACCACTCTCGGAATCAGAGAGGTCAGCACACAGACTTGTGCCATCTTCTTTGACTCCGAGAGTGGTCCAAGCACCCTTGTGCCAGCCAAACTTTGCTGGCCTAACTGTGCCGGCTGAACTCCAGGTTAGGATTGCATTCTTAACTTCTAGAGCTCCTGCAGGGAGCTAAACCTGGAAGAATGAAAACTGTCACAACTGACATTTGCAAAATGCAACGTTTCCAGAAAAAAACAGCCACAGTGATTTACCAGGGTGTCACTTACTGGAAAACAGAGTCTGTCTCTGGTAAACCAGGACAGCTGGAGCATTACTTATTTTTAAAAGATGAATACTCCTGGCTTACCATTTCAAAAACAGTGGTGCAAACGGCACACTCCCCCTTCCCTGGGCCAGGAGTGCTGCTAGTGACCCCCAGGGCCCTGGCTCCAGAGACCCGCCTCAGCTACGGGGGCAGGTCTCCACCCTCACCCCCATCACTGTGCCTGATGACAGGGCCTGGTGTGGTTCATCCTCAGTGTCCCTCTCCCAGAACAAGCCTGCAGGGCTCCACCAGCTGCCTCTGTAATCCCTCAGTGTCCTGGTTTCCCTCTCCCCTAACCATCTGTCTCCAGTGACCTCACTAGCTTCAGCCAACCTCGTGCTGACTGGATCCAGTGTTCTCCCAGCAGTTGCCATCCCCAGATGTTGCTTACTCACCAAAAGAAGACCCACACCGCAATTTTAAGCCCGTCAAAAATTCCATGTAAAACCAGCAAGATGACCCTTTGACGCAAGGCCTCCCAATGCAGGCGCTGTTTTCTTTGGAGGCTGCATGCGCCCCCTCTCCAACGTTCCGGTGCAGTCCATCATGCTCTGTCCCCAAGAGAGGATGCTTGGGGAGCTCCGCAGTGTTCTTTCCCCACGCTGAAAACAGCACTGTAGGGGGTTGAGAGTAGCACTGTAGGGGGTTGAGGGGTTTAACATGGTCTTTAGAAGCCAGAAATGACCAAATACATGCATGCACACGCACACATGTGATGAAAGCGCAAAGCAACCTATAGCTGTGGGCAGCGTTGTCATGCAGCCGGAATGCTGGGCGGGAGGAACGGGTGAGCGGCAGCTCGCCCGTTGCGTTCCGGTCCGTTGCGCCGTCTTCCCTGCCCCCGCAGGGGCGGGGAAGACGGCGAAACGGACCGGAATGCAACGGGCGGGCTGCTGCTCACCCGTTCCTCCCGCCCAGCATTCCGGCTGCATGACGCTGCTGGCTGTGAGGCTTAGGAAGGCCCCAAGGTTGCAGAACTCCAGTAAGGAATCACTCAGACAATTAGTGTAGCAAGTACTTCTATATTTCCAGAAGTAGGCTTCTTGCAGCAAAGAACTGCAAACAAATAACAGATACAGTAAAGCTTTTCAAATAGCAGCTCCAGCAAGTTCTGCAAACAACTTCAGCAAGTCCAGCAGCAGCAACACACACAGAGAGAAACAGAAAGCAGAACTAGTAACCAGTGTTCCTGGGCCTGATTAAATAGTCTCCAACATTCCACCTGAGATCACATGATCTCGTTACCAGGCGAAAGCAGAGTCAGAATGATTTAGCACTTTACTGCGGGTCTGCAAGGCCTAGTGATAGGCCTTTCCATTCAGGCATGTAAATTCCCAGGGCCTTACTTCAATATCCCAATAACATGCACATCCCTTCATCCACTCCTTCTGATTTAGGTATGGAATGCCGCAGCATGCGACCGAAGTAGCTTGATGGTCAATGGAGGTTCAGATGCTGTTTTATGCTGCTGCTTGCCAGTGACTTGGTTTCAATGCAACGGTTCTCAAACGTTTTAGCACCAGGACCCACCAGAAGTGATGTCATGGCTGGAAGTGCGGTCATTGTGACGCCAGAGCCTGCTGCTTTCCTGAGCATGCAGCAATAAGGGCCCAATCCTATCCAGCTTTCCAGCGTCAATGTAGCCATGCCAACGGGGCGTGTAGCCAGTCACAGGGGCCTCCTCACGGTATGGGAATGTTTGCTTCCTTATCATTGGGCTGCATTGTGGCTGCACCGGTGCTGAGAAATTGGGTAGGATTGGGCCCTTAGTTGGGATATTTCTCAGCCGTTTCCCAATAGCAAAGTGAATCAGAAAGGGGGGGGAAAAGCCTCTTTACAACCTTGACGCAAGCAAAACAGCCACACAGCCCTCCCCCTTTCTGGAATTTCATCTTCCCATCTTTTCAATATGGCTTCTCTAGGTGCCTCGTGACCCACCTGAAATTGGCTCACAACCCACTGGTGGGTCCCAACCAGTGGTGGGATTCAGCCAGTTCTCACCTATTCTGCAGAACCGGTTGCTAATTTTAGGTTGGGAGAGGGAAGAAAGGCAGCGGCCACCCTGAAGGACATAGAACCGGTTGTTAATTTATTTGAATCCCACCACTGGTCCCAACCCACAGTTTATTTTATAGTTTATAGTTTCTGTGTGTCTTATAGCTTGTGTATTTTAGTTTGTGTATTTTAATTGATTGCCTTGGTGCTTTTTTGGAAGAAAGGTGGGGTAATAAATAAAAATGCTCCCCCCCACCATCTGATACCAGTGGGATCAGAGTGATACTTACTCCAGAAATGTTACAACAAATTGCACCTCTGAGCTAAAGCTGTTTTTTGGAACAACGAAAGCCCATCTTTGGGGGTGGGTGGGTGGGCAGACGCACCCGTGGCATGTGGCACTTCAACCCATTTCTTGCCCTCCCTGCCTGCCCGGTGTTAACCGCCTTGTTCTCAATGCTGCTTTCAGCAATGTCTTCAATGATCAGATGCCAGGAAAAGAAGATAGAGAAAGCAAAGGAGAAGGAGAAGAAGCTGTCCAAATGAGCCGTGGCCTGGTGTTTCATCGCTTGGGGGTCTCTCAAATGCACGCTGTGGAATGGGGTGTTGAAGCCTACTGTTGCTATTGACTGTAATAAAGGTTGACCTAGTTTTGTAATCTCTCTCTCTTGTAGTTTTCTGTCCCTTGAAACAGAAAAAAAAAAACAGGGCTGGTGATCAGAGATTGCCCATGGTTGGATGCTTCCACTCTGTCCTTTATTAATCTGGAATTGCTGCTCCTTGTTCGTTCACTTTTCGATGCAGTGGCCAGACGGCATCATCCTGAAAGTCGTGTTTTCTGTGCTCTCCTTTCTCTCCCAACCCATCCCAACCTTCCACAAGGTGATAAACAAGATCCCTTTCTAACCTTCTGTGTGTAGTTACTCCACCCAAGCACACATCTCTGCACAATAGTTATTTGGACTTTGGCCCCTCACATGCTGCCAGAGCCTTTTCATTGCCTTTACACCTCACCTAAGGCAAACAGTGTCTGTGTACAAAAGGTACCATGTTGCACTCGAGCAGAAGCACGACTCCGGATTGCCCACTTCCAAATCGGCAGAGCAAGGCGCCTGCGTGTGTATAAGCTTCCAAACTAGCTATGGGCCAATTCCGAAGGCCCTATTGCTAGCAGTGCATGCATATCGCCGGCTAAAAGTGTCACGAACATGCCGTAAAGTATGTTTGAGACACGTTACCATTCAGGCGAGCAAGTGGCCAGCTGGCGCTCCAGCAGCAGCAGCCGACAGTAAACCCTTTTGGGGTGGGAGTGGGAGGTGAGGAAGGGAAGGAACCGGGCAGGAGGGGGGAGGAGCCAGCTGTGAAGGGGTGTGACCAGTGGTGTCATTCAAATGATTTAGGAACAGGAACTCACTTTTGATTGGCATTTGTCGGGAACCCGGAACTAGCCACAGAGCCCGTTAGGATCCGGAACGCCCGTTCTGGTCCGTTCCCCCTGAATGACATCACTGGGTGTGACCCAGTGGTGGCTTCCACCGCGGGATCTTATCCCTAGTCGGGGCTCGGGCAACCCAACATGGGACTGCTCAATTCACCGCCGGCAAAATAGCCAATGGTGAGCTGAGTAGCCCCATAGTGAGTGGTGAGGCTTTCCCTGGGGGAAGGGGATGAATGGGCGGCCCAAAGGCCACAGTAAAGTGAATATTTCACAGTAAAGTCCCCGACTTGGAGTCAGAGAGGATAGCGCACATTCTGAGAGTGGTCCAAACATGCGTTACGGTGCGCCAGCCCAACTTTGTTGGCCTAACTGTGCCGGTCTAACTCCAGGTTAGGTTTGCACTCCGGGGCTAGGCTTATACATTTGTCAACCATTTTGCTTACGTGGGGCTTATGTTGCACTGCCCGATCCTCGGACCTCAGCATGAACTGAAGCAGGTCATTTACTGTGCTCCATCCCCTGCAAACCCACGTCTTTATGTGTTAAAGGTCTTGGGTAGTGTAAAAATAAATCCCTAACACGGCAGACATCTCAGGCACTCAGTCAGGCACCTCCCTGCCATCCTGGAGGTGTGTGAACTGGCTAATGTTACCCTTCTTATTTTTCAACTTGGAACGCTGCTAGCCTGAGCCCTGAGGATCACTCCGTAGCAGTTTCGTAAACTCAGAAGTACTGTTCATAAAGCAGTAGAATAAACTGTAAAACAGGAAAAAAAATGTTTAAAATAAACTGTCAACGCCACCCCCTTAAAAGTTTGTCCATAGAGAAACATTTTAGGAACACGAGAATTTCTTTGCAAAAGCAGCCAAACATTCCATCTCCTCCATCTCCCTAAATAGTCAGCCAAATACCCCTGGGGAGCTCACAAGGTGTGGTGGAAATAAATATCCATCCCATTTGCCCCCAGCTTCGAGCAATGAAATGTATACAGCCTCCAGACAGCGAACAGTTGCTCTTTCCCCTTTATAGAAGGGTCTCGGATTGGACTCTGGCCAACCTGAACACTGTAATGGTTTGCTGTAAATGCTTTTCTCCAGTGGGGTGTAAGTGCAGAACAGGCTGGTGTTGTGCTGGCCTGCTGCAGTTTCTAGCGAAACACTCGTGTGGCAGATTCTCCTTCCAGAATGCTCCTTCCAGTGTTTGCCAGCAGCGATGGAATATTTCCATTTAAGCATCTTAAAGGAGGGCTGCACAATACCCATAACATACGTGCCTTGCAGGCCCTTTAGAGAGATCAGACAGGATGTGAACGTCATTGTCAAGGATCGGGTGAGAGCTTAAAGTAATCCAGCTGGTCTCAAAACAGAGTTACTTTTCAGCAGTTTCATCAGAGCAGGCCGTTACTCTAGCTCTCACACTGTGATGAAACCAGAGGCGGATCTACAGGGAGGGCAAAGCTCTAAGTGTTGCAAGAAGCCTTACCCTGTCAAGTAAATCCCTCCTCTCCCTTGCTGCTGTAGCCAGTAAGCAATGCCAAGATGTTGCTTTTCCCTGTGGGGGTTGACTAAAACGGTGCAGGAGAGGAGTGATTTCCACTGCAAGGTAAGGCTTCTTGCAAAACTTAGAGCTTTGCCCTCCCTTAGATCTGCCTCTGGATGAAACTCTACTGGTTAAAGAGCAGTGACCCTGCAGCAAGGCAGCCTTTTTCTCTCCTGCTATCATGCAGATCTTTGACCTCACTGTTACTGACCCCAATTGCATGATACACCAGTTAAACAAGAATCCAGTGGTGCAGGGAACGTCCTCCGATTTCGCTACCGTAAGAGTAGCTTGTGAACTGTTTTTCACAAGCTATACATAAGAAGCCAATTCATCCCCAGGGTAGATTCTTGCATGAACGTAACATGTGAAAACAGTCCAGGACAGTGATTGGTCAGAACAGCTGTAGTCCCGTGGCACTTTTTGCAGCAATACAAAATACAATTCTCACTAACCATAATTGCAATGTGACATGCAGTTTCTAGTGCTGCTTCCCATGGCCACAAATAGCATTGCATGAACTGGCCTCCCACAGTAGTGGCTTTTGAACAGAGTTCCACAGAATCCTGGGGTTCCACCCAGCGGCGTCGTGCAGCCGGAACGCTGGGCGGGAGGAACGGGTGAGCGGCAGCCCACCCGTTGTGTACTGCTCCGTTTCGCCGTCTTCCCCGCCCCCGGAGCAGTACGCAACGGGCGGGCTGCCGCTCACCCGTTCCTCCCGCCCAGCGTTCCGGCTGCATGACGCCGCTGGTTCCGCCACATCAGTGACAGCAGACACACACACACACCCCAAACAGCTTGCTCATCACCACCAATATGCTGCCAAACGTGTCCCAGTGTGCATTTTTTTCATGCAAGCTCAGTGAGGCTCCACAGCTGTGGCCTGTAGCAAAAGCAGCACTGGATTATCTTCTTGTCATCCTCACAACAGACCTTGAAGGTAGGTCAGCATTATCATCATTTTGCTGGGGGAGGAGGGCCTGAGGCCCTTGAGTAACATCTTTGGATAGGTGTAAGATTTAAATTGGGGGCATCCTGATTCCCAGCTCAGTCTCATAAGCTGACTTTATGATGCAGCACGTGCGGGAACCACCTCTGCTCTACATGCCACTAGGAAAGAAGGTGAACTAGTGGCAGGCAGACAAGGGGAAAGAAGAGGAAGGAGTAGGGGACACATGCAGAGGAAGCACTTGGGTAACCCAGCCAAGCTTGGGCCAACACAAACAGCAGCTCTTGACACAGAATGTTGTGTACATCAAAGCCGCTCTTGCAGGCTCCCAATAATCAAAAGTTCCATGTGTATTGTCTTCAGTAACGTTTGTTTCCTTAAGGCAAACGTCTGATAGCCACCCACCCTATCTCTTGGGTCAATATGCAAGCAAAATAACTAGTAGCTTTTCTGAAAGATTCAGATACCTTTTTCTCCTGGAGCACCTTCAGATCAACATCAGAAAACTGGTAAGGAAGACTGTATAGCAAACCAATATCGGCATCACCACCCCCAGTATCCACAGGGGGTGCATTCCTCCCACACACACAAATTCCGGAAACTGCAGATACAGAGGGAAGCCTATCTCCACGTGCATTACCGTAGTTTCTCTTCATAATTCTTGTGCAAAGCAATTCTGTCTCTTGCTTTAACCAGACACTATACGTTTTCTGCTTACAGAAAAGCTGGCAGGCAGCCTACAGGCTAGAATGGAGACTAGAGCAATCGTTAACTTTCTGCTTCCTGTTCACAGTTGCTCTAGTCTCCATTCTAGCCTCCAGGCTGCCTGCCTGCTTACCAGTCTATAAGCAGAAGCTTATAGTGCTTAATTAAAGCAAGAGACATAATTGCTTTGTACAAGTGTTATGAAAATAAATGAAGGTAATAAGGGCAGGAAACTGTGGATACCAGATCCTGTATCATCCCACCAGAGGCTGAGGTCTAGGCCACATTGTGATATGCAAATCAGATGCATTGCTTGTGCCTCCAACCTCTGGGGAAAAAAAAAGACAGGTGTCATGTGGATTTGCCTTTACTATCTAGGACCAAGAGCACAGAAATTACCTACTAAACACTGCTTAGCAAATTTAGATTATACTCCCCACCAGTGTCAATGCAAGAATGAACTCTCCACAAGTAGGCACTGTGAGCTATTCTAGTGAAGGATAAGTCGCTTTAAATGGTGACCATCTGAATCAGCTACATAATGCAGCTAATCCTCAGACAGGCCTCCAACATACCTTTAAATCCATTTACAAACTCCAAAGCCTCCGTTAAGTCTGTTCTAACCTTTGCAATGTATCTGTTGGGAACCACGACAACCAAAAAAAGAAAACCCCTCTACATGTGCAGAAATATGTGCTTTAAGCCACTGCTGCTTAAGGAGGTTACTGACTCTTTAACCAACACTATTGTGTTGCATGGGATGGATAGGGTCAACAGAGGGATCTTTTTCCTCTCTCACGGCACCAGAACCAAGGGACAGCCACTAAAATTGAGTGTTGGAAAAGTTAGAACAGATAAAAGGAAATACTTCTTTTTACCCAGTGAGTAATTAAGCTGTGGAACTTCTTGCCACAGGGGGTGGTGATGGCATCTGACCTAGGTGCCTTTAAAACAGGATTGGACAAATTTCTGGAGGAAGAGTCCACAGTGGGCTACAGGCCATGATGGGTGGTGCAACTGCCTTAAGTTAGAAGTAGGCTACTTCAGAATGCCAGATGATGAGGATTGGCAACAGGACGTAGGTATCTTGTCTCTTTTGCTCCCTGAGACATCTGGCAACATCTTGGCCCGATCCACTGGGGCTCTCAGGATAGCAAATTCTGTTTTGTTTACCTCATATTTACCTCAGAATTTTACCTCAGATGCAGGGGGGTGGCCACAGAATGGAGGCAGCCTGTTGTCTTGTGTGCTCCCTGAGGCATCTGGTGGGCCACTGTGAGATACAGAAAGCTGGACTAGATGGGCTTTTGGCCTGATCCAGCAGGGCACTTCTTATGTTCTCATGATTGCACTGCTAAAAGCATAAGAAAGGTGCAGCAGCCTTTATTCTTCTATCAGATTAACCAGTTCACTGTTTTGTATCAATGCTGATGTAACTGCAGGCCTAATCATAATTTAACTCCCAGCCTGCCATCATTGTCCCTTGCTTAAGAAGAGCATCACAGGCCATGTATTTAATAACCCACAAAGACCCAGGAAGAAGTCCAGCTGCTTCCCTCTGCACGCTGCTCATGAAAATAACCTTTGCACAGATACCAGCAGGCTCTGGGTCCGGGTTCTCTTTTTCTGTGCAAGGCTTATTTTGAAATCTTCTCTTGACCAGAGATAACAAGTACTAAATCATTTCAAGCGGACACTGTCCTCCACAATAGATAACAGGGTTCTGCACCAATTACAAACATGCCGCAAACGCATGGAGAGCAGCTCACTGGAAGGGATGCTGGGAGTGTAGGTCTCACCACTGCCCCTACTACAGTTTCCCCACACAAGAACACTGGAAATAGAGTCAACCTCCTGGGATTTTCTACAAGGATCATGACAGAAACAGAGAAAGGTACAATATTTCGTTTAATTCCAACTCACCAAAAGCCAAGAAAACCCTTTAAAATCTCAAAACATACAAGGACAAGCCACCAGATTAAAAACCATCTTTATTGCTTCCTTTGGTAGTCAGCATAAGTTAAGAACAAGTTAACCAGCACAATTAGTGTAGCTGAACGATGCCTCTCCCATTCTTCTCCATCCAACAGCCAAAATTCATGCTCCTAGTATCTCCACACACAGTGTACAACTTCAAGTTTAGGATTTAAAGCTTTCGAGGGTGGGTTTTTTTGTGTGCTTGTTTCTTTTAGTGCAGGGAGCTGCTTTGAAACGCTGCTTGCTAAAGGCCACTAGCTTGTATCACTACAAAGGCTTTGGTCTGACTTCGGTCTGAAGACTCTCTTTGTATCCTAAAGCCAGCACTGAGGAGGAGAAAGACTTTAACCTAAGGCAATTCTGGCAAAACATGCAGTACAGAGATTATTAAGGGGAGTGGGGGTGTGGTAATTCAAGGAAACTCCTACAGAACAATGGAATAATTCTGGAGACTCTTATGCTTGGCCAGAGCTCCTGTTCAATGGTATCCCCACCACTTGTGAGCGACTCGATCCTCATTTTCAGTCACCAGGATCCGGTTGTCACATTCTTCCCACCTTCTCACCTTCCCACTCTCCACCACTATGAACTTCCATTCGAGACGGGTATCAACTGGTAAGGCCACAGAGTCCGACCAGAACCCATCCTTGTCACACCGAAGTGGCACGTAGTGGTGCCACTGGCCAAGACATTCGTGGTCACCCGTGATGGCAATCAGCTGGGCTTCCGCATGAGTGATGTAGTGTATGCGGAAAGTCACATGGACAGTCTGAGGCATCGGAGACACTGCGGCAACCCTCTTGGCTTGTTCCAGGTCTTTGCTGCTGCTGCTGGCATCATCTGAGCTTCTCTTCCTGGTAGCATCGTGCCATGATGAACGCTCAGGGACCATTTCCCATTCATCGTGATCAACAGAGTTATGGAGCAGCTGCTCTTTGCATCTCTCCTTGTGTCTGACACTGGGGACATCTGGCTCGGATGAAATGCCTGTTCCATGCATTTCAGCATCTTGGCTCTGTGATGGTTTGGATGCCGATGCAGGGTGACTGCATGCTTCACTGCTTAGATATTCCTTATAGTTCATGAAGGCAGTTGAAGGCTCCTTGACCAACGGCTCTGCTTCCAGAGGCTCGCGAGGAATATCCAGGGCGCTGTGATCTCCTGGAGGACCCAACTGGTTCCCAACCAGCTCATGGGGACTGGACGCATCAGTTGACTTGGTTTCAGAAGTGACACATTCTCTGCACCCTTGAAGTCGTTCTAAACAGGCAGAATATTCGAGTTAGCCAGGAAAGGAACAATTCTTAGTTCCCGGAATTGAATAGCCACAGCTTGCTTCATATACTACAAGCACCTTTAAAATAAGAAAGTGTGATTTATAGGGGGGGGGCCATGGTGGTGGTGGTAAACTATAGAACAGGGACCTCCAAACTATGGTCCATGGGCCAGAACTGGCACAAACTGGCCTATCCTATCATGAACGATGTGGATTGTTCCGTTGTGCTGCTACTCCATTTCCAGCCGACAGACTGGCAGGGATGCTCTGGGAATTCATGTCTATGCCCAGCGTCCAGCTACACAGCCTTCTGGGATACCTGGGCACCTGTGAATGCCCAAAGTGTCCCTGCCAGCCGATCGGATAGAAAATGGAGCAGCAATGCGACAGAACAATCCATTCACAAGGGGCGGTGATGTCATGTAGGGGGTACGTGGGGGTACACGAGTACCCATTCCTAGGATTACGGCTGGCCCCGCCCATTCGCCCGCCCACTTGTCGACTCCGCCCGTGCTCTGCTCTGCCCCCTGCAACGTTTGAATTTCCTGCATGTTTGAGTTGCCTGGCAGTGAGCGGAGCGGAGCGAAGCGAAGCGAGAGAGACCGACGGCAGCAGCAGCGTGAACAGGTAGGCTGCCTGGGGCTCCCTCTCCCGAGGAGGCGCGGCGGTTCCTGGGGGCGGATTTTGGAATTTGTCGCCAAAAGATTTTGGAATTGCTGAAATGAGCTGGTGGCTTTTTAAAACTTGCCTTACCTTCCCAGGCCAGGCCAGGCCTTGCCTTGCCACTGAAAAATGAGCGGCTCAGGGGTTGCTCTCGAATATTTTTGGAACTGTTGGGTCACTTTAACATGATGCCAGGCCTCCTTCACATGTTCTGGGGGTGCTGTGGAATACTGTTGCAACTGTTGGGTCAGTTTAAAATCGTCTGAGGCCTCAAAAAGGGCTTTTTTCATGTCCTTTCCTGCCATGACATCACTTCCGGCTTATGATGTCACTTCCGGTGGGCGGGTCCCGACACATGCCAATCAAAAGTGAGTACCTGTTCTTAAATCATTTAGATGACACCACTGACAACGGGGAAGGCTTTCCCTGAACACAGCCATTTGGAGACCGCTGCTATAGAAGAACCACCTTGAGAGAGGGCAGCCATCCACCTTTTCCACTTCCCCGTGGGGGAGGGCACTATTGGCCAAACAGACAATCACATCAAATACTGCTGCTGTGGTGTCACTCCACTTCTAGACCCCAAAGCCAGACTGTACTCAAAATCTACTCAAAGAGGCATGGAAACAGAGTCAGAGCGCGCAATCCTAAACTGGAGTTAGGCCAGCACAGTTAGGCCAGCAAAATTTGGCTGGCACCAGGGACACCGTAAAGTGCATTTGGAGCACTCTCAGAGTCGTGGATGGTGCATGTCTGTGTGCTGGCCTCTGTGAGTCCATGAGTGGTCCAAACATATTTTACGGTGTTTCATGTGCTGGCTTTACTGTGCTGGCCTAACTCCAGGTTAGGACTGCGCTCTGAAAGTGATATGACAAAGGCCACACAATGAATTCAGGGTAGAATGAGGTCCAATGAGAAACTTCCTTTCTCTAGCATTTATTAACTCCCACCCACCTTCTGATCTTTACTGATCTTACCATGCCAGGAATGTGGCATCTAATCCAGAGCAGGTAGTAATTTATACCCAATTTATAGCCACTGTCACTTTCCTACTTTCAACAATTTATTTAACACAACATAAAAAAAGAGCTCCTCATCACAAATTGTTGCGTTATTGCTTTGGGCTCAGCCAGCTACTGTAAAAGGGATCTTGTTCTGCTCTGCCATGAGCATGCGTAATGACTAAGCATGCCATTCCCACATTCCAGCTATAAAAAGCCAAGGGCTTGATGTTTAAGTGTGCACTGCCCATAAGAGTATGGCCAATGAGCTGAGGGCCAAGATCTTGCCAGAGGTTTCCCACAGGGCCAAGCAGAACCGACGGATGGGATCAGAGCAACACAAAGGTCACAGCCACTAATATATTTTGTGAGGCTGCCTTTCTAAAGCTGTGGGACTAGGAACCACGCTGAAAAGTTGCTTAATAGGCTTGCAGGAAGCCAAGAGACTCCAGCTCACTCCTTCAGGCACTGTTCTCTGTTCACGCCTCCTCTGGCTTGCCCAGTGCAAACGGATAAGGCAGAAGCATGATGTACAATAAGATGTACAAACAGATAAGGCAGAAGCATGCATGAACAGCACTCCGTAAGCGCTGGTTCACACCTGCACGTAGATCCCTTGTTTTCCCATCAACTGATTCCTTTTGGCTGACTCCACTGCAAAGCACTGTCTGAGTGGGCATCGAGAGACGTGAAAAACCCATCCGTGAGATTCCGCCGGTGGCACGTACGCCTCAGGCCAAAACAAGCGCGTGTGAACTCAGTGTGAAGAGACCGGCGTCGGAGTGGCTTCTGCAGCCCACTTAGTACCAGAATGACAGCGCCCTTAAAGCCAGCACTGCCTGTACTGTGGGTTCTGCAAAGAACGAGGGATCCTGGACAGAAGTGCCCACCGGTCTAGAGCAGCAGGTCAAGCTCACAAGCCTAAACAGAGTCAGTCCTGTTTATATGCAAACTTGCTATCCGTGAATTTGCTTATTGGTGCAGACTTTCCTCATTATCTCTGCCCAGAGCTGTTCCCAGCTTGCAGCATGCCCAGGGCAGGGTAATGTCACTCTGCCCCCAATGCGACCAGCCTGCCCCCATGCAGTGCCCGGCCATACCTCCCAGCGCCCAGAATTGCTCCATTTAGGAGCAATCCGAGCGCAAGGGAGGGTGGGGAGACCAAAAAGCGCTCAAGTTTTTTCCGTCCTGCTGCGCCAGAGCCCGCCCCACTCGGCTCCCTCCTTGGCACCTCTCTATGCCTCTGCCCTCATTATCCACTAAGCAGATACCTTCCAGAGGCGACAGGGACCTTCAGAATGACACCTGTGACCAGCACTGAGCCCTTGGCTGGCAGAAGCACCTGCCAGTTGCAGGTGCCATTCTGAAGATCCCTGCCACAGAGCCCTAACCGGCTTAAAGCGTGCCAGGGGCAGGGCAACATCACACACCCCTAGCACTGCCACCCTGCCTCCTCCGCTGCCACACCCCAGCGTCCAGAATTGCCCCATTTAGGGACATACTAGACACGAGGGAGGGCAAGCCAAAAAGCATGTCACTTTTTTCCCCCCCTCTGCTGCGCCCAGGCACCACTGGTGCTGCTGCGCCCGCCTCCCTTCGCGGCACCGTCAATACGACTCTGCCCTGCAGCCCCTGGAGAATCCCTGCAGCATTCAAAGATCTTTTAGCACTTCCTGCTGCACTCTGCTGGCTTCCTGAAGGCTTCCGTTGGATTTGCTTGATGGCACATAATGGTAGCCCTTGTGTCCAACCACACTGATCCCACAGGGCCAGTGGTTCGTTATCTGTGAATTTGCACTCCGCAAGGATTTCCAGGGACCAAACCGGAGCAGATAATGAGGACACCCTATAATAATATTCCTTCTGCTTTCCTGCTTTGGGCCCATTGAGGAGGGGGAGGGAGAAGAGACATGGGGCACTTGCAAGAGGTGTGTGAAACTCCAGCCCTCCTAACTCACTACCATCAATGCGGACTGGGAGCAGCAGCAAGAGGTGCCAGTGTTGACCCTGGGATCTCCTGTCCGTCAGGCAGGGGATCCACTGCTGAACAACGGTCGCTTCGGAAGGGGATCCTTCTCAACCTTTCCAGAGAAGCAGGAAAGGTCAGCCATGTGCCCCCTCCAATTCCCAGCTGCCTCAGATCAGCCACTGCCACAAGAGGTAAGCTGAGGAAGAACAACCCATGCAGGGAGAAGCTACACCTGTTGAAGCGCACCTGACACCCACAGTGGTTTCAGGCAAGGGGGGGGGCTCTGCAAGTATGGATACGCGTTTGTTTTTTTCAGGCCAGGGGGCTCCAGGGCAAGGGCTGCAGGCCAAACTGCCTGAAGAAGGCGGCAGGCCCACTGACCCACACGCTTTAGGGGAGCAAGCGCTGGATCCAAGCTGCTGCGGGAGGCTGAAAACGGAGGCGGGGAGAGGAAGGCTCAGTAGGCGGGGCTACAGGGGCCGAAGGAATCCGAGCCGCGAATGGCTCTGAAGGCGAGGGGCCGTTTCACGTAGGAGCTCAGGCTCCTGCAAGACTTAGCATTTCTGCCCCCGCCCCCCGAATGCCACTGTTGGTGGTCAGCCCCACCGAGCTTCTTGCGCGCGCCCCCTTCGCCCCCTCTCCTGCCGCCAGCCAAGCGGCACCTCCGCGAAGACCCCAAGAGTGGGCGGGGCGGGGCGGGCCCCCCCCCCCGCCATCCAGCGGGGCCGCGGGTTGGCAGGAGGGGAGGGCGCGCAGACGGGCGTACCTGGGGCGGCGGGGCTCTCCCTCTGCGCCGGCTCCTGCCGGGGGGTCCCCTCGGGCGCCTTCGCCGCCTCCTTGCCGTCGTGGCGGCCGTACCAGAGCCAGGACAAGAGGGCGGCCACCAGGGCCAGGAGCACGGCCGTCCACGGCGCCACCAGCGTCTCCTCCTCGCCGCCGCTGCCCGGAGGCGGCGGCGGGGCGGCCTGGGCGCCGTCGCCCTCCTCGCCCAGGGCCATGGCTAGTGAGCGCAGGGAGGCGAGGCGAGAGGCGCAGCCCGAGCGAGGGCGGGCCTGCCCACTGCCGGCGCCTTATATGCGAGCCGGGCATCTGCCCTGCCAGGGGAGGAGCCGCCGCCGCCGCCCGCAGAGGCCCCCCTCCCCGCCAGTGCAAGGTGCGCCCAGCGGGGCGCGCGCGCGCGCGCTGCTCTCTCCTCCGGCCGGCCGCTACTTCCTCGTCCCCGCAGCGCTGACACGCCCCCCTCCCGCTCCCCAGCCGGAGTCTGTTGCCGAGGCAGGCGGACTGTGCGACCCGCTTTAAAAGGTTACGATGCATAAAGCGTTCGCGGTGATCGAGGCACTGTGCTCCAAGTCAGAGCGGGCAGGTCTCCGCCCCGAGGGGCGTGCAGTCGAAAAGGCGCAAGGAAGCAACAGAGGAAGTAAAGGAGGAGGAGGACGATGGAGATGGAGAGGCGAAGGCTCCAGTTGTCGCAGTGACGCGTAGGTACAGTAAGACAAAAACGAAGTGAGAGAGGAGACTTTGCAGGTGAATGCAGTGGCGTAGTTTAGGCTAAGGCGCCCGGGGTCAAAGAAGATTTTGTAACCACCACCACCACCCCCAAGAAGAGATAAAATTTAATTAAGAAAATAAAAAAAATATCTGGCTAGTTGTTCATAGCCTTTTATAGAATTCAGATATTCCAACACCATTAGTTTCACTGCATTCTGCATTACATTTCCTTCCCAATGATATATTAAAGCATGCTCCCTGGAAGGACAAATCCTGAAACTGAAGCTCAGATACTTTGGCCACCTCATGAGAAGAGAGGACTCTTGAGAAAAGACCCTCCTGCTGGGAAAGATTGAAGGCAAAAGGAGAAGGGGGCGGCAGACGATGAGATGGTTAGGGAGTGTCACCGAAGTGATGAACATGAAATTGGGCGAACTGCAGAGGCTAGTGGAGGACAGGGAGGCCTGGCGTGCCGTGGTCCAGGGGGTCGCGGAGAGTCGGGCACAACTTAGTGACTGAACAACAGCAATAATCTTTTTGATAGGTGTTATAGTATTCATGGTATCTGTGGATAACTGGAACTGTGGCTACCAAATCAGTGGATACCAAGGCATATAACATGATGGTATTATTCGTACTTAGCAAGGTTTCCACAATTTTGCCACTTAACTAGCATCAGGCTTAGCTTGTTGCCCCCTTAAAGCTTGTTGCCTGGTGCATTCACTCCCCCCTGCACCCCTTTAGCTAGCTGGTGGAATGGGTGAAGTTACGGAGGCAGGTACACAAGCTTCATTCGCAATGCCTTCTAGTGGAGCTAAACTGGGTGCGTGGAAAGCAAGCAGTTTCTAAACGCACAAGACGCACTGTTTGCAAAGTGTGAAGAATGCAAGATCCGTGTGCTAAAAGGAGCACATTCTAATAAATGGGGAGAAAGTTTGAGATCCGACTGGAGGAAGAGGAGAAGACGAGAAGGCTGAAGAACAAGAGGGAGGTCTGGTTATAACTCAAAAGTTGATAAAAGGTGAAGACATCTGTTGGCTCAGAAAGACCTGCAGCCGGCAGAGATTACAGAAGAGAGTTGCTGGAGACAAATCTGGTGCAGGCTGAAACTGGAAAAGAAGTGAAACTCCTGGCTTGTTACAACTTGCACCCTACTTAAAAAAGATAAACAGACCAATTTCAGCAAGCTTCTTTTCTTAGAAGTCCGGGAAGATACTATGGTCAATGATTGTCCACCCAGCTGTCCAGCAGAAGCATCAGGGTCACAGTCTCCCTGTCCAGTTCCCAGCTAATCATCAGTTTGAAGATCAGAAGCCAGATTGAAAGAAGTATACCACTGAATTTGCACTGGTGCTGTTGGGCCAACGCTAGCAGCAGCATTGGCCCAAGGGCGTAGTTTGGATTGCGCCCTGTTTCTCTACACTTCTTCCTGATCTTTGATCTGGTTCCATCTGGATCTGGTTTCTGATCTTCAATCTGATCTTCTTTTGAACTGGTTTCTGATCTAGCAGGGCTCCATGACTGTTGCAGTTGCCATTCTGAAGATCCCTGCAGCCTCTGGAAGGGCTTTGCAGCATTCAAAGATCTTTTGGCACTTCCTGCTGCACTCTGCTGGATTCTCCTGTTGGCAGATAAGGTACTCCTTGCACCTAACCCCATTGATCCCATAGGACCAATCATTCATTATCTGCAAACTTGCTATCCCTGAGGATTTCCAGGAACCCAACCCTAGTGGATAATGAGGACTGACTGTATTAACCACCCTTGTTGACCAGTTGGGCAGCTTTAACTAGCTAAGATGCACAAGGGTCCAGTCTGTGTCTGGATGACCTCATGCTCCCAAAAATAGGTAACGTTCACCAGATGCCTCAGGGCGCACACAAGACAACAAGATGCCTGCATCTCGTTGCCACTCCCCTGCATCTGGCACTTACCCTCGTACTCCCCAGTGAATACACCAGACTACAGCTTGGGTTTAGCTTTATTAAACACACATGACCAATTTTTAAATCATGAAACCTACTGAACTCACTGTCTCTCCCTTGCTAAAATGCCACCCGTAGCCAATTTGGGTGACAGCAAAAAATTCCTACCTGGCCCTCATGATGAGCAACCAGCTAATCTCAGACTGGACTACTAGACTAGATTGTTAACACTGCAACATTGTAATTCCTTAGTAGTGGTGCGTTCTGGAGAAATTAGGGATTTAGGGAAGAGTGGGTGGGTAAGTCTCGGTAGGGTTGCCAGATCCCATTAACGCAAATTAGATTTACCAATTATGCTAATTTAATGTTATTATCCATTTTGATGCTGGTCTGGAAGCAGTGATGTCAGATTTTGGGACAGGATTAAAAGATTATTCTGGTGAAAGATTAAATGAACAGTCAAGGGAATTGAGTGCAAGAATCCTTAAGGCAGGACAGACTTCACATCTGCAAAAATGAGATGATTCAGAGTCTTCTTTCAGGCAGTCCTTTTAGCTGCTGGTTCAAGTGCTGTACAAAGATTCCCACGTCCATGCTATACAAAAGCTTTCTTGAAATCCATTCTTTTTATCTTCACCTAATCATGATCATAATTTGAATTTGGAGGTCCGCTAATGAGATCTCATTCCCAGCTATCTCATTAAAAAAGGGAATGGCTAATTGGATGTCTGTGTGAATCTATTTCCAGTCGCCAGTGTTCTTAATCTTCCCATGTCATTCAGGGCTTTTAACTTTACAGGATATTAAATGTCATTTTAATCTACAGGAGCACAATTGTCCAGCCTTCACAATTTTTGGCCTTTTTTGTAGAGGCCCTGCACGTGAATGCCTGTATAGTTGAAACCCATGTTCAGAAATGAAACAATCATGTCTTCATCTACATAGGACTTGACCTCAAACATACTTAGGATCATGCTATTAATCTTTTCTTATGCCCAATACAAGGACTCTTTGTTCTCCGTGCTATGACAGTATGGCTACCCTTCCAGAATTCATTTTACAGTACAGGTGTGACCCAGTATCCACTGATTCAGTTTCCGCAGTTTCAATTATCCACGGATACCATGGATACTGGGATGCCTGTTCAAAAGATAGGGAAACATTAAACAAATCTCCTTTTTTAACTTTGTTGCAGCAAAACCACTGATGTTCCCCTATCTTTCAAAAGCCATCCCCAGTATCCACAGTTTCAAGTATCCAAGAAGCCTTAAGGCAGTGATGTCATCCGAGCGCACCAACTACCGGAACGCTCGGATGATTGACAGCCCGCCGCCCCTATGGCGGAGGGCTGCCATGCCCCCCCCCAAGCCTCACTGCGCCGGAATCACTCCATTTTAGAGTGATTCCGGACGCAAGGGAGGGAGGGCAGGCCCAGCAGCAGCTCGCCCGTCCTCCGAGGCAGCGGCGCGGCCCGGGACCTCCGCGGAACTAGCGGAACAGAGTACCGGGCCGTTCCGCCTGAATGACGCCTCTGCCCTAAGGCAGTACAGATGGAACCCCGGCAGATACCGGTGCATGCCCATACCATGTATTTTGAGAAATGGCAATCAGCTGAGAAAATGACTCTTCCAACGATGCATGGAATACTCATAGTGTTAAGCTTAATACTTCTGCTCAGTTCTCTGAATTTAGAGAGAACTAGTTCAGAGGCACAACCCATAGAAGTAGGAGTTGACCTGGGAAGGCGGATCAGGCCTGGGAAGGGTCAGGATTGATCTAAAGCATGCCAATTACTAGAGAAAATAGGAAAATGTGACATTTTCGTTTGGGGGGTATGTTTATCTCATACCACAGGTTAGCATCCCCACTAACAATTGTCTTCTGCAAACTGGTCAAGGATAATTGCAAAGTTGCTTTTTTTAATGTTTCAAAAACTTTTTGGGACCCACCACAAATCGGCTGGCAACGTATTGGTGGTTCCAACCCACGGTTTGAGAAACATGATGGCTGTATACTAGGATTGCAGCCTCGCTTGCCTGCTTGCACTGTAACAAATACTCCTGCCGTTGATTTATCTTAGAAAGCATTTAGCACTTGAACCACCTGTTAGTGGCTGTCAGGACCAATCTGTGTTACTGTAAGGGGGACATCACAGCTTGCCTCCCAGCAAGTTCTGCCTCTCTTGCTGCCGGTGGCTTCAAGGCCAGTTGAAGGATGAGGTCTGCAATAGTCCAATCAAGCACCCTGGAGCAGAACAAACCATGTATCCAGGGCACAATGCAGCAGAAATTAAGCACTTGTGCAGTCCTTCCCAATGCATGTTGCACGTAAGCCCCGAGGCGGTTGGTGATGTTTACTCTCAAGTAACTGCACCTAGGATTTTTGCCTCAATCCTCATTTTTCCAAGCGGAAAGTTAAGTACTGTACATAACATGCTTAAATCCCTCCCAGTGAAATCAGTGGGATTCAAACGTGCTGAACTTGGGCTGCTTTGTGCCCTTGCTTGGTTTTCAGATTTAGTGGTATTCAAACTTTTTAGACTGGGACCCATTTTTTAGAATGGCACTCATGTCAGGACCCACCGGAAGTTGTTATGCACGGAAGGGATAGAGTCGATAGAGGGATGTTCTTTTCCCTCTCTCAAAACACCAGAACCAGGGGGCATCCACTAAATCTGAGGGTTGGGAGAGTTAAAACAGATAAAAAGAAGTACTTTTTTTACCCAGCGGGTAGTTAATCTGTGGAACTCTTTGCCACAGGAGGTGGTGATGGCATCTGGCCTAGATGCCTTTAAGAGGGGATTGGACGGATTTCTGGAAGAAAAGTCCATCGTGGGCTATAGGCAATGATGGATTGTGCAACCTCCTTACATTGGTGGTGGGCTACTTCAGAGTACCGGGTGCAAGGGAGTGGCAACAGGATGCAAGCATCTTGTCTCATGCCTCCCTGGGGCACCTGGTGGGCCGCTGTGAGATATAGGAAGCTGGACTAGATGGGCCTTTGGCCTGATCCAGCGGGGCTCTTCTTATTATGTTCTTAAGTGATGTCATTAACCAGCCAGTAAGTTGTCCTGCCAGGCAGCAGGGAGGTGTATTGGGGGAGAGGAGGGTGGGAGAAGGGCAGAATTGAGCAGAGGGAGGCAGACCGAGGAGGAGTGGGCCCAGGAGGGGTGGGGACAGTGACAGAGTCTACTGCCAAATCCTGTGCTGCCTCTTGTGCCTGAAAGGCTGACACGGGCTTCTGCACCTGCTAAACCACTGGCTCCAAGGAGACCCATTGTCAACCACGGAGCTTGACGCAGGGTAAGGGAGACTCCAGGGGCTGCCCGGCCCCACAGGATACAATGGAAGCCATCAATGCACTGCTGTACCATTGGGCACTGCCAGGGCATAGCATTGGACTGCCCAGGACCATTTTTTGCAGGGAGCAGTACGGTTCAAGAAGGAAGTTCCTAAGAGTGCAGTCCTAACCTAGTGTTAGGCCAACACAAGTTAGGCCAGCAGGCTTCAGCCAGCAAAAGGGACACCATAAAGGATGTTTGGGCCACTCTCAGAGTCAGGGAGGCCAGCACAGACATGAGCTATTCTCCCTGACTACGATGTCTCCCTGACTACGATGTCCTTGTGCCGGCCAAACTTTGCTGGCCTAACTGTGCTGGCCTAACTCCAGGTTAGGATTGTGCTCTAAGGAAAGGTACAATACATCCGAGTCATGTGCCAGCAATTGTGAAAGCAACCGCATAGACATACGCACGCATGCAACCCTCGTAGCACTATTTATGTATGCATAATTTATGCATGCATAATGCAAATGTAACACTATAAATAAATAAATAAATAAATGCATTTTTTCCTGGCTGCTTCAGTATCTGCAGCTATGGCATCTGCTACTCAGGTCAAAGGAGATTTTGTAGTTCCCCCATGACAAAATCAAATATTTTCTGGTTTATTGGCCATAACATTTGATAGAATACAGATATTCCAACACTGTTTATTTCACTGCATTCTGCATTAAATTACCTTTCCAATGAAATATAACATGATGGTACCATTTATAATGACCAAGGTTTTTGCAATTTGGGCCACTAGTGTCACGCTCAGCTTGTTGTCCCCCTAAAGCCTGTTGCCCGGTGCAATTTCCTCCTCTACCCCTCATTACCCCGCGCAGTCTTCTAGTGGCTGTTGCTGGCGGTCTGCCTTTTTTTTAGATTGTGAGTCTTTTTGGGACAGGGAGCCATTTAACTTTATTATTACTATTTGCCTGTAAACCGCTTTGTGAACTTCGTGTTGAAAAGCGGTATATAAGTACCTGTTGGTTGGTTGGTTGGTTGGTTGGTTGATTGATTGATTGATTGATTGATTGATTGATTGATTGATTGATTGATTGATTGATTGGCTATGCACTGACTGACTCCATCCCGAGTCCAAACTTGTAGATGCCACAGAACTCTAAAACATTTTTGCTTTTATTTAGGCTTGTGATTACTTTGAATATACGCAAGTTTTATCAAGAACATTTTAGCTGTCACTTCTTGGTTATCATTTTTATATCATGATTTACTCTGACCTGCCACTATTTCATTTTGAAATTTCGACTTGATAAACATTCTGGAAATAGGTAAGTTCTTTTCTCTTCCCACCATAGCGACAAAAATAAAGCATCCATGATAAAACCCAAATCAGAGATAAAAGGTTTTTTTTATTTTTTAAAAAGTCAAACAGAATAAAAAGCACAGGTTCTGTTAAAATAAAGCCTTGTATATTAGTCCAGTCTGTCTTTATGCAGTATGCATATTACACAGTTAATGCATTACCCTCTTAGAAGCACAATAGATGCACTCAATTTCTCCTTAAATATATTGCATTCTGCGGGGTAGCATCCATATGGGAGAGACTTTAACAACCAATCTTTACTCAGGTCTATGTCATTCCCTTCCAAATGTCATGTTCAAAGAGGTTATGAATTTTCTGCTGGCTTTCTATCCATCTAACAAATCTACAATTTCGGATGAGGGGGTAGGAAAATATACAACACTGTGTGGGGGACCTTATTGTGAGTCACTTTCCGGTTTGGCTTACTGAAGAAAAAAACAGGTACCAGGTTGGATAACTTATAAGACTACAGAAGCATCCACGTCAAAGTCTTCGACAGCCTTCATGGAGAGCCTCCTTGAGTAATAGCCTTCCTCATACACCTTCTCAGGACCAATCGTAGCCAACATCTGCAGAAGAAACTGAAGGAAACAAACACAAACACTGATTACAAATCATGTAGCCACATCAACAAGCTCATGGTGGGCTGCACTTTGGTCAGCCACAACTTATTCCTTGGTAGGGCCTTCGCTTTCAAGGCACACTAGCCATTGTCTGTTGATTACACAAATTCCTTAATCACTTTTACTGTATTAAAATGAAAATTCCATCAGTGAGACAGCCTTCGCAATGCAGATGGATGGGACTGTGTTTTGGGATTTTGTGTTGAAATAGCCTTGGGCAAGCAACCGGCACAATCCTAAACATACCGAATGGAAAGACGGGTTTGAAAATGGTGTTGTTTACCTTACTCACATAAGCCCCTTGTGTTCAGTAAGATGTCGGGCCCAATCATATCCCACTTTCCAGCACTGCTGCTGCTTCAGTGCTGCCCTAAGGGAACAAATTTGACCTCGAGGAGGCCTCCGCGATGCAGTGCACACCTCATTGGCATGGCTGCATCAGTGCTAGAAAGTTGGGAGGGACTGGGCCCCTAGGCTGAAATCCTACCTTACTCACTGGAAACAACCTCTACATATGGATACAGCTCCCCTAGATTTCCCTGCAACTCGCTTGTATATGATGGGTATCCTTCCAACTTTGCATTCACACAGCTGCTGGGGGTGAGCAGAGGAAGACAGTTAGGAAAACAGCAGTCATGCCAATCAGCTGGTTCAGAAGAGAGGGAAGATGCTGGTGATGGCAGAGGAAACTAAATCCACAAATGCTATGCTCCCCCCCCCCAACGTATTGGCCCGGTGGATTTTCTAACTGGTGCAGGGAGGGGGTGTGATTGGTTGCAAGGCAACCAATGAAAGCCCCCCACATCCCCCTTGGTTTTGCCCCATTTCACACACACCCCTCTAAATTTACCCCTAATGCCAACTTTACACCTGCTCTAGCAGCACCGTTAAGCACATGTCTGATGAGGCTCTGAACATTTCAGGCACTTTTGAGCTCTCTCTCCTCAAGCAGGTTAAAGCACCTGTAAAATAAGGCAGCCGCTAAGTTCCATGCATAGGTAGCCCTGGCCATCTCCCTGAATCCAGTCAATAGGTGCCAAACGACAGCTTGGTTGTGACAAATGAAGCAACCCTACGTCTTTTACATGCTGCTTCCATTTGCATGTGCGAATTCACGCAATGGGATGCCCCTTCTTACCAAACAAAAACCAAACAAACCAGTGCACATGGAAATGCAGATGCCGGGGAGAAGGGACCTGGTCTGGGTTGCTGCATGACATGCTAGTTTTTTTATGTGCGAAACTTTTCTGGATGGAGTAGATTTCCATTGGGCGAGTACCTGATGGAATGCTGCAATCTGAAGTGGTACAGTGTCCACTTGGTACAGTGGTACAGTGTAGTGGAGCTGGAAAAGGTGCAGAAGAGAGCGACAAAAATGATTACGAGCGACAAAAATGAGCGACAAAAATGATTACGGGGCTGGGGCACCTCCCTTATGAAGAAAGACTGCAGCGTTTGGGGCTCTTCAGCCTAGAAAAAAGGCGCCTGAGGGGGGACATGATTGAGACATATAAAATTATGCATGGAAGGGATAGAGTTGATAGAGGGATGTTCTTTTCCCTCTCTCAAAACACCAGAACCAGGGGGCATCCACTAAAACTGAGGGTTGGGAGAGTTAAAACAGATAAAAGGAAGTACTTTTTTACCCAGTTGGTAGTTAATCTGTGGAACTCTTTATCACAGGAGGTGGTGATGGCATCTGGTCTTGATGCCTTTAAGAGGGGATTGGACAGATTTCTGGAAGAAAAGTCCATTGTGGGCTATAGGCAATGACGGGTTGTAGCCTCCTTACACTAGTAGTAGGCTACTTCAGAGTACTGGGTGCAAGGGAGTGGCAACAGGATGCAAGCATCTTGTTGTCTCATGCCTCCCTGGGGCACCTGGTGGGCCGCTGTGAGATACAGGAAGCTGGACTAGGTGGGCCTTTGGCCTGATCCAGCAGGGCTCTTCTTATGTTCTTACGTACAGACTAGACTAGATGCAGGTTTAGCAGTTCACCTGTTGTTTGTGAGAATTAGGTCTATATGTCACCTCACTAAGAAGTGCAACCCTAACCTGGAGTTAAGCTGGGGCAGTTAGGCCAGCAAAGTTTGGCTGGCACAAGGGCACTATAAAATATGTCTGGAGCACTCCTGGAGTCAGAGAGGCCAGCACACAGATGTGTGCCATTCTCCCTGACTCCAAGAGTGGTTCAAACGTGCTTTATGGCGGCCCTTGTGCTGGCCAAACTTTCCTGGCCTGCCCTTGCCAGTCTATTGTGTCAGGCGAATGTGCCATAAGGCATGTTTAGACTGTTCTTGGAGTCGGGGAGGCCGTCGCACTCGCATTCGCGACACTCCTGGCCTGGCACAAGTTACTTGTGCCGGCCTAACTCCAGGTTAGGATTGCCCTCTAATTATGTGTTCCCACACTCATATTTGCCAGCACAAATCCCTTCCACCAAGGCTCTTTTCGCCTGTAATGCTTACTTCCAGTAACCCAGGTGTTGGGAAAGCTGTGGGGGGAAAAAACCCAGACACGCTAAAAACATGGGGGGGGGGAATACCATGAAAGAATCAGCAGATTAGGGAAGGGTTAAGCATTACCCACTTCCTGTCCAGTGAGCCAATTGATTCTCCCCTACAAATACCTTCCCCTGCCCCAGGACCAGCATTAGGAGACACACATGCTGTGCTAGAGAGCAAGGTAGCAAACAAATGTAATGTGATTACAATGTTTGCTACACAAAGCGAAGAAGGAATAACAGATCCACAGGGAAGGGGGCAGAGAAGAACGGGGAACAAGTGGGTGAATCATGCACTCAGAGAGAAGGGAAGAGAAAACAGGAAGGGGCAACTTATACATTCAGCAGAATTAAGGGCCCAATCCTATTGAGCCCAGTGCTGGCGCTGGGTGTTGTAAAAGTGCTGTAAGGCATTTTTCTGCTGACGGGAGATGCGCTTCCTGGAGCCTCAGCACCGGGAAGATGCCAGACTGGAGCAGCCAGTAGGAAGTGCTCCCGCCGGCAGGCAGTGAGGATGTTTGGGATGTGGGCGGGTGGAACTGGGCAACGGGGGGAGGACTGGCCCCAGGAGAGGGTCGGGGACAGCAGCAGAGGCTGGCGCTGAATCCTCTGCATTCTCCCAAGCCACTTTGCTTGACACGAACCTCCTCGGTTCTGCACCTGCTAAGTAGCAGGTGCAGCTCCAAGGAGACCCATTGCCGACTGCAGAACTTTACCTGGGGTAAGGAAATATATATTTCCATCCCTCAAAGTGGCTCCGGTGGCTGTTCCAGCCTTGCAGGAAATAGCAGCAGCCATTTCTGCGCTGCTGTTCCTTGTGGTGGCCCAGGATCTTAGGATTGGGCTGCCTTTGTTAGAACTCACCCCAGACTGTATCAGGGCAGCAGGCAGCTGTTTTAAACTAAACACTCACTAAACTAAAGAGTTTGACCTAACTTCTTTCTGACAGCCTGTTTTTGTATATGAAGCAAAAATCCCTCCATATATAAAAACAGTCAGAAAGAAGTTGGGTCGAACTCTTCTCCCTGCTGTGCTACATCCCTAACTTTCCCCCTGACATTCAGGGTGCAGTCCTAACCTGGAGTTAGGCCAGCACAGTTAGGCCAGCAAAGTTTGGCTGGCACAAGGGCCACCGTAAAGCGCGTTTGGACCACTCTCGGAGTCGGGGAGGATGGTGCACATCTGTGTGCTGGCCTCTCTCTGAGATTAGTCCAAACTTACGTTACGGTGTCCCTTGTGCCGGACAAACTTCGCTGGCCTAAGTGTGCCGGCCTAACTCCAGGTTAGGATTGCACCGTCAATTTCTGTGCGAAGGGATATTTGTGTGAGTGAGTGATTGTGGGACGCATTAAAAGATCCAACCCTCTCCACCTGCAGTCTGCTGTTGTACTGTCCAGGAAAGGCTTTGTTACTTAAGTCTGCTGAACGTATACACTGGCTCAAGACAAAGGTAGGGAGAAGAGATGGAATCCATGGAGAACAAAATGTCAGTGGACAACACACACACACACACACACACACACACACACACACACACACACACGCACGCACATGAAGGGTGCCATTTATTTATGTCTCTTGTGCCAAGAGGAAAAGGAAGGAGGCCAAAGCGGCTCAAATTGCTTCATTTCTGCTTCCGTTAACTCGAACGTGCCCACTTCTGGTTTTCTCTTTTTCTTCCCCTTTTCAGCCTTAATCTTCCTACTCTTTTTCTTGCGAGTTTTGACTTTGTCCTATTACGTATAAATGTGCATTGACATGGTCGCAGGGAACATGAAGCAGAAGAACATGGCAACATCCACTGTTGAATGTGGAACTCTTCACACACACACACCCACGCACACACAGTTTAAGTAGTTATTCAGCAACTCTACTTTTAGAGGTCTATGTTAAGCAGTTAAGCGGTCGACTCCACACCAAAGAGCCATTCCCAGTTCAAACATCCCATTTCTGGTCCAGCAAATAATAGTTTGGTGGACTGGGAACAAGCCTAAATACGCCTTCGTCCCCTTGCACGCCTCGTTTTGCAGAAGACTTCTTCGTTTATTAAACCATAGCTTGCCACATGTCTGAACCAGAAAACTGTGGTTTAAGTGCTCCCGGCAAACCAGGACTGAACTGTGTTATAATGTTTAATTTGGCTTCCTGTAGCATCTCATAGCCCTCAAAGGAATTCCTTACTAAGTCCACATGCCTTTAGACACCTACACCTGCAGCTATCCTCTTTGCGTCCTTTGGAAGAACTCAGGATTGTACAGTGTTTGCTTCATAAGCGGAATACAAATGGGAGAAACGCAAATTACAGCATGCGAACATACACGAAACATACTGAAATCAATAAATGACAGTTGTTAAACATGGGCTGCAGTAGATGATGGATTGTGTATTGTTTCAAAAACGTTCAAAGCCTGTTGGATCTGAGATGCCAGTGGAAGTAAAAGACACAGGGAGGGAGCCAGCATTCACAGTGGCTATTTGATTGGTCTAGATTAGAACCAGGAAGTCCCTGGTTTAAGGCTCAGCTCTGTGGTGAATTCTGAGTAGCCCTGGGCAGGCCAACCCTTCTCAGGGTGCAATCCTCAACTGTGCAGGAACAGGCAGGCCTGCGGACCTGCATTGTATCCAGCGCAGTATGAGAGAGGCCCTTGCACATGGGAAGGTGCCAGCCTCCCTTATGGGCTCCTCGGATCTGCGCCTCCTAAACAGACCGCGTGGCCCTTATGGCCAAATCCCAAGCCCACCCCCCTCCCTGGCCGGCCCGCCTGCAGGCACGCCCACCACCCACCCAGGAATACCCTCCCCCCACCCACTCCCTCCCGCCTGCCTCCAGACTCAGCTGGCACAGAGGATGCGCAGCGCAGGTGCTCCGAGGCTGGTCTCAGAGCGATAGCACCAACACGGGGGGGGGGGGCTGGTCATGTTTGCCGGACCTGGGTTCCCTCATGTGCCTACAACCGCTTGCTCTGCTGGCTGCTGGCTTCCCCTTTGGCCCCGGATCTTAAGTGTGCCAGATCAACATACCTGATTTCCCCCAAATCCAATCTAGAAGCATCCTAGGATTGAAAGAGATTATCTATACTAGGCCTGTCCAGTTTGTGAACTGCTAAGCTAATTGCAGCGTCAGTCATGCCTTTGGTCTTGCCGCCTGTCTAGAACTGCCAAAACAGAGGCAGTTGTTGTGGGGTGCGTGTGCGTGTGCGTGCGTGCGTGTGTTGGGCTGTGTGCGTGCAATCCTAACTTGTGCTGGAACAGGCAGGCCGGTGGACCTGCGCCATATCCAGAGCAAGTAGGGAGCAGGCAGGAGTCTCCCTGGGGCAAGGGCACGTTCCGGTAGGTGCCAGTCGCCCTAATGGCCTCTTCGGATAACTGTTTAGTTGGCACAGAGCCAAGGATGCTGCATCCCAGCTCAGAGGCAGATCTAAGGGAGGGCAAAGCTCTTTTGCAAGAAGCCTCACCTTGCAGTGGAAATCACTCCTCTCCTGCACCGTTTTAGCCAATCCTCACAGGGAAAAGCAACATCTTGGCGTTGCTTACTGGCTACAGCAGCAAGGGAGAGGAGGGATTTACATGACAGGGTAAGGCTCCTTGCAACACTTAGAGCTTTGCCCTCCCTGTAGATCCGCCTCTGTCCCAGCTCCACCCTCCTCCCCAGGCCAGTACACTTCCCGGACCACCCCCCCCCCCCCCCCCCACAAAATCCCCCTGCCCTCCCTCACACTGCCCAGAACCACTCCTGCACCAGCTGAACTCAGCTGGCACAGGAGTAGCGCAGCAGCAGCTTCAGCCGCCATTGCTGCTGCCAGCGTCAGCCCTGCGGTTGCAGCATCGCTGCGAGGTCCTGAACGGTGCCTTTCGTACCAGCGTGGCGTGCGCAGGGCCAATGCCAGCAGCTTGCATCGGCCCTAGGGCGCACTTCAGATTGCGTCCTGTGCGCGCGCGTGTGCAATGCATTGTTTGTGGGCCACATGATACATAGTTACACAAGTCTGGTCTGGACTGAGCACATGACGACACTGGCAATGCTGCAGCAGCTGCAGTTCAGCTCTCCAGCTGCACAGCAGTGGCCATCCCAGACCACGAGATGGACTCACCGCAGGCTTCCTGTAGCCCTTCATTTCCAGGAATCTCTCAAAGGCATACGTGCCATGGAGCGTTTCCTCCTTCCTCTCCATCTCCTCCTACAAGAGACTTCATTAATTTCACACAGAGGGAATGCTTACAAACAATGTTTCCCCAGACTCAGGTTGATCCGTACAAGCGTACCCTGGGGCAAAGACATTGTGGGGTAAATTGGGGAGGGGGCAGTGATGTCATGCAGGGGGTACGCGGGGGTACGCGAGTACCAGTTCCTAGGATTACGGCTGGCCCCTCCCACTTGCCCGCCCACTCGTCGACTCCGCCCCCTGCAACGTTTGAATTTCCTGCACGTTTGAGTTGCCTGCACGTTCTCAGAGCCAGGCAGGCAGCCTTGCCTTGCCTTGCCACTGAAAAATGAGCTGCTGTGAGGTTTTGGAACTGTTGGGTCACTTTAACATGATGCCAGGCCTCCTTAACATGTTCTGGGGGTGCTGTGGAATACTGTTGCAACTGTGGGGTCAGTTTAAAATCGTCTGAGGCCTCAAAAAGGGCTTTTTTCAAGTCACTTCCTGCCACGACATCACTTCCGGCTTATGACGTCACTTCCGGTGGGCGGGTCCTGACACATGCCAATCAAAAGTGAGTATCTGTTCTTAAATCATTTAGATGACACCACTGGGAGGGGGAGGTAGACCTGGGGGTGGCTGCTGCCCACATGGGGCCAAGGATGGTCTCCTCCTCTCTCTTAAAAATAAGCCTCATATCTTGGAATGGGATATCTTCAGAATCACTGGGAAATGGCAGAATTCCAGAAAAATTCAACAGAGCATATGGCCCTCCCGCCCCAGTAAGATGCTAAGCTACAAGGATCTGAGAGCCCCTGTTCACTACGTGTTTTGTACACAGGAACAAAATGTCATGTCAGCTGTGATGGGCACAGGCACAGGCAAGTTCCTGCTCTTCTTAGCAGAATATGTAGGAGGAGGAGCTCAGCCATCTCTCGAAAGATGCTACCATCTTTAAGGCCTATTCAAGTGCATTCCTATTGGACCCACTCACTGCTGGGGTGAGGTGCAACAAGGATTTTGTAGCTGTAACCTGCAGCTGAGAGGTGGACCAACCTGAACAGAAGGGCTAACCATGGCAGGCATACAGAGGCAGATCTAAGGGAGGGCAAAGCTCTAAGTTTTGCAAGAAGCCTTACCTTGCAGTGGAAATCACTCCTCTCCTGCACCGTTTTAGCCAATCCTCACAGGGAAAAGCAACATCTTGGCATTGCTTACTGGCTACAGCAGCAAGGGAGAGGAGGGATTGACATGACAGGGTAAGGCTTCTTGCAACACTTAGAGCTTTGCCCTCCCTGTAGGTCCGCCTCTGCAGGCATAGAACCTCCCGGATGCCCCAGAGCTTTTCATTCTGACAAGAACTGCATTTTTCTCCCTACCTTTCTGATCAACTTCTTCCTCAAATTCAGAAAGTTTTGAAGACACTCTGGGATTTCATCCTCAGCCCTTGCTTTCTGCTTTTTCCATTTCTTGGGATGAAGATACCAAGCTCCATACCTGATCTTCTCCCATTTTGGCTCCAAAGGTGTCTGCTAAAAGGAATTGGTATTTAGGTTTGCCTTCACCATGAACAAATAATGCATTTTTCTCTCTGTCGCATAATTACATAACATTAGCACTTATCTATTCTCTTGCGGCTGCAGGTCAAAGAAGTTCATATGTCTGTAACCCTTGCAACAACTCCACGAGTTAAGCCAATATCACTATCTCCGTATTTCAGATCAGAAAAGGCGTGTGAGTCCCTTGCTTAAGGCAGTTGACTGTGTTCATGGGCGCAATCCTAACCTGGAGTTAGGCTGGCACAGTTAGGCCAGCAAAGTTTGGCTGGCACAAGGGCCACTGTAAAATCTGTCTGGACCACAGGGAAGATAACGCGTGTCTGTGTGCTGGCCTGTCTGACTTCGAGAGTGGTCCAAATGCACTTTACGGTGGCCCTTGTGCCAGCCAAACTTTGCTGTCCTAACTGTGACAGCCTAACTCCAGGTTAGGATTGCGCTCTCAGTATACGCATCTAAAACAAGGCTGTCAGGATATAGGCACATCCATTTGCATTGTAGTATGGACTCAGCTACTAAATTATACTAGGTAAGGTTTATGTCCTGGTGCAGAGGAGAGAGGGGCAGAAAAGCTGCACCTTTCAAAATTGCTTTTTTCATAATGTTCAACCTACAAGAACCATCTCTATTGCACCTTGTCACTCTTTTTCCTAATATGTAAAACCCAAATCTCCTAGTTTTGCAGACACAACCTTAGCGTGCCAAAACAGCAACTGGATAGCATTACCCACCCCCCCCCCCCCCCCCCGGGGGGGGGGGGCCCATTTCCTTGGTACATAACAAAGAAACCATAGGCTGGAGATCTCTTGCAGTACTGCAGGACAGCCAGCAAGTGGCAATCTAAGAACATCCTTCTAAATCAGAGATGCTGGCTGGAGTGAGTATAAAAGTGGGGGGGGGGCAGAGGGGAAGTAATAGATGCAAATTTATGTCTGTCTTTCCACCAATGCTGTTATTTTCAATTTTTTTTTAACCAAAAGCAGCCTTAGGAAATAGCCAGTTTGAGTGGCAGAAAGACATCAAGGGGAGAAAGGTTGCTCAGCTTTCTCCTGCAGCTGTTTTCCTACTCCAAATTTATTTGCCTCAACTATGGCTGCTTATTTACCCAGGGAAGAAAAAAAACAGCTTGGGTAAAACAATCCTGAGTGAAAACATGGCCAGAGGGGAAATGCTAAGCGGCCAAGCCCCCTCCCTGCCTCCCATGATCATTGAAACACTCACAGCCCAATTCCAAAAGCCTGTTTCCACTCTGTCCTTGTCTGTCCCAGATCAAATATCTGCGTCTTTTTCCAGAAGCTGCTAGAAATGTGACACTTTACAAAGTTAGTTTGCCTTCCTTCAAGGAACCGTCCTGTTGCTGTTAACAACTCTTGAGTCAAGTCCCAGGCACACTGGCTAGGCATGGCCACTGGACAAAAGGCCAGGTTCATCTACCTGTTAAATCCCAGTTTTGTCACTTTACCTTTCCAACGACACAGTGCTTAATATCTGTGTCCAGAAAAAGACGTGGCTTTCGTAACATTTGAAAAGCTGCATATAAGCATCTTTCCTATGGTGAACTCATGGATCCCATTCCCAGGAAGTACTAAGTGGATGGGCCGCAACCAGCAATGGGATTAACAAACGACCTGGGGGAACGCTAGGCGGGACGTACTCGTAATTGGAAGCCCTTGATTGGCAGCCCGCGCGATTGGCAGCCCATCTGTTCCGCCCCGCCGCCATCCCCACGGGCTAGGCCCGCTGCCCCCAGTTGGCTCGCCCCACTGCTGCATGCCCGGGCACCCGGGGGCCCCCCCCAGGCGAGCAGGCACCCCCTCCGAAGCCTGGGAGGCCCGCACGGCGGCAGGGAAGGCGGCGGGGCGGAACTGACGGGCAGCCAATCGCGCAGGAGTTCTGCGTACGTCCCGCCCAGCGTTCCCCCAGGTCATTTATTGATCCCATCGCTGGCCGCAACGCCTGCCAGCAAGCCCATGATCAAACCTGCATCAGGCATATTGGCAGCTATGTTCTTTGGGTTCAAAAGTGTGGGGGGGGGGCTTGAAGCCTAACTACAAATTCATGTACATTTGGTACCAGTTTGTACAATTGTGATGATGATGATGATGATGCTACAACTGAATATTATCAACGAGTTAAAAAGATTGAAGAACAAAGTTAAATAGTAGTAACATAATTAGAACAATTAATACAGGTTGTCCCAGTTCTATGCTGGCATTAGTGATTGGACTCAGGCAGAAGTGAAATTGATTGAAAGACCCAGAAGATCATGATCTTCTGGGTCTTTCAATCAATTTCACTTCTGCCTGAGTCCAAGGCATCACACCCTACATCCTAGATGTTGATGGGCTTTGCATACAAAGAAAAAAAAGATGGAAGAGGTCTTTTACAAGCTAAACAAACAGTGGACGAAGAAAAGTGGGTGGATGATTAAGAAGAGCAAAGAACTGGAAGAGCACTGGCTGCCAATGGACTCTGCAGGCCTTCAAGATGCTAATTTTAAAGGCCTGGGTTCAGCCTACCTTGGGGACCCCTTCTTCTCATATGAGGTCTCCACCTAATGGCATCTACTATGATCTCCCACTCCAAATCTTCACTTGTAGGCAGCAATGTTAGCAGGGACTAGGAACTCTGTAGTCCAGACTATAGAACTGCTCTCCAGGGAAGCCCCTGGGGGCGCAATCCTAACCTTGAATTAGGCCAGCACAGTTAGGCCAGCAAGGTTTGGCTGGCATAAAGGCCACTTCAAAACGCATTTGGACCACTCTCGAGGTCAGGGAGGATGGCGCACATCTGTGTGCCAGTGTCTCTGTCTCCAAGAGTGGTCCAAACACACTTTCCAGTGGCCCTTGTGCCTGCCAAACTTTGCTGGCCTCTGCTGGCCTAACTCCAGGTTAGGACTGCACTCTCAGAATGTTATTTAACAGGTTTTAAATTATATTATTCATTCTAGCCAGTTTATTTTCTTTCATTCTGCAGTTTGACATTGCTCTTATTTTGTTTAATATGCTTTGTTAGTCGTGTGAGCCACTTTGAAAGTTTTTAACGAAAGTGTGGCTTACAGGTTTTTAATGAAAATACAATACAAAAATAATTCTGTTTTCATTTACTTTTACTCCAAACCTATTCCTGGTGAGAAAACATGTAGCATTCAAAAGCTCTGTTAGCCATTTGATTGGTACAGTAAAAGAATTCCACTTGACCAATAACTCTAACAAGAGCCATTTCCTAAGTGAGTCATTATCTGAAGTGGCTTTTAAGAATTATGCTATTTTCAGGTTTCCTCTGATGTGGATATGTGGTGACATGAAAGGGAAAGGGACAAAAAGACAGAACACAATGAAAGTCCTCATATTAAAGGGATCCCCAGTTAAACGACTTTTAGTAGCAATGGGAAGAACCATTATTTGGAATCCTGAAAAGTCACCAGTAGTGATTGACCCTACTAGGCTGAATAGATGCCAGAGTATAAGGCATAGATGCAAGGAACTGATAATCTAATCTTTGATCTCCAGTTTTTTGTGTAGATAGTATTTTGTAAGAAGGTACCAATGAGGTGATAAATTAAAGCACAGAAGACATTGCTTCTCTGGTGAATAGATTTGGAAAATATCAATCAACAATCAATCAATCAAACAAATACCGCTTTTCAACACAAAGTTCACAAAGCAGTTTACAGGCAAATAATAATAATAAAATGGCTCCCTGTCCCAAAAGGGCTCACAATCTTTAAAAAATGCAAAATACCACCAGCAACAGCCACTGGAAAAGACACTGTGCAGGTGTGAAGAGGGGCAATTACTTTCCCCCTGCTAAATATAAGAGGAACACCACTTGAAAAAGTGCCTCTTGCCCAGTTAGCAGGGGTAAACTATAGTCCCCAAAATTAAAATGAGCATCAAATATCAAAGGAACATTAAAAAAGAACATAAGGATAAGCAGACTGGCAGTTTCGTGATGTGCTGTAAATGGTTTTGTTTTATTGCGGTTTTATTGATCATTTTTACTTGATTGAAAGTCACCCTGGGCTGCCAAAGGCAAGAAAGGTAGGGTAAAAATGTTTTTAAGTAAATAAAATAAAAACTAATCTTTATCTAGCCTTTTAGCTTAGCAGTTATAATGCTACAGAAACTTGCAGCTCTAGTTTCAGTTTATAGACATGATCTTGCCTAGCACAAAGGTCTTGAGATGCCGCGTAAGAATCATATGCAGTACAGCGGTTTAAGAGTGAACTGTCAGCCCCCCCAAAAGCGGAATAGGATGGGAAAGGAGATGGAAACTAGAGGATTAATTCTGTTAATGCACCAACGGCTTTCTGTATTCATAAAGGATCGTAGTTCAATTCAGGAAGACAGCTCAATACACATACGTAGGGATAATGCCGTTTTGAAATTAGAAAACATTCATTTGCAAAGCAAAAACAAACCCACGATTTTTTGTGACTTTATCTTTGTTTTTATGTGTGCCTTCCTTCTGTCCATTAATGCTTTCTGCACAGGAGCACATTCTATCACAAGGTGGCTCATGTTCTGATATGAAGGTATGCTAAAGCTCTCCTACTTTCTGGAGGGGGGCATGGCCAATTTCTCAGTGGTGGACAGAGGCAAAGGTGTGGAGGAGGCTCCACTCTAACAGGGCAGCAACAGGAGCACGTACTTTTCTTTAAGGAACTACCTGTAACCCTGCATCCTCTTCACACTAACCCCTCCCTAGCTTGTGTATTAAGGAGCCACATGTTAGCTGCTCTCTCCCCCCCCCCTTCATTCCATAACACGACAGTAATGCCTTAATCTGTGGTCAACTTGCAGGAGGAATCAACAGCATGGTTATTTCTCACATCCAACATTGCCCAGCCCAGATGAGAAGATAACACCCACACTCACACCAAAACGGGTCCTCCTGCCAAACAGCAGATGAGCACATTGCAGGCGTGCTAAACTGCGTGAACGTGGCTTTAATCGGAGCTCGGCCCACTAAGTTTTGCTGCGCAGGAGCGCTGGAGCACAGGCAGTGATGTCATGCAGGGGGAACGCGGGGGAACTCAGTTCCACTAGTTAAAATTAGTGCTGACTCTGCCCACTTCACTCTCCCTCCTCCCCCTCCCAATTCCTCTGCAAAGAGCTTTTCTTCTTGGTTGGCCGGCACTCAGAAGGTTAAAGGGAGCGACTCCGGATTCCTAGGGGGGCGAAGGGGGAAGGGCTGCAGTGGGGAAGTCCCGTCCTGCACAGCCCCCTTCCTTGCTCCCTCCAGCCACACACATGGAGTCAGCAGCCGCTCTGGTGAGTCTGCAGCCCACTGGGGAGAAGGCAGTGATGTCATTCAGGGGGAACGGACCAGAACGGGTGTTCCGGATCCTAACAGGCTCTGTGGCTGCTTCCGGGTGGTTGTTGCTGTTTTTTTCAACATTTGAATTTGAACTCAAAAGTGAGTTCCTGTTCCTAAATCATTTGAATGACACCACTGAGCACAGGGGTATGGGTTTCACAACATTACCAGAAAGGCACATTGAATCGTAGAATGTTAGAATTGGAAGGGTTCTTGGAGAGCATCTTTTCCGACTAACTCCTCAGTGCAAATGACTACAGCATCCTTGGCAGAAGGCCAACCAGCCTGTGTTTGAAATCCCCTAATGAGGGGACCCACAGCTGTAAGAGCGGAGCATCTCAGTGCTCTTGCAGGTATGGAATTCTTCCTCATATCTAGCCTAAACCAACTTCCCTGTACTTTCAACCCACTGCTTCTGAGAGCAGGTCCTCCCAGTGTTCTGCAATACATCTTCCCATACGTGACCATCCCTAGAGGTGTGGCAGCCGTCTCAGGGAGCAGAGTTGGGGCTCCCTCTGTACCTGCAGTGCAAGAGCAGAGCAGTGCATCTGAACAAGGATTGCAAACATCCTGGTAAATGAGATCTGCCCTGTGCTAATTAGTGGAAGGGTAAGTGTTTCAGTCTCAGGCACTAAAATACGATACTGGCATCTGGTTTATTGTTATGCTGACAGCCCAGAATGGTCAGCTGATCTCTCTTCATGGGTGCTGTTAGGAAATGGATTCCCTGATACTTGGAGATGTGTCATATGTTTTGAAGAAGATAGCCATCAGAGCTTGGGAGCAGAAATCAGCGTTGGTATCTAACTGATGCCCACACACTGCCCACCCAGCCCAAGCCTTTGGGAGCAGCTGTGAAGGCACAAGTCAGTCACCCAAGAGATTTGCATCACTGGCATTTTTGCCCAGCACCTCCCATCGTCAAACAGAATTGGCCCCAGAGGCCCCTGCAACATCACAGCACAGAGAGGGAGGGAGGGAGAACTCTAGTCAATTACATAGACATGGCCTAGGCCTTCTAAAGACAAGGAGTATTGGCTAATCATGGAGCTGGGTTAACGTTTCCTTAAAATAAGCTAACTGCATACCAATTGCATTGTTCTTTATCATGCCTGATAAACATGTAAACTGGTGACCACCCTAGTTGTGATGCATGAGCCGTTCCTCACTGCCCAGTGGCCAGATGGGCCAGTGGTTATATATTGCTCAGGTTGTATATTGCTCACCATGGTAGGGAAAAATATGGAGAGAACCTTGCCTACAACTCAAGCAAATGGAAAGCATGCAACAATATCTTTGACTAGCTGTGCACCTTACTTTCTTGCCCTGACAGCCATTCTAGGATATTATGGTTGACGACGTGGGGGTGGGGGGCATTGCTATATGATGGATTAGCTTTGCAGGTGCTTGTCGTTGAAACAAAAATCTCAGTGGGTGCTCCCACTCTGGATTGGTATAGCAGGGCAGCCTATGCTATTTTTTTTTCCTTAACAGCATTTTTCCATGCATGAACACTTGGGCTAAATCCTATCCAATTTTCTAGCCCGGGTGTAGCCATCCCAATGGGGTGTGTGCTGCGTTCTGTGGCAGTGGGGAAATCATGGGGGCCTCCTCAAGGTAAGGGAACATTTGTTCCATTACCTTGTTGTTGCATTGCTGCTACGTTGGTGCTGGAAAGTTTGAGCACATTTCGGCCGATTTGCTTTGGTCCACTCACCTTTACAGAGCTTCTGGTAGCTCTCCGGGGCTGGGGTGTCCCCTGGCACTCCCGTAACTCTATAGGCACATGGCACAGCTCCACAACTTTGAAGGGCGCTGAAGTCCTGGGTTTGGATTCATACCTCGTGTCGAACAGGTTCATGACAGTGTCTTCATCAATGTTATACTTTTCACCTCCCTGGAAGGATAAGCCAAGCACACACACTTTTCTGTCATTGTGAAACACTGTGGAGGGAAGATGCTTCAAGGGAGCTAGTAGGGGCCAATGTGTTGGGTGCGGTGGGCTAGGACCAGGAGGAGGACCAATCACTGTTAGCAATTCAGTGTAGCTGGGGGTACCCGGAAGCAGAACCGGAACTACGGTGGAGCCGGAGGAGCAGTGGCTCCAGGCGCCGCGCTGAAGGGGGCGCAGGATTGGCCCCAGGCTCCGCCCTAGTTACGGGGACACGGAAGAAGCTCCTTCGCTCTCTCCCTTGGGAAGGAGGTGCTGCAGCTTTGTGGCTTTTTGGGGGTCCGCCTCTTGAGTTCCTTCTGTCAGCAGCGTCGGCCCCTTTCCCGCTCCAACCGAACGTGAGCGAGGAAAACAGCGAAGGCGCCTCCCTCTCACTCTCTCCGCCTCTTTCGGCCCCCTCGCCCGACGCTTGCAGCTTCCAAGCCTTGCTGCCCTCCCGCGCGTCGCGCCCCTTCGCCTCCCTTCGCCTTCAGCGCCTCTCTCCTCTCAGCATCCCCTCCCCTTCTCGCTCCCTCAGCCATGCCATCCTTTCTCCTCCTCCTCCTCGCCTTCAGCAGCGGCCTGCTCCGGCCAGCAGAGGCGTTTCTACAGGGAGGGCAAAGCTCTAAGTGTTGCAAGAAGCCTTACCCTGTCATGTCAATCCCGCCTCTCCCTTGCTGCTGTAGCCGGTAAGCAACGCCAAGATGTTGCTGTTCCCTGTGAGGATTGGCTAAAACGGTGCAGGAGAGGAGTGATTTCCACTGCAAGGTAGGGCTTCTTGCAAAACTTAGAGCTTTGCCATCCCTGTAGAAATGCCACTGCCGGCCAGGGACAAGGGGCCAGCTGAGCCAGCTACGACTTGCTCTACGCTGACGGGCTCCGGGCGTATTTCGCCCAGGACTGGCCTCGGGCTGCGGAGCTCCTGCAGCGCTCTCTGCACGGCTACCCTCGGCTGCGGGATGCCAGGACAGAGGCCCGCTTTGGGGGTCAGCCACCCTCGCAGGCCTGGGAGACCGGCTTCTTCTATCGCTTTGCGCGCACCTCCTCCCTCCAGGGAGACACAGAAGCGCAAAGGCAGGGGGTTCTCCCTGAAGGAGGTGCTGCTGCCGCCACGCTCCTCTGGAGAGAACCCATGACGTCACTGCCGGGGGGGGGCGCAAATGGGCAGAGTTGTGATGTCACTGCTCCAGGGCGCTGGGGTTGGACGTTACGGCCCTGCCCGGAAGTGACATCATGGCAGAGATGTATCTGGGACAGTGCTGCCATGATGGGATGTCATGATATTCTACCATGACATCACTTCCAGGTTCAGAGGAAGGTGGCAGCAGCTTTGCAGTGTGGCTGGTGCCCCCTTTCTCCTCCAACAGCATTTTGGCCGACTGTTGACAACACTGTGCTAGGAGGTTTGCAGTGGCTCAGAGGTTTGCAGTGGCTCAGCTCAGATTGGCCGGGAAGCTGTTGCTCAATGGCACCTCCATGTGTCGTATTTGCCATACCTTAGATACGCCTCTGAATTTTGGTCACAAACCTGCAGAATGTGCAGAACAAAATGTATGCACTCTTAAGTCTGACTGATCAAATATAGGCACAGGGCTGCAATTTCTTACAAGTACATTTTCAAACTCCAGTAGTTCACTTGAGCAAGAGAGTACAGTCACCCCGCATCTTAGACTCACATGACTTTCAACTTTACATGGTTGGCAAACAACCAAAATAAAAAAAGAAACAGCAGTTCAAATAGTGCAGGCAATTGTACCCATCATTGCACTTACTAAATACATGCCCCAGAATGAGCCTGAGATCAGAGAATGAAGCTGCTGTTCCCACCTACCTTTTGTAACTTTTAAAGAGACAGTGTGCATTTTTTGGACATCAGGGATTTTCAAGGTAATTTTGAGTACTGTACTGTATACTGTACATAATTATATTTTTACATGCTGACTCTGGAATGTAACCCTTGCATAAGACAAGGGGCAACTATACTTTTGTGCCAACTTAGGATGTATTCTTCCTGCCTATATCCCGTTATACTTTATCCCAGCAGTAACTCAGTAGTACCATATTCATCTCAGTGGAGTACAGTACAGGAGGGGTATTGTAATGAACAAGAGTAGGATACTCAGGGCCTCCCCACCGAAGTAGCCAGGGAATGTGGTTCCTTCAAGCCATGGACTGGGGCAGGCAGCAAGTTGACGGGGTGCCCTTCACCCTGCACCTGCCCACTGCCTCCCCCAGCCCACCGGCTGCTCTGCCCCTTCACCCTGCACTCTGATCCTCCGCTTGCTTACTGAGTGAGTTGTGCATGCATGCAAAAGAAGGACGGTGGGAAACTGGGGCATTGCTTGGGGCTTCATTTCACCTTGGGCCTGACCTACTCCCCAGAGCAATTGGTAGTGCAGACCAAATAGTGTCTCTGGAGTATTGCCGTCGCTGCCCATTATGGCTCTGACAGCAAGTGGGAGGGGCCGCATACATCACATGCTGCAGCGCCGGCAGTACTTACCCATTTGCCCCCCTCTAGCTATGCTACTGGAGTCGGCTAATTCCTATTCTGATTTGAGGAGGATGAGATCCTCCTTTCATCAGTCAAAGGATGGTGCTTGAAAGGGTGACCAGTCAAACCTGAATGTGATTGAAACCCTCCCACAGAGTTTTCCCAAGGATTTTATTAGATAAATGTCACTCACTTTCCTACCTGTAGTCCATGATGCAACACAGGAAAGTGGGAGGACACGTGCAGGACAAAAAAGACCTTCCTTCCCAAATAAAGCATCAGAACAGAAAATCACAAGATAAATCCTTCACCAAACTTAAGGAACTCTTTGCTCCCAAAATTCTTCCATGAAGGCTGTTCCAAAACGTTGCTATCTTGATAGATTTCTGGGATGATTTCCAGGAGAAGGCATCACATCCTCCAATTTACTTTCGTTTACCTCTTCCCCATTGTTATTTTTTGTGACTTTACAAGACGGAAGCCAAATGCACACCACAGCTTTTCATTGACCACCCTAAGAGAGCCTTTTTCTGTTTTGTTGTTTTAACCCAGTTGCAAGAAGTTAAGAATGATGTCAAAGTTCCTATTACTATGGCTAACATAAGCAATCGGAATAATCATATGGATGAACTGTGAATTGCATGACTGGTTGCTTCCTTGTGTAAGAAAAACCAGGAAGACGACTAAGGTAAAACTGTTTCCTGGGAAGTTCAATATGGGTGCAATCCTAAACTGGAGTTAGGCCAGCCAAGTTTGGCTGGCACAAGGGACACCATAAAGTATGCTTGGACCACCCTTGGGGTCAGGGAGGATGGCGCATGTCTGTGTGCTGGCCTCTCTGACTCTGAGAGTGGTCCAAACATGCTTTATGGTGTCCCTTGTGCCGGCCAAACCTTGCAGGCCCAACTGTGCCGGCCTAACTCCAGGTAAGGATTGCACCCTGCATTAAAGTACAGGATTGCACCCTGCATTAAAGTACAATGTCAAGAAATCACGAAAAATGCAAATGATGAGATATGTTAATGATATCACGCCCCTAGATTTCTTTCTGCGGGGCCACGTTAAAGACATCGTGTACAGAACCTGAAGCAAAGGATCGCTGATGCCGTTGCCACCATTGGTGAGACTATGCTACAGCGAACATGGCAGGAAATCGATTATCGCCTTGATGTGCTGCGTGCAACCAATGGTGCACATATAGAGGTTTATTAATTGATGCAAAATAAACTTCAATATATGCTCCTAATATTGTATACTTTCCATACATGAATCTCTTCATTTGTTTTTGTAATACAAGTTTGAAATTGTAAAGAGACTTTGTGGACACCCTGTATGTAGGTTGCGTGGCTTTGTCCTGCCTGATGGTCAACTGATTTCTGCAATCTGCAGTGAAAACTTTGCCGGCTTACCATGTCGCTGACCCACTCACAGAACTCCTTGGTCACACGCTTTACGTTCTCATCCAAGGGAGGAACATAGCCTATTTGGGCAGCCATTTCTCTCTCAGCCACCTCTTTTTTACTAAACCACAGGTAAGGATTCTTGGTTTTCGGCAGCCAGGACCTAGAGAAAGACACAACCAGACATGTCATGTAGCGGGTACGCGGGGGTACACGCTTACCCGTTCCTAGGATTAGGGCTGCCCCCCCCCATTCGCCCGCCCACTCGTCGACTCCGTCGGTGCTCCGCCCCGCCCCCTGCAACGTTTGAATTGCCTGCACGTTCTCAGAGCCAGGCAGGCAGGCAGCGGAGTGAGGGAGACCGACAGCAGCAGCAGTGTGAGCAGGTAGGCTGCCTGGGGCTCCCTCCCGAGGAGGCATGGCGGTTCCTGGGGGGGGGAATTGGTAGTCCGCGCGGTGGCCCCAGAGAAGGCCCAGGACTCCTGGGCCTTCTCCCGGGCCGCCGTGTGGCCTACCGAGGAGGCATGGCGGTTCCTGGGGGCAGTTCCTGGGTTCCGGCTATGACCTCACTTCCAGTGGGCGGGCCCCGACACAAGAGCCAATCAAAAGTGAGTACCTGTTGCTAAATCATTTAGATGCCATTACTGGACACAACCGTCAAGCATCTCTGGCACTCTGTGATGATACCTCCACCTTGCACATCATCATGATATAAGAATTATACAGTGATATATAGTTCACTGTATATTCTTCAGGGCTCTGCCTGCCAGAATCATTTGTGCCTTGTTTTTACCTTGCTTGTGTCCTACCTGCAGAGTGTTCTATTCTTACACTTCCTTGGTTTAATCTTTCATACCTATTATCCTTCAGAGCAGTCAATTCATTGTCAAGCAGGCTAGCTCTGTTCCTTGGGCTGCCACCTATCAGATCTGGATTCAGCAGAGTCAGTGAGATCATATGGAGTAACAAAGGAAAAGCAACGATGCAGGGCAAGCGGCAAAGGGCAACAGCAAACCGAGCTTCTCAGACCAACAGTGCTGATCTGACCTGGAATGTCTTATTGTGGTTTCTGGGGTTTGCTGGGGCAGTTCAGTTCTGTGCATACAGCTCTGGTTGACAGATCCCAAAAAGGGAACAGTGGAACTAGAGAAGGTGCAGAAGAGAGCGACCAAAATGATTACTGGGTTAGGGCACCTCCCTTATGAGGAAAGTCTACAGCGTTTCCAATCTAGAAAAAAGGTTTCCTGAGTGGGGGGGGGACACCCATGACTGAGATGTACAACATTATGCAGGGGATGGACAGAGTAGATAAAGGGATGTTTTTTTTCCCTCTCACACAACACCAGAACCAGGAGACATCCAAAAAAATTGAATGTTGGGTTAGGAAAAAAGTGTATTTACCCAGTGTGTAATTAGACTGTGGAACTCCTTGCTGCAGGATGTGGTGATGGTATCTGGCCTAGATATCTTTAAAAAAGGGATTGGACAGCTTGCTAGAAAAAAAAAAGTCCAACACAGATTACAAGCCATGTTGAGTACATGCAACCAGTGGCGTTTCTACAGGGAGGGCAAAGCTCTAAGTTTTGCAAGAAGCCTTACCTTGCAGTGGAAATCACTCCTCCCCTGCACTGTTTTAGCCAGTCCTCACAGGGAACAGCAACATCTTGGCGTTGCTTACTGGCTACAGCAGCAAGGGAGAGAGCAACGCCTCTGCATGCAACCTCTTGGTTTTAGAAGTAGGGTACCTCAGAACATCAGGTGCAAGGTGGTGGCAAGAGGAGGCAGGTCTCTTGTTGTCTTGTGTGCTTCTTGAGGCATCTGGTGGGCCACTGTGAGATATAGGAAGCTGGACTTGATGGGCCTTTGACCTTATCCGGCCGGATCCTTCTTATGTTCTTATTTTAAAATATTTTAGCTTCCCATCATTTTTCCAATTTTTGACCTTTCTAGCTTCCACCTCGATGCTTCTGATGTCCCAACATCATAAAGTGACTGACAGTTTTATCCCACCACCACACAAGATCACAGATATGAAGAAGAGCTTACAGGCAGACAGCTACTTCCGATCACTAATCTAAGAAAGTTCACTTCGCTGTTTCATCGCATTTCAAGGAACCAAATGTCAAATACACCCATACCCAACAGATGATCAGTTTACATAAGCAATTTTTGATATTACCCATATCATCTGTTCTCCAGCACTTACGGTTGGGTTGCACCACGGCTTGGTTCTGGTTTTGTGTCACACACAAATTGATACTGAATAGTCGGGAGTTGTGACACAGTTCTGCAATAGTTGGGTGAGGTCCTCCGCTTGTGCATTTCAGGGTCCAGAAGTCTGACAATGTCACTAAAAAGCTGAGGGTAAAGCAAATGCACAGCACCAGATCTAGCCAATTTTGATAATACAGTAGGTTCTCCTGGAAGCAAAAAGCTTTCTCTTTAAACATGTACTATAATTGAACAACTTTGAAAATAGACTGCAGATTGTGCCGAAGGTCAGACATCATAAGGCAAATGAAAAGAGCCTTACACTTTGACTTTCTGATATCATAAATATATTTAGAGCACAATCCTAACCTTGAGTTAGGCTGGCTCAGTCAGGCCAGCAAAGCTTGGCCAGCACAAGGGCCACTGTACAGCACGTTTGGACCACTCTCGGAGTTAGGAAGGATGGCGCACGTCTGTGTGCTCACCTTTCTGACTCCGAGAGTGGTCCAAACATACTTTACACAGTGTCCCCTGTGCCGGTCAAACTTTGTTGACCTTATTGTGCCAGCCTGGGTTAGGATTGTGCCCCCAATCGCATAGCTTCAAGAATCTAATTCATGATTGCGAAGAGTTACTGGAGATGGACTCTTCGGTCCCAATCCTATCCCATTTTCCAGCACCAATGCTACCACAGTGCAGCCCCAAGGTAAGGAAACAGAAGTTCCTTTACCTTGAGGAGGCATCCAAGACTGTTTCCTACCACCACCACTCGTTGGCATGGCTGCATTGGCTTTGGAACGTTGGATAGAAGTGGACCCTTGACCCTCAGCCAGCGCACATTATTGATCCCATAACTAGGCTATTCCCACAACTCTCCAGCTTAACAGTGCGATCCTATCTCCTGCCTGTGCCGGCGCAGCCATCCCTGCACCAACTCAGAGTGTCGTAAACGTGCCATAAAGCATGTTTGTAACTACTCATGAGCCGACAGTGCTGGCTCCATCGGCTGTGCCAGCCTACCTGTGCTGCATCCAGGAACAGTGTCAGCTAGCAGAGATAAGGTTGCATTGGGCAGCCCAGGGGCATGGGGAAGGCCACAGGCAGATGGGAGATCGCATTTCAAGGTGGGGATGGTGAAACAAGGGGTGGATCAGGCCCAGGAGGAATGGAATTAACAGAGGCCTCTTTCACCATATCCTAACCCAGTGGCGTCATGCAGCCACAATGCTGGGCGGGAGGAACGGGTGAGCGGCAGCCCGCCTATTGAGTACCGCTCCGTTTCACGTGGGGGCGGGGAAGACGCCGAAACGGAGCGGTACGCAACGGGTGGGCTGCCGCTCACCCGTTCCTCCCGCCCAGCGTTCCGGCTGCATGATACCGCTGTCCTAACCTATTCCCGGGCCAGGTAGCCCTACATAGGGCTTCCCTGATTTGCGTAAACTATATAGCTGGCATGAATCCGAGAAGCTCCATGGAATGGCTGGGGAATTACTTGGGGTAAGGGGAACTATATTCCCTTACCTCAAGGAGACCTCCAGCCACCTCCTAGCCTGCATTGGATACAACGCAGGCCATGTGGCCTGGCAGCACCAGCACACTTTAGGATTGGGCTGCTCATGTCACAGAGTTACCATTCTGACTCAAACAATTTATGGCCCAGTCCTATTCAGGGCCTGCCAGCCCAATGTAGACATTGGCCTTAGACCATTATACTAAGAAGCAACATTGTTTCTGCTTCTACGAGTATAGTGTAGGACAGTGGTTCCCAATCTGGTGGTTGGGACCCCCCAGGGGGTTGCGAACCAGTTTTCAGGGTGTTGTGAAGAGCTTGGGGCAGCCATCTTACAAAGCTGGGCGCCGCCATCTTGGAACCTTCATCTTGGTTAGGGAAGAGGCTTCCCCATTCAACTGCCACTTTCCTCAGTGCTTGTGCCCATAGCCTTGCTATGGGTTTGTCTTGGTGTGTACGTACGAGCGCGATGAAGTCTTGCCCAAGTCAGTTTCTGAGCAGACATGTCATGCCTTCCCTCTGCATGCCTAAGTGAGTCTCAGCCCAAAGGGAAGAGGAACATAAATACTCTGAAGACTATCTAAAATGTGGCTTTACCACCTTGATCAGCAATGGCATAGAGAAGCCCCAATGCATTCTGTGCAACGTTGTTCTCCATGCTGAATCTATCACTAAACTCAAATTTCAAACATCATTCAGATACAAGGCATTCAAAACATTCCAAAAAGGAAGTGGAGTTCTTTCGACATTTAGAAAGTGTGATTTATTAAAAAACAATAACTTCCTGCTTAGTGATATCACTTCCGGCCCTAATTCTTGGGGGGGGGGGCATACTTACAGGTTGTCTTACTTAAAAAGGGTTCTTGGTGTAAAAAAGATTGGGAACCACTGGTCTAGGAGTATAAGTCTGAATGAATGGGAAGCATTAAATAGCTCCTTTGCTTTCTTAACTTCACTGAAATAATGAGAGCTGGGAATGGGAAATTCAAGGTCAAAGAGTCAAGGGCCAATTCCACTTTTGTAGGCAGGATTGAACGCACATTTGTGCTGATGCGGGGACTCTTACCTCTGGAGATACACTCTCTTCCAAATGTGGGTAAAGCGCTAAAGGATGTTGCATCAGGCAACGCTCAGCCTGCGCAATGTAATCTTTCTTGGCTTTCTGTGCTACACTGAGCTTGGATAAATTCACATTGCTTTTGGTCTGAAGTTCTCTGGCCTTATAGGGTACCATCTGTGAAGCACTCATTTTTTTGTACTGTAGAATGATAGGTACTGGACCATTTTTGCCTCGGATGATGATGTCGTCAGCCGGGGGAGGGTAACCATTCCTGAAGTCATCCAGGCCACTTTTCAAAAATCTCCATCGCTGGCTATTGAGGGCATCTGAAAACCTCTCCTTGTTTATGATGTATTCTTGGAAGCACTTGGAAGGCAGCTTCTCTTTATACCTAAAACAAACAGTGACGGCTAGCTCTTGGAGTACACAAATCCCAGCCCGGATAGCTTTAAACACCTCTGGAAAACTCATCTTCCCTCACGATATTCGCTTGGCCATTCCATAATTATTTTGAATTCTGCCCATAATCACTAAGTGTGGGGGCTAAAAAATAGCACACAATTCATTACATGTTTGACTGCCCCATCCTATTGGATCATGCAGGCACTGGAACTAAAGTTCCGATGGCAGTTGACACTTTACAGCTTTATAAATCACCTTCTGGAAGCACATCAAGTAGTGTACTTCTAGGCCACCGGTGCAGAGGGTAGAGACGACCCCATGCCCAGGTGGCAGTGAAGAGGAACCCTGTCGATGCCGGTAAGTTGGCAGGGTGGGCAGAATGGGGTGGGAGGGTGGGTTGAATGGAGGGCTGGGCTGTGTCAGAGGCAGGATGGCACCCAATGTAGGCAACCTGATATCCCCTCCAGTGTGAGCCAGATGTGAGCCAGATGCTATCCCCTCCAGAACCAGCTGACAAGCCCCCTTTGTCTCCTTGGACTTGTGCCAGCTAAACAGCTGGCACATGTCCAAGAAGACCTATTGGCAATTGGGGCTTATGGAGGGGTAGGGGAAAATATCTTCCTAAGCCTCCCAATCACCCCTCTCCATAGCCGTGCATGCTATGGTGGAAAAAGGATAAGATTGGGCTGTTCATTATTTACAGTGGAAACCTGCGCATGCTTCCTTGGAAGTAAGTTCAATTGCGCGCATAGGACTGCAGCCTTGTAAGACATTAATGATAAAAAGAAAAAAAAAGGAAGAAAGCTAACAAATACCCCTTGAACCCTCTAAATTCCATTGGGTCAATCAGTAGTTTACAGGTCAGCAATGAAAGAAGATATAACTGGCTATCCATGCCCATTTCTCATTTGTCCAGCCAATGATTTTAGGCAGACTGCAACAAGCAATTCCTGCATAGCAGAGTACAAGAACATTAACAAGCAGTTCTTTTCCAGTAGCGAAAGGGCTTGACTTTGCTTTGCCTACCTGCCACTGTCCGGCTGTCCATGTGTGTGGTGTCTATGTTTGCAAAAAGACTGAAGAATTATTGAGCTGTTGTAAGCAGCCTGGCTTGCTGAGAGTGACAACAGGTTGTGCTCTGTAGTCATGAGCAGAGATGCTTGCTGGCAGGGAGGATTCTAGCAGCCTGCCTCAAACAGAGCTACCCTACAGTTAGCTAGCTTTGCACCTGATAAATGGCTGCTATAGAGGTACTGGCTGGAAAGGGCTGCTCTTCAAATAGCAGGTGGAGTCCTCCAAGCCTGCAGATCCCATTATCCCCACAACATATAGTCAGATGTTATTTGTAAGTGCAAGGAGATAAAATATCTCTTAGAATCCTGGCACGCGACCATCCCTTACAAGCTCTGTGATTTGCTCACCATGGGGCAGGGCACATCTTGACCGATGCAAAGGGGTTGAGGGATGCTCTTGCAATTGTCGATGAGACAAGGGCCTCAGCTACTCCTGCTATGAAGAAAGACAGAGCAACAGAGGGCTAGGTACTTGCAATGTCCAGCCATCAGCTCAAATCAACTTCATTCATCCATCCTCACACTGGAAGGCCTGTGGTTGCTAGGAGACGAGATATGACAACAATTGGATGCAGTAACTGTCACACAGGCTTTGGCCTACACCAGTGATGGCGAACCTTTTGGGCTCAGTGTGTCAAAACTTAGGAAAATGCTTAACTTGACTCTGCTGGTGTGTCAAACCCCCTCCCAAACAAATGAGAAACCATTCTTTATATTTATTTATTTATTTATTTATTTATTTATTTAAACAAAAAAAAAGTCTAATCATGTGTGGTGGTATGTATTATATAAAGAAACAGCAAATAATTACAAAAACAAAAAAAATGAGTAAAACAAACTCAGTTTTTGTCAGGCATTGGTGAATGTTGGTGTGTCACCCCAAATGTTGTGGTGTGTTAGCTTCGGCATGCATGTCATTGGTTCTCCATTACTGGCCTACACACTCTGAGCTAATGCCAAAGTTAGCTTCTCTCTTCCCCACACATTCCCAAATTCTCCTGGAAAACATGTTGAATATTCATTGAATATTATCAAAATTCACTGAATATCCTATATGATTTTAATATTTAATTTTAATTAAGATTAAAAAAAACAGAATTATTCACAGCATTTAACAGATGACTCTTTTTCCAGCATGGAGATATAGTGGGGAAAGGTTTAACTGATAATTTTGTATGTAAGAATATGTGTTAAACACATAGGAGGGGAGGAAGCAAGGAAAAAAAAAAAGCTGGCAACTTTTAGTATTTGATTGGATAAAGGTAAAGGTTTCCCCACGACCGAATGGTCTAGTTGTGTCTGACTGTAGGGGGCGGTGCTCATCTCCCTTTCTAAGCCTGTAGAGCTTGTGTTTTTCAGAGGACAAGCTTCCGCGGTCATGTGGCCAGCATGATTATATGCTGTAGTGCACAGAACACCGTTACCTTCCCACCAAAGTGGTCCCTATTTATCTACTTGCATTTTTACGTGCTTTCGAACGGCTAGGTTGGCAGGAGCTGGGACAAGCAACGGGAGCTCACTCCGTCATGCGGTCTCCAACTCCCAACCTTTCTGGGTCAGAAAGCCCAGCAGCAGCGGTTTAACCTGCAGCGCCACCACGTCCCAATATTTAATAGGATACTCACGTGCAATAATCATCAATAATATTTGATTGAGAGTAAACATGCAATGCAATTCAGTACTTTTGACAGTTGGCTGCTTATGAGAGTTTGACATTGGCCAAAATCAAAACAATCAGTTTAACAAACATGTTGAATGCCCCTGAAATGGAACTTTAATATTAAATTTCAGATTAAAAATCAAAATGTTGTATTTGAAATCTAACATACAAATACTTTGAATTCAAATATTCGTGAAGTTTTGTTACAATTCTGTTTTGAGTCCACCCACCAGTAGGATTACCAGATACAAACTGGACAGAGTGCTTCTACCAGCTTTAACCATTGTCCAGAAGAGGGAATTTTGGCAGGTGCAGCTTTAGAAACCCTTCCATGGTGAGCTGCACCTGCCAGAATTCCCTCTTCTAGACAGTGGTTAAAGGTAGAGGCACTCTGTCCCAGGTTGTATCTGGTAACCCTAGAGCGGGACACCTTTGAGGGATAGATGCAGGTCAAAGATTTTTTTCACCCTTACATGTAACTTCTTCAAGTTTCAAGTTTTGATTACACAGTGAATATTTTAATACTTTTAGTGCTCTCATGAGAGCTCACCAGAAGCAAGTAAGCAACTCCAACCATAAGTAGTTGAGTTTCTGTTTTCAACTTTCATTTAAATCAATGGTAATAAATTATAGCCATCAAGTCTGGCTAGATAATGAGATTAACCAGCACACATTAGATTATATTAAGAGCTCCTGAAATACTAGTTAATGAAACTCTACACCGGTTGCATATCCCTTATTCGGACTGCTTGGGACGGGAAGGTGTCCGTGGATCTGCGTCACCCAAAGCAGGGGTTAGGATAGCACAATGATTTCTTTAAGCTGATTTATCTCACCCTGCACCATGCTGAATTTGGGAGCCAGATTTTTTTTTCATTTTTTCATGTTTCCTGAGGTTTTCTTTTGGTTTGTTGTTGTTGTTGTTCAGTCGCTAAGTCGTGTCCGACTCTTCGCGACCCCATGGACCACAGCACGCCAGGCCTCCCTGTCCTCCACTAGCTTCCTGAGTTCGCCCAATTTCATATTCATTGCTTCGGTGACACTATCTAACCATCTCATCCTCTGTCGCCCCCTTCTCCTTTTGCCTTCCATCTTTCCCAGCATGAGGGTCTTTTCTAAAGAGTCCTCTCTTCTCATCAGGTGGCCAAAGTATTGGAGCTTCAGCTTCAGCATTTGTCCTTCCAGGGAGCAATCAGGCTTGACCTCCTGGAGAATTGACCGATTGGATCTCTTTGCAGTCCAGGGGACTCTCAAGAGTCTTCTCCAACACCATAATTCAAAAGCATCGATTCTTCGACGCTCTGCCTTTCTTATGGTCCAGCTCTCACAGCCATACATGGCTACTGGGAAAACCATCGCTTTGACTATGCGAACCTTTGTTGGCAGGGTGATGTCTCGGCTTTTGATTAAGCTATCTAGGTTCACCATAGCTTTCTTCCCAAGAAGTAAACGTCTTTTAATTTCATGGCTGCAGTCACCATCTGCGGTGATCTTGGAGCCCAGGAAAATAAAGTCTGTCACTGCTTCCATTTCTTCCCCTTCTATTTGCCAGGAAGTGATGGGAGTGGTTGCCATGATCTTAGTCTTTTTAATGTTGAGCTTCAAACCAATTTTGGCACTTTCCTCTTTCACCCTCATCAAAAGGTTCTTTAGGTCTTCCTCACTTTCTGCCAGTAGAGTGGTATCGTCTGCATATCTGAGGTTGTTGATGTTTCTCCCAGCAATCTTGATTCCAGCTTGTGAGTCATCCAGCCCTGCCTTCCTCATGATGTACTCTGCGTATAAGTTTCTTTTGGTTAATAATCAGTAAAAACATTTTTCTGTATTTTAAAAATCTTACAGCATGACTTAAAAAAATATTAGTGCTTGATTATATTATTTCTTACTGTACCAAAAAAGGAATCAAATAAATTTAAATATGTGTTGTAAATTTTCAATCAATCAATCAATCAGATTTGGCTCAACAACAGATGTAGTTAGGAAACCAGTATGGGGGGAAGGGTTAGACCCTGCCTTCTCTTATGGCCCCCATCCAAATTCTCTCTCCAGCTGTTTTTATTTTAAAAAATGAAAGTTTGTTGGGATTTCCAGGCATGGAACCTGCACACTAATCTGTAGTTAACTTCATATACATTTTATGGCTCATCATGGCTCATAGTCTTAACTGCTATATTGTATCAGCTTCTGTACATTTTGTTAGAGGCTGAGCACAATCAATTAATCACTAGTATTTATATACCGCTTTTTAACACAAAGTTCACAAAGCAGTTTACAGGCAATAATAACATTAAAGTTAAATGGCTCCCTGTCCCAAAAGGGCTCACAATCTAAAACAATGGAGAACACCACCAGCAACAGCCACGAGGAAGACACTGTGCTGGGGTAAAGAGCAGTGATGTCATGCAGGGGGTACGCGGGGGTACGCGAGTACCGGTTTCTAGGATTACAGCTGGCCCCGCCCATTCGCCCACCCACTCGTTGACTCCGCCCCCTGCAACGTTTGAATTTCCTGCACGTTTGAGTTGCCTGCACGTTCTCAGAGCCAGGCAGGCAGGCAGGCAGCAAGTGGAGCCTTGCCTTGCCACTGAAAAATGAGCTGCTCTGGGGTTTTGGAACTGTTGGGTCACTTTAACATGATGCCAGGCCTCCTTAACGTGTTCTGGGGGTGCTGTGGAATACTGTTGCAACTGTTGGGTCAGTTTAAAATGGTCTGAGGCCTCAAAAAGGGCTTTTTTCATGTCCCTTCCTGCCACGACCTCACTTCCGGCTTATGACGTCACTTCCGGTGGGCGGGTCCTGACATGTGCCAATCAAAAGTGAGTACCTGTTGTTAAATCATTTAGATGACACCACTGGTAAAGAGGGACAATTGCTCTCCACCTGCTAAATATAAGAGGACACCACTTGAAAAAGTGCCTCTTGCCCAGTTAGCAGGGTAAGTAAGTCACTTCTGTGACACAGGTTGTCATATGAGAAGGATTTACATTGTAGTGTGTCTGGCCACAAGTGTTTAAACAAACAAAAAAGAAAATCCCTGTCTTGGCAGTGTCAGCAAAAGGGCTTCAACAGATGACCTTCCTGGCCAGGATGAATCAGAGGGAAGGAAGCAGTGCTGTGAACACTGCACGTGCTGGCTCAAGCTCAGGCCTCTCTAGGGACTGGGAAAGACCCCAGAGCTGCTGCCAGCCATTGTAGTCCAACACACAATAAGGGAGCTTTATTTATTTATGCATTTCTATGCCACTTTTCTGCCTAGCCCTGAACAGCCCACAACAGATTAAGGGCACAATCCTAACCTGGAGTTAGGCCAGCACAGTTAGCTCTGCAACGTTTGGCTGGCACAAGGGCCGCCGTAAAGCACGTTTGGACCACTCTCAAAGTCAGGGGGGATGGCGCATGGCCTCTCTGACTCCAAGAGTGCACCCTGTGCTGGCCCTTGTGCTGGCCGAACTTTGCTGGTCTAACAGTGCCAGCCTAACTCCAGATTAGGATTGCGCTCTAAAAAACAGGGTAGGATATACTCTATGCAGAATCAGTGTTGGGCCTGAAGTAGGTTTCCCAGGCTTTGCACTGTAGCCCCGGGCAGACTTAATAATCAGTTCTGTAGCTGGAGGGCGAGGGAACAGTAAGTACTGCAGGTGCTGCAATGCACCATGCACAAGCCCCTCCCACTCTCCATCAGAGCATTTGCCTGCACTTTGCTGTTGCTGCATGGAATGGCTTCGACTGCGAGTGGAATGTACATGGCACATTGTGCCACCTGCAGTTCTTACCGGCTTTCCCCCCTCTAGTCTATTGTGCAGAATGCCTTATATTTAAAACAGCAACTTTGCAAAACCCTCTACAAGCTCAGGAGCTTCTGTGGGCCAGCAAGCAGGACACATGACATGGCTGCTGCCCACTGGGACTGAGGGAAGGAAGAGCACCTCCTTTGCACGCAGAAAATCCCAGCTTCAATCCCTGGCATCTCCAGGCAGGGGAGAGCACAACACGTGGGAGAGCTGCTGGTGGCCACCTGGGTTGACAGTGCTGGCCTACAGTAGGTGGACCGTGATGATGGTTCAATTTATTATCCGGCAGCTTCCTATGACTTGCTCTGCACATAGCAACAGAGATGAGGTGGGCTGTATATGGTTGCATAGCCATAACTAGGAGTGTTTTTCAGATTTTGTGATTTGAAAGGTAGATAGCAGTGTTATGTATTTTTATCTCTCATTTTGAGTTCTCATTTTTATTAATTTTAAATACCTTAAAAGTGTACTAGGTTGGTGATATAGGTGCTAGAGTGTCAGCAGATGCACCCACAGTATTACAGGTAGATTATTCCTTATCCAGACATTTGAAATCCAGACCTCTTTGTCCAAGACTTCTTAAAAACTTTCTATATAAAGAAGGTCTTGTGCTCATTCCCATGTACAGGCTGTAAGTTCTATTCTCTGCTCTATGATGTGTGGCTATACAGATATTGTTGAAAAATGGCAAAGAAGCCAGCAGGCACCCAACTGTGAAAAGAGGAAGAAAGTATTTCTCATGATATGTATGCAATTACGGGGTGGGGGGGATATCCATAGATTCCATATCCATGGTTTCAATTATCCATGGATTTTGGAGGTGCCCTTACCTTCCTTTATTCTTACTTTGGGTCAGTAAAAAACCTTCTTGCTTGGGGGGGGGTGAGGAGCAGGGGAAAATACTATACTTAAAAATAGGTACCCTCTTATCCATGGTTTCAGTTATGGGAGGCAGCATGCCTATATTCTAAAATCCAGAAAAATCCAAAACCGGACACCTTCACATTCCCAGGCAGTCCGGATAAGGAATAATCAACCTGTATTTCTAACTGGAATCTATTTTAGAGCACAATCCTAAACTGGAGTAAGGTTGGCATAAGCTAAGCCATCAAAGTTTGGCCAGCACAAGGGCCACCATAAAGCGTGTTTGGACCACTCTGAGTCAGGGAGGATGGCTCAAGACAGTGTGCTGGACTCTCTGACTCCGAGAATGGTCCAAACTTACTTTACGGTGGCCCTTATGCCAATGGCGTTTCTACAGGGATGGCAAAGCTCTATGTTTTGCAAGAAGCCTTACCTTGCAGTGGAAATCACTCCTCTCCTGCACCGTTTTAGCCAATCTTGGCGTTGCTTACTGGCTACAGCAGCAAGGGAGAGGAGGGATTTACACGACAGGGTAAGGCTTCTTGCAAAACTTAGAGCTTTGCCATCCCTGTAGAAACGCCTCTGCCTTATGCTGGCCAAACGTTGCTGGTTTAGCTTATGCTGGCCTAACTCAGTTTAGGATTGCGCCCTTAATTTCTTGAAACTGTTTTAGAGCACAATCCTAACCCGGAGTTAGGCCGGCTCAGTCAGGCCAGAAAAGTTTGGTGGGCACAAGGGCCACCGTAAAGCGCGTTTGGACCGCTCTCGGAGACTGGCGTCTGTCCGGGTGCTGGCCTCTCTGGCTCCGAGAGTGGTCCGAACATACCTTTTGGCGCCCCTTGTGCCGGCCACGTTCTGCTGGCCCAACTGTGCCGGCTACACATTTAAATGCCAAAATGTGGTGTTTTGTGTTTTGACGCAGATATATTCACACCCAAAAGGCGGCGTTTTGTGGTTTTATGCATTTTTAATCCCCCCCCCCCCAAAAAAAACCCCACCCTAAGGCTTGGGGGTGGGTGGGGAGCAGGATTCGCTTCCCATGATTCGCTCCGCCCGGCGAAGAACCAGGCGGGGTTTTAACCGGTTCTGTAGCGGCAACACCTGCCAAAAGCCCCAGCGGCTGCAGGGAGGGGGGGGGGCGCTCCAGCCTCTGTCACAATCTCCTGACAAGCCTGCCCGCAACTCTCACGCCGGGGGCGGCAGGCCCAAGCGGGGCGGCCCGAGCAGCACCCGGGCCCTTTGCCTCGCCCCCAAGAAGCAGCTGACTCGGCGAGGCCCGGCGCTGAGCTCATCCCGGGCAGGCGCGTCACGCGCCCCTCGGTGGCCCTGCGCAGCGCTTCCCCTTTCCCTGGGAACCCACAGGCGGCGCGTGCAGGGAGCCGAAGCACTCGCGCAGCCAGCTTCGCCTTCGCCCCGCCCGCGCCGAGCAGGGCGGGGCTTCTCGGAAAAGGCCCAGGAGGCCCCGCCCCGCCTCCGCAGGGAGCGCCCACTCGGAAGCGGCGGTGCCAGGTGGACTCGCGTGCGCGCAGCCGGCAGCTCTCCAGCCCGCTCCACAGCGCCGGCCTAGCTGCTGCCCGACCCGCTCCTCCGGCAGTCATGAAGAAGCTCTGCCTCGGCACCATCGGGGTGCTGGCCATGCTCTTCCTCATCGCCAGCATTTCCCTCCTCGTGGCCCGCGTCCTGCAGAACCTGGTGGATGCGCGGGTCAAAAAGGTGAGCGAGCATCTCGCGCCGCGGGGCGTTCGCACGGGGCGGTGAAGGGGAGCGGCGACCCCGGGGGTGGGACGCAGGAAGCACCTGATCGCTCCGACAGGACCAGAGTCTGGAGCCTACCGACGACTCGTATAATACTTTTTTTAACCCTTTACAATTTCCTCGACTTCTCGCATATCCAAAAATATGCATGTGTTTACAGGCATGCCCCGGTATTGTTCCAGGCCCTGCCGTGGATACCTGAAACCGTGGATACTGGGGATGCCTTTTTTTTAAGATGGGGGAACATCAGTGGATTTGCTGCAACAAGGGAAAAAACGAGATGTGTTTAATTTCCCCTATCTTTTAAATAGGCATCCTAGTATCCCTGGATAACTGAAACAGTGGGAGCTGAATCAGTGGATAATGGGGCATGCCTGCAGTCTCGCTCTGCTGCAGAACTCTGCCTCCAACAGGTTCCTCACCAGTGCCTCAAGCCCCTCCACCATTTTTTTTAAACCTACAGCCTATCAGGCTTACTGGAAAGTGACCCCAGTGCCACACAGTGGGACTCACGTCTGAGTAAGCATGTTTAAGATGGTCCTGCATGTCTACAGTGACATTTATTATGTGCAGAGTTGGCTTTTTGTTGACAGATATTGAAAATTCACTGGAAAAGAGTAAAGAGTCTCCCAACGTTTTCTACCCAAAACTACCTCCCAGTTCCTCCAAAAGTTTTGACTGGCTCGTCCTCTCCCATGTACAAAATGAAAAGCAACCCAACCCATGGATGTAGGATTGTGCGTCTGCTAGTTACACCTCCCTCCCTTCTTTCTCACCTGTTAGGTTTTTGCTCCTTAGCACGGGGCCTTATGAGGGACGTCTTAGAAGCCAGTTTTTCCAATCTGTTCATGCTGTTCCCTGTCACCTTTATGCCTTGATTTTACAATGAGTCCCAGGTAGTTTTTATGTTTGGTATAGTTTCTAACTGCATTTGACTGAGTGGCTTCGTGGAAAGCACAGGGTTTGAGGTGGAACCAGATATGGTAGAGAGCTCAGGGTCTGGTGTTTGTTCTAATTTACATTGATTGCACCCATCAAAGGGTGAACCAGCATGTGGGAACCTGTGTGGTGATTATTTGATGCTTAGGAGAAAACACTGAGTACATGTTTAGAGGCTTCTCTGATCCTGGTGTAGCATATGCTATGCCACTGATCTGGCATATAGCATGGTAATAAAAGTACTTTGTGTGCATGAGTTCAGCAGACCTCACAGCCCTCTAAGGTAGGCCAGTACTGTTATATTCCACACTGTAGTGGCTGAGGGATAGTGGCTTGTTTAACGGTACTCAGAAACTTCGTGGCCAAAATTAAATGTGACCTGAACACACCAGTTCACAGCATGGGCTAGGTCACGTTCAGAGTGCAAGCCTAACCTGGAGTTAGGCCAGCAAAGTTTGGCTGGCACAAGGGACACTGTAAAGTTAAGTATGTTTGGACCACTCTTGGAGTCAGAGAGGCCAGCACGCAGATGTGCGCCATCCCCACTGACTCCGAGAGTAGTCTGGACTCACTTTACAGTGGCCCTTGTGCCAGCCAAACTTTGCTGGCCTAACTATGCCGGCCTAACTTCAGGTTAGAGTTGCATCTTTAATCTCAGCCAGTCCTTGCATGCAAAGCACTTTAAACATTTAGGGATATATAACTATTTACTATATGGGTGTAAAGTGCTTTTCCGTTACCATTGATAACCCAGCCTTGCAAATTTATCCACAAACATTACTAGTCCACAGGAATTCTAAATAGGTTGTCATGCCTACATAGGTTTCAACCATTTGAAAGAAAAATAAAGAATAAGCTCTTCTCATTTGCAAAAAGTGTGTTTGCTTGTCCTCCTGGAGAGGGTTCTTATTCACCCTGTGTGACCAGGTGAGTAGTTAACTTGCACACACAGTGTGGATGTGATAAGGGAAGAGGATGTTTAGCTGGGGCCAAAGATCCAGACTGGGCTGTAAGCTTATTACTATGAGAAGAGGAAAAAACACCACAAGGTTAAATTGTAAATCATGCTTTGTTACGTTTTTGCAAATCAGCTTCCCTATATCATATAACCTGTATCTCTGTCTAGGCCTTGGAGGACTTGCTGGAACTAAACAAGCGATCTTCTGGTTAGTGAGCTGCCAGACATTCTGCTAGCAGGGTGGGGAGAGCGAGCGAGCTCTTGTGCAAGATTTATTGTTGAGCCAGTGTGACATGCTCTCTTTGGAATTGCACATCCCAGAGATTCTTGCTGATAGCCAACCTGGGAGAGCGGCATCCACCTGGCAGCAGAAGGGAGCAACAAACACTTTAATCATCAAAGATACTGAGACCTTGGGGGCAGCAGGAGCCACTGTTGCCGACAGGACTGGCAGACCCCAAACACAAATAAGTCGGTGTGTTAAATCTGTGCCCCTAGAGAGCATTGAAGGTGCTGCCGGCCAAGGTGAAGCAGCCTTGCATCAAGGCTTGGATCTGCAGGCAGCCCACGCGTGGGGTGGAGAGTGAGAATGTGCAGCTTAGCCAACACCCCCATGTTGAAATGCTTCAGAAGCCCTGCCCTACCCGTGATTGACATTTGTCTGCAGTGACAGATACTGAACACAGGGCTGGTGAGGCTTTGGGTGCAGAGTGGCGTAGGAGTGGGACCAAGCAGACCCAGGCTCTTATTTTTGGACTGTTCCCATTAATGTTATGTAGGGCGCAGTCCCAAGCACCCTGAAGTGCCCATGCAACCTGTGGCGCCGGCATGGGAGCGCGGAAGGAGAGCCACCGGAACTCGGCTGGCGCAGGGGCGGTTCTAGGAGGGAGGGAGGGAGGGAGGGCAGGCGGAACTGGGTGTGCCGGCAGATGGGCCTGGGATGCAATGTATCCAAAGATAAAGTCTCCAATGGGATTTACTTTAGGCCCCTGGTTTTGGATGTGGATGTATTAGGGCCTCTACCCTGACTACTGTTGCAACTGTGAATGTTGGTTTGAAATGAGTTTGCAAACCACGGTTTAGAGCAGTAGTTATCAGACTTTTTAGGGATCCACTTTTTAGAATGACCATCTATCCAGGACCTACGAGAAGTGATGTCATGGCTGGAAGTGCCGTCATTGTGACGCCAGAGCCTGCTGCTTTCCTGAGAATGCAGTAACAAGTTGGGGTTTATTTCTCAGCCGTTTTCCAAAAGTGAATCAGAAAAGTGAAACAGCAGAGTGACTCAGAAAGAAAAAAAGCCTATTTACAACCTCCACAAAGCAAAAGCTCCGCACAGCCCTCTCCTTTTCCAGCATCCTGTCTTCCTCTATTTTCAATATGGCTGCCCCAAGTGCTTCACGGCCTACCTGAAATTGGCTCATGACCCACAGTTTGGGAACCACTGGTTTAGAGGGAATACTATAGTTTAGTGGAAACTATAGTTTTAGTTTGGATGCTGCAGAAAAGCAAGCTAGCTCAAACCATGAAAGGCAGGAGGAAAGAAGAGGGAGGTAGAGGAGCAAATAAGCTGCAGGGGGCTCCAGATCATACAGCTGTGATCTGACAATTGGGGCCTCCTTATGCCTTGGCTGGATTGCAGGGGAGGAATCTTCAAGTAAATTTCTCAGAAGAATTTTTTTTCGCTGCCGGTGGTACTTGGAGGCATTTGTGGTTATTGTGGGGAGGTCACACTGAGTGGAATCCTGTTTCACTTGCATTCTACTTGGCCTCACCACACACTAGTTATGAAGAGTTCCGGCGGGCAGGAACGCGGTGGAACGCGGCGTGACACAACGGGCGGACTGCCACTCAAAGGTAAGTCCCGCCCAGCGTACCGGGTGAATAATGCCACTGGAGCAATCCTAACAAACTTTCAAGCACTGTGCCAATGGGGCCTGTGCTGCATCCCGCAGTTGGGGGCAGGCAGTCATGGAGGCTTCCTCCAGGTAAGGGAATGTTCATCCCTTACCTGTGAGCATCCCTGATGAAGTAACAAGCCCTGTTTTTTTCCTGTGGAAAGCTCTTCCTGTGGCGCTGTCATGCACCCGTTCCTGGGCCACTCTCCTTAAAGGGGAATGGCCCAGGAACCTGTCCCAATGGTGGGTGGCGACCCACAGATTGGGAAATACTATCCTGGAATCATTTATGGGTGCCCAAAAATAAAGAGGGAACTTTTTTTTCGGGATTCTTGAAAGGAGTTTGCATTCGCAAATTTGCACATGTTCTATTTACCTTCGCTTTTGGAGCCAGTTGGCTGCACTTGAGATATACTCGTGAGCCGCTTTAAAGTGTGAAATGCAACTCAAGTTGTACAGGTGTGCTTTAACGTGGGCGAAAGCTGTTAGACCTGACCTGTCAAACACGTTTGTTTTACAGCATGGTTGGGTTCCCCGGTACTTATCTGTGTGTTCAACTCCTTTTATTTTGTCTTCATCTATTCCTGTTCTGTTCAGGGTCAGGCAGCATATCTAATGGAGCTCTCATGTGCCAGGTTCAGAAACTGATGAAGAGCATCTTTTTAACCCATCTCTACCCTCAGTCTTTTGCTACTATTTACATGGGGCACGTTGTGATTCCCTTTTTCATCCTCAGAAAGAGGCCTTTGTTTTTCTGTTGTGGTGTCAGAGACTTCAGGAAAGGTGCAAGCAAATTAGTCTTCAAGTAGGGCTGGTCTTGATCTTGTGTAGTGGGAAAGATCCAGAGCCGCTGCCGAACCAGCATTGGGGTGTACACTTTCATGAGCAAGAGCCCGTTTTGTCCGACACTGCCAGCATCATTCTGCTGCCAGCATTGTCCCTGTAACTGATCTCTGATGCTTACACGAGAACTGTCCAGATAAAATGCACATCAATGAGAGTTCATCAGGCTTGTCAGAACATGACATTTGGAGGTTGGAAAGCAAGCAGTGAGTCACAAACTGAAGCAGTGGCATTGCTTCAGAGAGGCATTGCTTCAGCAGAGGGTGGGGACAAAACTTTAGGTTTTTCAGGCTCCTGAATGCCCATGTAAAGTGGCCCCTCCCCTTCTGAGCCATTCACTGCTGCTAAAGCAAAAGAGGCTCCTCCACTTTGCTTTTGCAGCCACGAATGGCTCTGAAAGGGAGGGTGGGATTTTTTTTGGCTCCAGTGTGCATCACATTACACTGCTTGGCATTGATCTGCCTTTGCCCTTCATACACCCAGTTTGAAGAGGTTGTTTTGCAACTCTTCACAATCAGCTTTGGTTTTATCACCCTGGATAGTTTGGTGTCGTCTGCAAACTCCAAATTGTTTATGAACAAATGCATGAGTCCCAATACAGATCCAGGGTGGGTGGGACTTCTGTTGTTCTCGACAGTGAAAATTGTCTCCTTCTCTGCTTCAGATACCAATCTGTAAAAAGACCTGTGCTCAGTAATGGCATCTAAATGATTTAGCAACAGGTACTCACTTTTGATTGGCACTTGTGTTGGGGCCCACCCACTGGAAGTGAGGTCATAGCCGGAACCCAGGAACTGCCCTCAGGAACCACCACGCCTCCTCAGTAGGCCGCGTGGCGTCCCGGGCCTTCCCTGGGGCCGCCACACGGGCTACTGATTCCCCCCCCCCAGGAATCGCCGCACTTCCTCGGGAGGGAGCCCCAGGCAGCCTACCTGCTCACGCTGCTGCTGCTGTCGGTCTCCCTCGCTCTGCTGCCTGCCTGCCTGCCTGGCTCTGAGAACGTGCAGGCAACTCAAATGTGCATGCAATTCAAACGTTGCAGGAGGCGGAATGGAGCGCTGACAGAGTCGACAAGTGGGCGGGCGAATGGGCGGGGCCAGCCCTAATCCTAGGAACGGGTACTCGCATACCCCCGCGTACCTGCTACATGACATGTCTGCCTGTGCTCCTACTTCATTATTGCTAAGTTTACTCAAGAGCCTTTGGTGAGGGACTTTGTGGAAAGCTTTTTGAAAGCCCAAATATACAACGTCAACTGGATCACTCATAAGAGGAGCTCTGCTAGATCAGTCCAAGGGCCCACCTAATCCAGCTTCCTGCATCTCACAGTGGCCCACCAGAGGCCTTAGGGAGCACATGAGACAACCAGATGCCTGCATCCTGTTGCCACTCCTTGTATCTGGCATTCTGAAGTCACCTACTACTAATGTAAGGGGGTTGCACAACCCATCATGGCCATTAGCCCACAATTTCCTTCAGAAATCTTTTCAATCCCCTTTTAAAGGCACCTAGGCCAGATGCCATCACCACCTCCTGTGGCAAGGAGTTCCTTGCCTTGTCATGGCTGCTGACATTCTCAACTGTTGCACCCAACATTTGACACAGTGTCACAAGGTAATGCTCCTTCCCTGACTGGTTGCCCCTTTAAATAAGGCAGCCACTTTGTTTTCCAGCTGTTTTTTTTTTTAAAATTCCTTCGTTAGTGATTAGCGGTGTTTATGTTGGCTAGCCTAAAAAAGGGTAAGCTGGAAATGGCAGAGGTGGGGAAATAGAGGACCTTTTATACTTGTATATCCTGCCTTTCTGCCCAGTGAACTACAAGGCTGCCTATGTCAAAAGAAGACCAACTGCACTCAAATGAGCATGAACATAAATGCACCATGACAAAGGCCTTTAGTATGGCTGTAGTTTTTCACTTTTCAAGTTACTGTGTTATTAAAAAGTGAAATGCAGCAATTGTCATTCAACTGCTCATCCCTTTCAGTGAATCTGAGTGCTGAACCCTTTGTTTAATGGCATTTGTGATCATGTGCATGTACGGTAGGTGCACATTTTGTTTGTGCACGAAGCACAATGTTTGACTTGTGCCGATTTGAAAACCTGCCAAGATGGTAGTTTTGCAATGAATGATGCTTTATGATCCTGTGGGTGTGTTAATCTGGTGTTGAGATATTGACTTGTTTATTAGTGAATCCTGTAAGAATGGAATTAGAGATAAGTAAATTAAAAGCAATAGTGGAAAAAAGTGTATAGCACATTTGCCATTCACATCAGAAATTGTTGTGAACGTTTATGTAATACAAAAGGACACCCTTCTTTGCTTGTTTGTATGTATCTAATGCAGTGTTATTCAAACTGTGGGTCGGGACCCATTTGATGGGTTGCAACCTGATGTCAGGTGGGTCATGGACAGCTGGGAGCAACTATCTTGGAAACTGCAGACCTTAGTCTTGTTATATGCCTTTTGTGTGTTAACAGTTTGAATTTTCAAATGAGGGTTTTAAAAAACTTTGTTTTTAGTTCAGTGCTTTTACATCATATTTTGTCCTAATCTTTCTGTCAGGGATGTTTCATGGTTGTACAATTGCTGCAGTACAAGAATGCCAGTTTACTTTTCAGGAGTGTCATTTGATTATCCTGTTTGATGATGTCACTTCCTGCCACAACATCACATCACTTCCAGATTAATGTCATCACTTCCAGTGGATTCTGACATGAGTGCGATTCTTAGAAAGTTGGTTCCAGTCAAAAAAATTTGAATACCTCTGATCTAATGTATGTTATTTGCAAGTTTGCAGTTTGCATTGAAATATTTTTTACCATAATTAAAACATAAAACACTGACAAATTAATCTGGCTCTGAAACTTTTAAAATGGCTCCTAGGTCCAATGCAATTTGTTGAACTTTGCAATATACATAGGACTATTTTTGAGGACTTCTTGGAAACTTTGGATCATACAAAACAGAACTTCTAGGGTACTGGCTGGGATTGGCTGAAAAGGACAGTCAGTGATAGAGCACATGCTTTGCAAGCGGAAGACTCTTCGCCGAAACCTTGGAGCACTATTGCCAGCTGGTGTAATACTGAGCAAGTTAGATCAAAGGTCTGACTCGGTGAAAAGCAGTTCTTTCAAATGTTCTTCTGCCTCATCAGTTCTTCAATAACTGCAGAGATAACTGATCTGATTCCAAGCACAATTCAGAATGCTGGTTGTTATTAAATGACTTGGGGCCTGGCTTTCGGAAGGATTGTATGAGCCTCCCCAAACCGGAATATCTTCGTCAGAGGCCCTTCTCCAATCTCACCCCCAATTGTGTCTAGGCAAATGGGGACAAAAAAAGAGACTTGGAGCACAATCCTACTGTGCACAATCCTACACATTAATCTGAAAGTGATGTCATAGCCAGAAGTGCCATCATCAAGCAGGAAGTGCTATCACTGTGGCATAATAAAATGACACCCCCGGAATGCAAACTGGTATACTTGGACTGCAGCAATTGCATGACATGAAACATCCCTGATGGAGAGCAAGATTAGGACAGAATACAGGTGTGCCCCGGTATGCACTGATTTACCGGTATCCATGGTTTACGTGGATACTGCGACTCCTATTTAAAAAAGTAAAGGTTTCCCCACGACCGAATGGTCTAGTCGTGACCGACTGTAGGGGGCGGTGTTCAACTCCGTTTCAAAGCCTGTAGAGCTTGCGTTTGTCCGAGGACAAGCTTCCGTGGTCATGTGGCTGGCGTGACTCAACACCGTAGCGCACGGAACGCCGTTACCTTCCCTCCAAAGTGGTGCTTATTTATCTACTTGCATTTTCACATGCTTTTGAACTGCTAGGTTGGCAAGAGCTGGGACAAGCAACGGGAGCTCACTCTGTCGCGCAGTCTTGAACTCCCAACCTTCCGGTCGGAAAGCCCAGCAGCAGCGCTTTAACCCGCTGCGCCACCACGTCCCTGAGTATTAAAAAGAAAGGGGAACATTAAACAAATCTTTTTTTCTACCTTGTTGCAGCAAAACCACCGATGTTCCCCTATCTTTCAAAAGGTGTCCCCAGTATCCACGGTTTCAGGTATCCACGGTGGGGTCTGCAGTAGAACCTCAGCAGATACTGGGAAATGCCTGTATTATATAAAAACACTGAACTAAAAACAAAAAAAATTTTTTTTTAAAAAACCTCACTTGAAAATCCAAACTGTTAACACTTACAAAAGGTGTATAGGAAGAGAAAGGTTTGCAGCTTCCAAGATGGCTGCTACCAGTTTTCTGTGACCCACCTGATTTCAGGTCACCACCCAACAAGTGGGTCCCTACCCCCGGTCGAGAACCACAGATCTAGATTAAACTATGTAATATTATCCTGCAAGGAATTTTTTTTTTTTTGGCCAGTCATGAATAAACTTCGATAGAAACCAAAATAAGTTGGACCTCAGTATCTGTGTGGGATCTGTTCCCAGACCCACCCACCCTGCAGATACTGAAACGTGATGGAATCCACAGGTGGGGTCTGACAGGTCCTCCGGACATGATTGGAAGTTGGTCCATGTCCGGAGGCGTTCTGAGGCCTGGAGAGGCTGCACACGGCCTCCCTTGGCCTCAGAAAGCCTCCCAGGTGTGACTGAAAGGTACTTTTGGTTGCGTCTGGGAGATCAGATGATGGCCTCCAGCAAGTGTCTGGTACCTGCCCTGAGAGAGCAAAGGCCAGCAAAGTTTGGCCAGCACAAGGGACACTGTAAAATATGCTTGGACCACTCTTGGAGTCAGAGAGGCCAGCACCCAGACGTGCACCATCCTCCCTGACTCCAAACGCACTTTATGGTGGCCCTTGTGCCAGCCAAATTTTGCTGCCCTAAGTGTGCCAGCCTAACTCCAGGTTAGGATTGTGATCCGAGTCAAATCCATGGGTCCCAAACCCACAGATAGAGGCCACGTCTGTACTATGCAGAAGAGTGTTAAAGAATATGTGCAAAAATGAGAAATAAATAGATGAATATATTGTGCAATGTTTCCTGCTTCTGTTTGACTTAGGTAGAGGTATGATTTTTTGGTGGTACAATAAAAACGCATAACACCACTTTCTGCACTTCTCATTTTTGTTTTTTTAAAAACCCGAAATCTGCAAAAAACACAATTTTTTATCACCCAACTGACTGTGTAACTACTGTAGTTGCATCTGCAGCCTGCAGGTGATGCTGTACCACTTTTATCACTTACCTAGTATACCTTTAAAGCAATTATAATTCAGAAAAAATTGCCGGAATAAAAACACATACCACTTTCTGTTCTGGGGGTGGGGGACGAAATCTGCAACACGTATGCACAAACCCACCATTTAGGAACACCTAGAGTTGTAGGGCACAACCCCCCCACCCCAACACCGGGAAATATGTTCCAGCCACACATGTTGAGATTTCGGCCACTTTTGCCCATGCAAATTCAGGAGTTGCTTTATACCTATAAGCAGTGGTGGGATTCAAATAAATTAACAACCGGTTCTATGATGTCATAGCCGGAGCAAAAAAACAAAACCAAAGCCAGCCAAAGTAAGCGAGTGGGCGGGGACCGGCCACTTAACAACCAGTTCTATAGAACCTGGGCGAACCCCCTGAATCCCACCACTGCCTATAAGGAGAAGAAACTTGCTAGAAAGCAAACTGAAGCTAATGACTGAGAAACTGCAACGATAAAACGTAGCTGTAGATTTGTATTGGTGCAGAAGTACACCTGATGCAGAACTGTTTGGTGCGGTCTCCCCCCCCCCCAAAGTGTACTGTTCGGATTGTCGGCAGGTGCTGCGACAGTACTCTGTACAAATAACTTTTCTCACTTTTTGGTTTTAGGAAGTGGTGTTAAAAAACGGTACCGAAAGTTTCCAAGCATGGGAAGATCCACCTCCCCCCGTCTACATGCAGTTCGTTTTTTTTTAACGTCACCAACCCTTTGGAAGTGCTTGAAGGTGCTACTCCAATAGTGAGGGAAGTTGGACCGTACACATATAGGTAAGTGTCGTTTCATTCAACAGTGCAAACAGTATTTAGGCAGAGGGTGGCATGTAGGGGCAGGGAAGCAGCCACTTGACTAGTGCTAAAGGGGCAGAAGATTTAGTCGAGAGGGCAGAAGATTTAGTCGAGAGGGTTAATGCCTCCGTTTGCCTGAAGATAAGAGCTGAAGATCTGAAGGTCGCCAGTTCGGGACAGCCGGAAGTCTCTGTGAGCGGCAGACCTCGTTAATTGCGACTGATTAACAGCTGAGCTTCGGCTGCCTTGTGTGAGGGGGAGTTGTGCCGAAGTTCAGCTGCTTCTCTGGTGGGAGCAGGGAAGCCGCTTATCAGCCAGCAAGAAGACAAACGGGTGGCCAGAAAGAAGGACTAAATCCGGAAAGATCCATCTGTATGTGTGTAGTTCTTGCAAGATAGAACGTTTCTGTAAAAATTGTAAAAACCTTCGGGTTTCTGAATAAAGTCTGCCTATGTAAACCCGCCTTGAGTTATTGTCATTAGAGAAATCTGGTGACCTAAGAAAGGCGGTATACAAATCCAAGTATTATTATTATTATTATTATTATTATTATTATTATTATTATTATTA
>JAJKFI010000084.1:4690745-4743151 GCA_029204185.1 Lerista edwardsae
TATTATTATTATTATTATTATTATTATTATTATTATTATTATTATTAAAGTAGTCCTATTTACTTGTTAGTCCTGTTTACTTGTCCTCCCCCCTATGGAGGACCGTTGGAGGGAGCAGGCAAACAGGAGCTTGCAGGCTAAACATGCCCACCCCACTCTCCCTGCCCTGGCATTCTCCCTGGCCGCACACTGCAGCATCCCCACGTTCAGTGTGTCTGCATAGGGCAGGCATTGAATGCAGGGAGACTTCTCATGATTAAGAGCACAATCCTGTACCTGCCTTGCACTGGCGCTTTGCTCTTGCACCGGTCCAGTGCTGTCACAAACGTGCTGTCAAGCGCATCTGCGCTGGCTAGTCTACAGTGACTGTCAGTGGTTCTCCAGGATTTCAGGCAGGGGTCTTTCCTGAAGCCAACCTGGAGATGCCAAGGATTAAACCTGCAATATTCTGTATGCAGGGCAGCACCTGCTATATGGCTAAGTTGTGGCCCTTCTTCTATCGAGCAACCATATACATGATTCCCCAGTTTCCCCTCACTGCTACCCCTTTCAAGTTAAGATGCTCCAACAACAGCCTGTGAGCTTTCAAGCCAGTTTATTGCTTTACTGAACTAGTAAAGGTTACACAGAGAGGGGAATGGTTGTAGGAGCTCTCCAAGCGTCGTTGTCCTCATACCTGGGGCCATCTTCTGGCTGTAGGCTGCCAGTTTTAGCCAGCTGCTTATTGGACTAGCAGTGGCCTCTACAAAGCAAGCCCAGAAATTGTACATTGGCTTTCATTGTGTAAAGGTATCAACGCTGCTGTTAAGGCCTAATTTGTGTTTGCCTTTTGGCAGAGAGCACAGGCCCAGAGTGGATATTCATTTTTTGGACAATGACACAGAAGTATCTTCTTTCAACCCAACAACTTTTAACTTTGTACCAGAGATGTCGGTGGGGGACCCAGAAGTCGATCGGATCAGGACTGTCAATGTGCCTGCAGTGGTGAGTTTTGTGTTCTTGCTGTCGGCTCAAAAAGCAGCGAACAAATATTGGGAGCCAGTCTGGGTCCTGTGGCTTGAGAACTGGTCCTCAGCTGTCTGATGGATAGAGCTCAATTCTAAGTGCACTGCCCGATGGCTGGCGCTGGCTGTCGTAAAACTATTTAGCCAGCACAGGTCTGAGTAGCCCCCGCCCCCGAGTTGGAGTACAAGAGAATTCTACAGATCACTTTTTATTAGCCTAACTGCTAGCCTGGTCTACCAGAGTAGATGGCAGCTGTAGGGGCCTTGACCAAAAAAGAACTTTAATATTCCCCTCCATCCTTTCCTGCTTGGTAGCTGTGTTTTATTTTCCCTCGTACATCGTTAATGCTCCTCTGTGCCTCTCAATATCTTAACTCTCCCTTTGCCCAATCAGGCTTGGCCATGCTGACTGCTTCCTTCTTCCTCTCCCCCCCTCCAGGAATCCCCAGATTTTAAATTTTATCCAATGTCATTGAGCTGTTGTGTCCCCCAACAGGTTGCCACAGCAAGAGGTTTCTATTTTCAAAGTTACTGAGCTGTTCTAGGCAGCGGTGTTATGCTGCCGGAACGCTGGGCGGGACATCCAGGTGATCGACAGCCCGCCTGTTGCGTTCCGGAGCGTTATGCCATTTGCGTAACCAATTACGCCGCTTGCGTACGTTACGCAAACGGCGTAACTCTTCGGAACGCAACAGGCGGGCTGTTGATCAACCAGATGTCCCGCCAAGCGTTCCGGCAGCATAACACCGCTGGTTCCAGGGCACAATCTTAACCTAGAGTTAGGCCAGCAAGGTTTGGCCAGCACAAGGGCCACCATAAAGTGTGTTTGGACCACCCTTGGAGTCCGGCAGGATGGCTCACATCTGTGTACTGGCCTCTCTGACTCCAAGAGTGGTCCAAACATGTTGTCCCTTTTGCCAGCTAAACTTTGCTGGCCTAACTGTGCCAGCTTAACTCCAAGTTAGGATTGTGCTCCCAGTCGCCCCCAAACAACCTCTGTTTTTTTGTTTTACTGATGTTTACTGCTGCTTCAAAGCCCCAACCAAGCCCTCTTGAAGTCAGATGTTAGTAGCTACAACATCCCTCCCTGGGAGACCTTCTGAATTTATTAGCCTGTTGAACAACTGATAAAGTTTTCCTGGTCTTCCAGTTGTGTTGTGTTTTGGTTATCATTTGACTGGCACAAATTGCTTCCCATCAGAGAAGATGACCTGCCTAAAACAGGCTGTGTGTGTTTTTCAGGAATCAGCAACTTGTGTATTATCAGATATTTGTCTTTCGCAAGATAGTTGTTTGGATCAAAGTTACTAAAGAGTAACTTTGCTCTTACTGAACTGTGGACTTGAAGGCCATCTAGACTGGGGAAGGCAATGGCTCTATCTTGTGGCTGACTGAAGAACCACAGGAGCTGGCAGAGGATCTTCAAGTAATAATCATAGCATATGATTATGCTATGGAAATGTGGTATACTTTAGATGCATCAGATACAACCAGCGTTGTCATGCAGCTGGAACGCTGGGCGGGAGGAACGGGTGAGCGGCAGCCCGCCCGTTGCGTTCCGGTCCATTTCACCGCCTACCCCGCCCCTGTGGTAGAAGATGCCGTCTTCCCCGGGGGCGGGGAAGACGGCGAAACGGACCGGAACGCAACGGGCGGGCTGCCGCTCACCCGTTCCTCCCGCCCAGTGTTCCAGCTGCATGACAATGCTGGATACAACCTCTGAATATTTCTTACAATATAGAAATAGGTTTTAGAAATAGGCTACTAGAAGTAGGCCAGTATCTCCATGCCCACGTAGCACATATGAGGCTGTAATAAATAATAGCTTGCTTATGGAAATGCAGTGAGTGAGTGACTGAGGAGAAATTTGAACAGAGGTTGTGCCAGCTTGTCTGCTCTCACTCGTGACTACTGCACTGTATCACAACACCCGATGTCAGCTCTTTCCCACACTGAGTACACTGTTTCACGTTATCCTCTCCAAATTGTACGGAACCTGCACTTCACTGGATATGGGGAAACCGACAACTGAAATCGGCATTTCGCCAGCCGGTGTTGGAAACATAATTCTGCATAGCACTAGTTTGGTCTGATCCAACAAGCCTATTCTTGCCTGAAGCTGATGGTTCTCAAAACTCCCTCTGAGTTTGAGAAGCGGTGTCAGTACCCGTGCGTGTGGGGGAATGGCAGTGCTACGATTGCGTTGCTTCCGAGCACATATTGGGGAGACACTGGTGCCTGCCCTAATGTCTGGGAGGGTTTGGGAGCCTTGCGGATCCCTCTGCAGGGGCTCTCTTGTGCGTTAGAAAAGTAAAAAAAACCGCAACTCACATCTGGTTTTGCAATGACAACCAGGAAGTTGGTCGTACTCTTTTTTTTCTTTTTACATTTCCAATGCACAGGGAGCCCTGCAGTGGGCTCCACAACCCTCCTGAATTCTGGGGCAGGCACTGGTAGGTCTGCCCCCCACCCCAATATGTGCTCAGAAGGGACGCGATCGCGTTGCTGCTATTCCCCAGCTCCTGCCCCTTAAGGGGGAACAGGTAGGGGCTCTTCAGGCTGGGGCCTTGCGACACACCAGTTTGAAAACCACAGCCTTAAGCAGTGCTATGCTTCAGGTTTGTGTCAGTCGGCTGCTTCCGCAGGATGTGGTGCAGATGCTTTGAAACTAAAGTGCATATTGATAAGGATGCACTTCCCACAGAAGTCGGCTTCTGAAGTTTGCAAATTTGTATAGAGCAGCCAGGGCTCTGCATTGTTGCATCATTGTTAACCCATCACTTGAATGGGTTCAGCTGGACGTTTTTCTTGCACCTAAAAGGTTTGAGACCTTCTACTCTCTTTTCTCTCTAGATGTCAGCAGTGGTGTCACCTACTCCCCAGTAGACGGTTCGCTGGGCGGGAGTAGGGAGTGATTGACAGTCCGTCGATTCACTTCCGGTTTCTTCGCATGCCCCGCGCGGCTTTCCCTCGCCTCGGAGGGGGTGCCTGCTCGTCTTGGGGGATGGGTGGGGGGCGCGCCGGGTGCCTGGGTGGACTGTCAATCAACTGTGTGTTGAGTGAATCGACGGACTGTCAATCACTCCCTACTCCTGCCCAGCGAACCGTCTGCTGGGGAGTAGGTGACACCACTGGATGTCAGGGACTGCCATCATTAAGAATGGGTGCTTGGGACACATTTGTTCCCCACTAATTCCTCTAGGGAGACTTGTGCTTGAAGCACTGTTTCTCACGCTAAGGGCCCCCTCAGCCATAATTTTCTTCTGTGATCAGGGAGGGATCAGGAATAAATTTCAGGTTCATTCAGCCCCCGCCCCACACTCAGACATTTGGCTGTTGCTTCACTTCTGAGAAAAGTGAATGACTGACTGAACCAGGAGTTTAATGTCACAGGGTCAAGAGAGGTTCCACCTTAAAGAAAAAGACAAAGTAGAATCTCTCAGTTTAGCTGCTTGCTATTTCCCTTTTGAGGTGTGTTAACACCTCGTTGTTTATGATGACTAGAGCAGCTGCTTTCTTTCACCTATTTCGATGGAAACTGCATTTTTCAGCCTGGACATAATGCATTACTGCGAACATCTAGCTCCAAATGCTCCACGTTGCTAGCTTGACCCTTGTCAACTTTGCTTACAATCCACAGTATATCCTTTCCCAGAGTAATGCTGCTTTGGAATCTGGCCCATTTTGTCGGGGACACTGCCTCATTTCGATGGGGCCTCAACTGTGGTGCCTCTTTGTATATTCTTTACATAGAATGAAATGAAGGCATTTAATAGATGTCTCCCTCTCTGGGGAGGGGATGTAGTTCAATAATAGAGCACATGCTTTGTGTGCAGAGATTACCAGCTTGGATTCCTGGCCTCTAGGAATGACTGGGCGAGGCCTGTGTCTGAAACCCCAAAGAGTGACTGCCAGCTCCTGGTAGACAATTCTGAGGTAAATGGTCCAATGTACTTTGCCTCAACATCAGGCAATGGATTAGACCAGCAGTTCCCTAACTTACCATAGTTACGGCACCCTTCTTTTGTGGCGGCCTCTTTCTCCTGGTTCTTCTAGGCACCTCCATTGTGGACCAAGCAATCCAAGATGGCGGCCCCTGGGGGAGTAGGATTAAGAGGCCACCAAGGACATCCCGTGGTGTCCCTGTGAGTTCACCATGGCCCTCCAGGTGTTGTGGCGTACAGTTTGGGAACCACTGGTTTTAGACTATGAATGTTAATGCCTTTAAATCTTGTGTCATGCCATGTTTGGGGGGACCAAGGCTCTGTGTGTTGGGGAAAAATAGGGGAAGGAGGAGAGAAGCCATAGCTCAGTGACCGAGTACATGCTTTGTGCACAAAGGATCTTGGGTTCAACCTCTCATCAAAAAGAGATCCCAGGTAGCTACTTGGGAAGTTTCTGCCATCAGAATAGATAATGGTGAGTTAAAGGGACTCTGTAGTTTGATTCACATAAGGCAGTTTCCTGTGTTAATGAGGTGTTCTCTTTTTCATATAGACTGCAATGAACATGGCTACAGGAACTCCCCTCCGCTTTCCTACGCAGATCATGCTGATGTTGTTCCAAGAAAACATGTTCATAACGCACACAGTTAGTGAATGGTTGTGGGGCTATGACGACAAATTTCTCAGCACTGTACACAAGTTCCGCCCCAGTATTCCTCCAAAATTTGGCTTTTTTTACCAGGTAAACTTTCCGCTTGCAAGGGGAAGACAGATTCTCCTTTGCTTTCTCTGTCTTTCAGAATTGGTACAAATGTTTTTTTTCCCATCCTGACTCCCCCCCCCCCCAAAAAAAAAGAAAAACCCAGAGTAAAACATTGACACTTCAGCCCATCCTTGTGCATTTGTTTTGGGCCAATAACATCATAATTCTAGAACATTAATATGTGATGTAGCTGAATTTGGAATACCATGTGTACTATTTGGCCATCTCAAAAGCATATTCATTTCAGCCACTTAACCCTGCAGTTCCACAACTTCTTTGGGTGGCTTGCAGTGAGCAGTCCTGTGGGCCGTTGATGGCAGCATCTCTCATGATACACTGTTGTAGAACGCCTAGCCATGGCACTGGCATGATGTCCATGCCAGGCCATTTGGATTGTTGGCAGCTCCAAGTTCCTGCTGCTGTGGGTCCCGGGTAAGTTGGTGGAGGAGGCATGTTGTGGACAGGGAGGGCAGGGCAGGTGAGTTTCAGGACAAGATGTGGGAAGGGCAAGAAGCAGTTCTGGGGAGGAAGGGAGTGGATCCCAGTGGCAATGACTTGCATGGGATGCTATGAACTCTTTCCCAGTCTGTTCCTTTCCCTTCCTCTCCTCATACACCAGCTACATTGCTGGCATAGATCTGAGGAGATCCATAGGCGGCTAGGAGACCTACCTAAAGAATATACTTACTGGTTGACCTTTTAGTTGCCCCCTTGTCATTGGTTGCAGCATATGCTTTGTCAGCACAGCTGCATTATAGTTGAATGTCTGGGATAGGATTGGGCTGTAAAACCATCAGTACTGTGAGAATGTTGTTGTACTTCACAGAAGGAGAAAAAACATCAGTGGCATTAAAATACAGGTGAATTCTTTTTATCTGTGGGTAATTAAACCTACAGATAATTACCCACAGATATCTGTGGGTAATTAAACCTAAATGGGACGTGGTGGCGCAGCGAGTTAATCCGCTGTTGCTGGGCTTTCAACCACAAGGTTGGGAGTTCGAGACTGCGCGACGGAGTGAGCTCCCGTTGCTTGTCCCAGCTCCTGCCAACCTAGCAGTTCAAAAGCACCTTAAAAATGCAAGTAGATAAATAGGGACTACTTCAGTGGGAAGGTAACAGCGTTCCGTGCGCTATGGCGTAGAGTCATGCTGGCCACATGATCGGACAAAAATGCCGGCTCTACAGGCTTTGAAACGGAGATGAGCACTGCCCCCTACAGTCAGTCATGACTAGACCATTTGGTCGTGGGGAAACCTTTACCTTTAATTAAACCTATGGATTTTAGCCCTGTCCTGGACCTGACTGGATCTGTGTTCCGGTTGGGTTGGGGGCAAAATCAACGGGTTTAATTACCTATGGATTTTTTATCTTGGAATGGAACGTTTCCAAGATATCCTTGGAAAGTGTTCTTGGGACGGAAAGAAACCATAGCAGATAAAAAGGCCCTACATGTAGTTTGGTTGGGTTGCATTTGGCCTTTTTGTGCATTTTTCCCCCCCGCACTGAACATTGTTGGTCTTATTAGAGAGGAGAGTTTGACTCAAAGTTTATCCAGCTTATTCCAACTTCATTCAAAAGGCCCTACCTACAGGCCAGCAACTATTAAATATTCCTTCCTTGTATGGTGTTCCAGAGGTGGTGAACTGAGGCAACAGGGGTTTCCTGCCTGCCCACTCATGCTTTTGTGTTGCAGAAGCTGATCATGGCAGTTCCCAAAAAGTCAAAGTTCTCTCTTGTGTGTCTCTAGAAAAATGGGACCGATGATGGCGAGTACGTCATGCGGAGCGGAGAAAAGAATTATATGGACTTCACAAGGATTGTCAAGTGGAGAGGAAAAGAGTAATGGCATTTCATTTTGATTTGTGCTTGGACAACCATGCTTTGTCAATCATGTTTCAAATTATTTTTAATGCTTTATTTTATTAAAAAAAACTTTTTGAAAAGCATTACGTAGGTATATTGTAATGCAATTGGATATTTGCAAGAAAGGAAAAAATGGGGGCGGTGGAAGGGTATTGTAAGCGATCGGAGCATTAATATATCCACACAATTCATGTAGCTTCGGATATTTTATCAAGGAATGGCCTCCGTATATTTTTGAATACATCCAACCATGTTACAAAATTATATAGAACAGCAGTGCATCTGCAGGAGAACTCTCAAATGCATGATATTTTGCCAAGCAGCATATACAAAAGAGAAGTTCTAGCCCCACATAATTTAACAATCTGAAAGGGAGGCAAGAATACAGGGACAATTAAGCAGCCTGCCCGTTGCGTACCACTCCGTTTCGCCATCTTCCCCGCCCCCGTGGCTGCCGCTCACCCGTTCTTCCTGCCCAGCATTCCGGCTGCATGACGCCGCTGGGCATAGTCTTTGTTTCTGATGGGGATAGGAACCAGGGGCTTCAGTCAAAAGCTGCATGGAAGGGGGTGGGTTTGCAGGGATGGGCAAGAATAAGAAGGGGGGCATCCAAGCGGTATGCTGAGGAAAAGTTCCAGGCACAAGTTACCTCAAGGGAAGAAGGGGCAAATACGTTTAAGAGAATAAACTATGGGTGGTCAAGTGGATGGAGCATAGGGAGAAATGGTGGAGGTGGTGATGGCTTCTGGCCTAGGCGCCTTTCAAAGGGGATTGGACAGATTTCTGGAGCTATAGTCCATGATGGGTGGTGCAACCGCCTTGCGTTAGAAGTAGGCTACCTCAGAATGACAGGTGCAAGGGAGTGGCAACAGGATGCAGGCATCTTGTGGTCTCGTGTGCTCCCCGAGGCATCTGGTGGGCCACTGAGAGATACAGGAAGCTGGACTAGATGGGCCTTTGGCCCTGATCCAGTGGGGCTGTTCTCATGTTCTTAAATATTGGGGTAAGAGTGGAAAAAGATGTGGTGGGATGTTTGGAAAGTCTTCAAAATTAAAGACAAGCAGTTTGTGCTGGACACAGTAGAGCAGTGGTTGGTGCGGCTGCATCGATGAAGAGGGGATTTAAGTAGGATTAGGCTGTGTATTTGCCAAGCACTCAATAATTCTCCATCCTTCTTCCCCCCTTCCCAATATTCCCTTTGTACAGGACAGTAAACTTTTGGTCAACGCCGTATGCTAACATGATCAATGGAACTGATGGAACCAGTTTTCACCCATTGTTAAGCACCGATGAAGTCCTCTACGTGTTTGTCTCAGATTTCTGCAGGTAAGAATGGGAGGTTCCTCCTTCAGAAATTTCAGAAACTACAAGTCAACTTTAGCAGGGGAATCCAGTGCAATACATTGGCCAACAGGGATTTGCATTCCTTGTGTTCTGCCTGAATTTTCAGGGAGATTACTCGCTGGTATGGAATCCAAGCACCTTGTACAAGGGCTAATGAAAAAAATACCACGGTTTGGACAAATGAGCTTTGACTTAACCAAAAAAAACATTGTGCCTGCGATTTTAGTGCATCTTCCAAATGCTACCTGTGCCACCAGAGACTGCTGCTATGCACAGAAGGTGACATCTTCCCACATCTGCCACAGTTGTCCCTGCAGTGAAGGTTGCTGCTGCCTCCTGAACTCTTCTCTGCTATGTAGCCTCCTTTCTTGACTTGTGCCTGTTTTGTTTTTTGAAAGGGCAGATTTCCACGAGGCCACGTCTTGATGCCGATTGATGCACTGCTTCCCTAGCCATTTCCATTTCTGGCAGGGTTGGGCCATGCACAGTAGAGTTGTGCCAACCCTAGAACAGCAGGCCCAAATATCACCTGCTGTTGTGCAAAGGACTGCAGAACTGGTGGCTGAAAAGCACAGACTTGCACGATCAGTCGTGCTCACAAATCACAAACTGTCCATAGCTTTATTTTATTTTTCCCATTTTTTTTATGCCATCCTCCCTCCAAGGAGCTCAGAGTAGTACAAAGTTTTTCGCCACCTTTTGTCATCACAACAACCCTGTGAGGCTGAGCTTTACCTAGGAAGTTTTATGGCTCAGTGGGGAACTGAACCTGGGTCTTCCAGGTCTAAGCCCCATACATAACTCCCATGCACCACAGTGGCTGTATGCAACCCCTTCTATTTATGACATTGAAGCCACGATACCTGCCCCTAAAATACCTTCCCATATACCACCTGTAATTTATTGCAAATAGTCACATATAAAGGGTGTGTGCAGCGGTGTTATGCTGCCGGAACGCTGGGCGGGGCATCCAGGTGATCGACAGCCTGCCCGTCGCCTTCCGGAGCGTTACGCCGTTTGCGTAACCAATTACGCCGCTTGCGTACGTTACGCAAACGGCGGAACACTGCGGAACGCGACGGGCAGGCTGTCGATCACCCGGATGTCCCGCCCAGTGTTCCGGCAGCATAACACCGCTGGGTGTGTGTTATGTGTAAATGAAAACTCACTTTCTGAATTCTACCCTCCTCTACTGTTTTACTCCTCTACTGTTTTACTCTATCAAGAAATAGAACTGTGCAATGTGTGTCAATAAAGACTTGGTAGGATTGTATAAGACAAGTTTAAGAAGGGCTGTCCAGTAAAGAGGGGCAAATCCTGGCTACCCACAACACGAGTTGTTGGGGCAGTTCAGGGTGTCAGAGCTGTACGCAGACAGCGACTATGCAGAAGCCATTTTTTTAAAGTTCTTTCTGCTTTGGGAAACCATTGGCCAGGCTGGGTGGGCAAGGGCACTCTGGAGCCCAGGCACCCTTTATTGCCCAGGGAAATGCTCAGATTTGTCGCCTTCGTGGCACACACCTCTCAGGGCTGCAGTTTCCAACTCAGCGGTTTCCTGGTTCTAGTCCCAGGAGCTGCTGGCAGTGGGCACCCCATGGGCCTGCCCTCCACCCGCACCCTACCCATCTCAGTGGCAGATAGTTTTAAGGCACGTACCATGTGTGTGCGCCTTCATAAGACAGCTTGTGAGGACAGACTCTAAATGCTTCCTGCTTCTTCCAGGTCTATTTATATGCATTTTCAGAAATACACGACTGTAGAGGGGATCCCAGCCTATCGATTTTCGCCTACCTCGATGCTCTTTGCCAATGCCACCGTCAATCCAGACAATATTGGGTTTTGTGTGCCAGCGGGACACTGCCTGGGGGCGGGGCTTCTGAACGTCAGCGCCTGCAGACAAGGTATGTGGGCCGCAAAGCGCAAGGAGAGCAGGGTGATGACGACAAGTTCTGCCACTGGGGGGGGGGCAGTGTCTAGGCATGACGGGGCAGCCATCCCATTTCACATTTAGAGCAGAGGGAAGGAATCTGTCCTTTGGAGGAGGTCTCCCCCTATCGTAGTATCACTGTGGCTTTTAGTGTTTCCCAACCTGCGGGTTGTAGTCCTCCCAGGGCAGCAGGAAACAGCATTTTCTCCCTTAAGGGGAGTGGTGACTTGGCGGTGGCAGTGGTGGCGGCATCTGCACTTCGGGTTTCATGTTGCCTCCACCTAAATAAAAAAGGGGTTTTTGGACACACTCGTTGCAGTGGTGTTAATAACTGCACCACTGTCAATAACTTAACAGCCGTGCATTTAATATCTGCAGCTGTGAAAAGCAAGTGTTTTTCACCATGAAACGCATGCACACCAAGATTGTGGTCCGCTTCTGAGATTTCTCGAGAGATCTTCCACTTCTGTGGAAGACACTCTGGCTTGGCTCCAACATCTGAAGGAGTTCCACGGTTACGGAATGGCCTCCAAGAACCCTTTTCCATTTGCTTTTTCTGCTTGGCCGTAACGTGTGTCGGACGACAGCAAGAGGTCATTTTGGACTGGCCTAAAAGGTTATTGTAGAATACAAAGGCAGCTTTCTGTCACTTAACCAAGAGTGATAGATACCACAGCAGTCAGAGCAATATCCGTGGTTCAAATCTCATTTCCATCATAAGGGGGGTCTAAACCTGACTCCATTTTGCAGGACTTCCTATAAGGATCTCTGAGATAATGCAAAGACATTTTGAGGCTTCAAATCTCCTGTACAAATGTGCAGCATTATTACAGAGTTTTGCATTAATTAGGCACCTGACTCTTAAATTATTAATAGGTCCATTCCATTTAAACCTTATTCAGCGGCGTCATTCACCCGGTATGCTGGGCGGGACTTACCTCTGAGTGGCAGTCTGCCCGTTGCGTCACGCCGCGTTCCGCAACGGGCGGACTGCCGCTCAGAGGTAAGTCCCGCCCAGCGTACCGGGTGAATGATGCCGCTGACCTTATTCCATTTTGTACAGAGATGATACGGGAGTGAGACAGTCTGTGACAGTTGTGGAGGGGTATTTTTAAACTAAGGTCATGATAAGCTTGCTTCCTTTTCTACAATGTGTTGTGCTGTTACAGGTGCACCAATATTTTTATCATCACCGCACTTCTATATGTGTGCTGAGAAGTACGTCAAGGCTATTGACGGCATGCACCCAAATGCAAGAGATCATGAGACATTTCTGGACATTAACCCGGTAAGCTGACCCCTCTGGCCTTCTTAAAGTGACAGCTGGGCTTCCCTGCCTCAATGAACAGCCTTTAAGAAGCTGTCCGATGGTCCGGTTCAGATGCCTTCCTTTGGCTGTCAGAACATGCTCTGAGTTCGCACTCTGTTATCCTCATGAAAGCTGCTTCCCTTTGTCTTCTTCCTTGGTTAGGCCATGTGACAGTGGAAACCATGCTTTTTTGTTTTTTTGTTTTCAACTCATACCCCACCTTTCAATCAAAACGGTCCACTTACAGCACAATCCTCTGCTGCATGTGGGCCAGTGCAATGCATGCTGCACTGGTGCTAGTCCTCATGAAAGTGCCATAAAGCATTTTTGCAACAGTCTAGCAGTTGCTTCATAGCCCAGTGAGCGCTAACAAATGCTGTAACATGCGGTCTGTGACCTGTGGCCTTTCTCTCTGCTTTCTCACCTTCATCATTAAGAACATAAGAAAAGCCCTGCTGGATCAGGCCAAAGGCAGCCCATCTAGTCCAGCTTCCTGCATCTCACAGTGGCCCACCAGGTGCCTCAGGGAGCACACGAGACAACAAGATGCTTGCATCCTGTGGCCACTCCCTTGCCCCTGGCATTCTGAAGTAGCCTACTACTAACACAAGGAGGTTGCACAACCCATCATGGCCTTATAGTATCACACTATAGTAGCCTATAGCCCACTATGGACTTTTCCTCCAGAAATCTGTCCTAGGCTATATGCCAGCACCACCTCCTGTGGCAAGGAGTTCCACAGGATAATTACCCACTGGGTGAAAAAGTATTTCCTTTTATCTGTGATCTGTTCTAACTCTCCCACCATTCAATTTTAGTGGCTGTCCCCTGGTTCTGGTGTTGTGAGAGAAGGAAAAGAACATCCCTCTGTCATTTGGTGACTTAAATTGACATAGCCAAGGATTATGCCTCAGCAAGCTCCTTGTGTTCTTTCTGAAGCCAAAAGCAAATTCATAATGAATTTGTCATGTTTTAAGTCAGTGACCACAATATGTTTCCAATAAACTGCCTGTTACCTTGCAGCTGACAGGAATCCTGATGAGGGCAGCGAAGCGAATCCAGATCAACGTTTTTGTGAAAAAACTGCCAGATTTTGAGTAAGTGGTCATTTAAATCCTTGTACAGCAGTTAAAGTTCTTCATTTTAAGAAAAGAGCACAATTTTAAGCGGGCATAAATGATAGAGGAAAGAATGGACACGTGGATTGCACCGACAGGAGACTTGAGGGAGCAAAATTAACGTCCTTGCGATACTGTTCAGGGCGCCATCCTAATTTGCACTGGAACAGCAAGGCCTGCAGGCCGGCACCGTACCCAGTGCAGGTAAGGAGGCTGCTGGAGCCTCCCTGGGGCAGGGACCTATTCATGCCCTAGCCCTGGGGTAGGCACCAGTCGCCCCAATGGGCTTGCTCAGACCTGCACCTGCTGCACCTGCACCGAATTGGGGCCACACGGCCTGTGGGTGGGGGCTTGGATGCAGCCTAAGGGCCACATCCCACCTCCAGCCTCTCTGGGCCTGCAGGCCTCCCGGCCCACCCACACCCACTCCCCGCAGCCCAGAACTGCTCTGGCAGCAGCCGAAGTTGGCTAGCGCAAGAGCTGTGCAGCGCAGCCTTTGGCTGACACTGCTACTAGAGTTGGCCCAACGGCACCAGCGCCATGGCAAGGGTACCGGTTGGCACCGTCACATCAGGGCTGGCGCCGTTGGGTCAACGCAAGCGGCTAGCATCAGCCCAGGGGCCAACGTTGGATGGCGCCCTCGTTCTCTTCTGACTCACTAGGGCACTTAACGGCTTTAAATCCATGCCGACCCCAATGAACTTCTCGTTGATTGCGATGAACAATGTCGTTCAACCTCTCGGTCTCTATTGTGGTACATGTCCACCAAAAATGGAGTGCAGAGGGAGTGGGAGTGCATAGTGTGGTTGATTTCTCTTTGCCTGACCGTGATGCAGTGGCATTTCTACAGGGATGGCAAAGCTCTAAGTTTTGCAAGAAGCCTTACCTTGCAGTGGAAATCACTCCTCTCTTGCACCATTTTAGCCAATATTGGCGTTGCTTACTGGCTACAGCAGCAAGGGAGAGGAGGGATTTACATGACAGGGTAAGGCTTCTTGCAAAACTTAGAGCTATGCCATCCCTGTAGAAACACCTCTGCCGTGATGCAGTGGTGGAAGTTCGCTGCGGCAACCGTCTTCTTGAGGGGCAACTTGAACTCGAGGTTGTGCTGAGGCAGGGCAGAGCAGGTGGTCCACGAGACCTTCAGAAGTGGTCTGCGAGGTTTGCCTTCCATCACTTCCAGCACTCCCCAACATGGACTGCCAGAGTTGGCAGAGAATGGCGCACTCATGGCAGGTGCTTGAGTGGTGGCCGTGGCTGTGGGCGTTCCCAGCGGCGTCATGCAGCCGGAACGCTGGGCGGGAGGAACGGGTGAGCGGCAGCCCGCCTGTTGTGTACCGCTCCGTTTCGCCGTCTTCCCCACCCCCGCAGGGCCTTATAGTATCACACTATAAGGGGGCGGGGAAGACGGCGAAACGGAGCGGTACGCAACAGGCGGGCTGCCGCTCACCCGTTCCTCCCGCCCAGCGTTCCGGCTGCATGACGCCACTGGGCATTCCGTTCCCTCTGGTAGTCCCATGGGTGTGCTACTCCGTGGACTGCCAGAGTGGGCAGAGCGCCTGCAGCCACAGCCGGCAACAAAAGCAGCAGCCCACAGATCGTCTCTATAAATAATAAATTGGATAAATCTCAGTGTTTTTTCTCACTATAGTGTGAGTAGAGTGTGCAGAGGCATAGGGAGGGTTGCAGGGGGAGCGTGACAGTTGCCATTTTTGCCTCGGTGATCCGAAGGCTGATAAAGGTTGGGAACTATTGATGTAGATGGTCTTGGCACAGATTCCACATCCAGAAAAGTCCATTTGGTCTTGTCATAACCGGGGATAACGTTGGAGCGTCTTGTGTTGGCTTGCTGCAAACTAGTTTTTTTTTTAACGACTGCTTTACTTTCTTTTAGTCTAACAGGCAATATCAGACAACTCTTTTTCCCTGTGGTCTATGTAAATGAGGTAAGCATTTTGAAAATAGCTTGTTAATAATATTCCGACCTTTAGAATTGCAGGCGCAAGTGAGGGCTCTCTGAATTGTTTCTCTGAGACCAGCGGAATGGCTGGCTGGATGCTGGTGCTTCTTGCTGAAGTTGCAGAAGCTGTTGGGTAACACTTAAGCCCCAATGCTTTTGTGGGCATGTGCTGCCAGAGGTGGTGTTCATGCAGCAGAAGGCCCTTTATGGCAGCATGAAAGCTGGGCTGCTGCTGCTGCAGATGCGCAGCGGCACGGAAGGCCTCCATTGGCACCCGTAAGGTGGCAGCAGAGGTGTGTTGTGGGTGGGGTGGGGAAACGCAGGGGAGTTTGGGGGCAGGGATAGGGTGAGAAAGGGGTAGATCAGCACTATGAGTATGTGGTTGATCCTATCCCCATTTTCACAGGCTGCCCCGCCTCCTCTTGCACCTACACCAGTCAAATGGCCATTAGGGGGCGCTCCAGAGATGTAAATGGAAAAATACCTCTGGCAGGCTTCCTGATTGCTGTACTGGGCTTTCCTGCTAACGAGATCATGCTTCCCACGAGACGTAGCAAAAAGCCAGAGGTTGGCTCAGGGGAACCAGCCCACTTCGGGGGCATTTCAGTCTCAAAATCTACTTTCAAAATCGGTTCACGCTTATTTGCATAAGTGATGCAGGTTGTACAGTGCACCGTTTTCGTGGCACAGATTTTTGCTCTGCCGTGGCACAGAACTGAGCAGTCGGGTGGGGCTGGTTCACAGTCCACACAGCTCTGTGCTGCTCTCAGCCAGCCTGTAATACTTCTGCCTGGTTAACAGGTGCCCTGTGGGTAGCTGCCTGCAGGAGGCTGTCTGGAGGCACGCAAACAGAGCAAACAGAGCTGGCATCCTGAACAGTAGGACGGACAGCAGGGGCCAGCCCAAACATGGCACCAAACCAAGGAATTGCTTGGGACCAGTCTGCTGGTCAACTCTGGATCGTTTCGTATTTGTTATGCTGGTCTGTGTACAATAAAAAAAACCGGGTGTTGTCTGCAAAAAGCAAAAAAATAAAATAAAAATCCCACCCTTGAATCTGTCCTAGTGTGCAGAAGACTATGAAGAGTTTCGGCATTGTCAGCTTAGATCCAGAGCATCTTATCTGCATTAGGCTGCATTGTTCATCCTCCTCCACTCTGATTCTCAGAAAGAAAAGTAGAGTTCAGTAATGTAGTTTGGTGGTTCCTAAGACATTTGCGTTAAGGTGTAGTTGGGCTGGGGTGGGGCAAGTGAAGTGCCCTCAGGTGAAGTGAGGTGAAGTTAAAAGGTGAAGTGACTTCAGAACTGAGGCCTGCGCTCAAAAAAACTCGAGGAACACTTTCCTAATCCGAATAATATTGAAAGTAGAATGGGCTGCTGACTGACAGCGCAGTCTTAGGCATGTCTAATTCTATGTGAATTTAGTGGAGCTTGTTCCTAGGTAAGTAAAGAGTATACAGGACTGCAGACTAAGCCATCCTCTTTCCCCCTGTGCCCCTCCAGAGTGTTATCTTGGACAAAGCATCTGCAGATAAACTGAAGCTGATGCTTCTAGAGGCTTCTGTGGTCACCAGCATTCCCTATGTGGTCATGACAATCGGGATTATCTTTGGAGTTATCTTTGTTGTGCTTACCTGCAGGCCCTTCCGGACAAGGGAAGAGGTAAGGCTGCAATTGGAACTGAGTTTTCCTTTGGCTTTTCATGTACCTTTTAAAACAAAAAATCATTTTCCTTTTACGTTTGCTTTTGTTTGTGTCTGTGTGTATGTTTGTGTCTGTGTATAGATTTTTATGCTGTTACCAGAGCACTTGTGTGTTTTTGTTTGTTTTACTTCCTTCCCTGTTTTTTCTTTCTTTTCTGAAACAAAGTTGCAGGCCAGAGAAGCTTTAATAGACGCAAAGTAATTTCATCTCAGCAAAGCTCTGCTGCTGGCTTAAGATCCGCGGTAAGATGAGCAAAGCGTATTGTTTTCCCAGTATTTCTGGCTAGCCACAAGCCAAAGAGAAGCCTGGCTGGTGAACTCAGAAGGCCTAGAGCTGTTCACACCTCTTATTGGCTCCCTGTTATTGGCTTATTGGACTGGCATGTTTGAAGGAGCAAGCTGCTCAAGGCCTCTTCATGGCCAAGAGCAGGAATTTGCATTTAGACTTCCTCAAAGTCACCTCCTCTTCCATGAAGCAGGAGGCTAAAGAAATTCTCAGCACGCATTCTAGCCACAAGAAAGGCCACAAGATCAATTACAAACTCACATTACTGTGTGAACATGAGAGACTTCTGAGCCAAACGCTTTTATTCCTGTCTTCCCAACCCCGAAATGGAGAGGAAAATACAAACTATTCTCAGAAGGGGAGACATATTCCAGCGTGCTCCAAGGGACTTTTTCCATCTGTGCCTATCTCATTCTGTTCTTGTGTATGCTTTGTTTTCCAAACAAATTCTTGCAACTGCAAGAGTGAAGGGAGGTGTGTGGTGCTCATGGTTTGGTATGTTGGCCTTATGGTGGATTTTGCTCCAAACAGTGAGAGAAAACAAGCAGGGCTGTTTGCTTGCTGACCAGCTGTTGTGTTCCAGCCCAGTTGGAACAGTGAACACTTCACTTTCACTCTCCCTCTGCTTCTCATGTATAAATACTATAATAATACTAGTATTTATATACCGCCTTTCTTGGTCATTAGATTGCTCCTCTGACTTTAATTCAAGGCGGTTTACATAGGCAGACTTTATTTCTCTAAACCCGCAAGGGGTTTTTACAAATTACAAAGAGGTTCTGTCTTTCAAGAACTACAACAACATACAGATGGAACTTTTGTGGTCTAGTCCTTCTTTCTGGCCGCACATTTTCCTTCCTGCTGGCTGATAGACGGCTTCTCTGCTCCCACCAAAGAAACAGCTGGCCCAGCACAACTCCTCTCTCACAGGCAGCTGACAGCTCAGCTCTTATCAGTCGCAATTCTTGGTCTGCCGCTCACAGAAGCTTCCGGTGCTCTCGAACTGGTGACCTTCGGGTCATCTTCAGGCAAACAGAGGCTTTAACCCTCTTGACTAAACCTCCTGCCCTGTGTTTAAAGGTTAACACACAGTCTGCATTGGCCTGGTTAGGCTGCAGTCTTCTGGTGTGGTGATGGTTTTTTTTTTAGCAATTAGTTTGTAGGTAGTAGGTATTCATTGAATCAGTGGAAATACTAATTAAGATTTTTATACACTCTTAAGGGCACAATCCTAACCTGGAGTTAGGTCAGCACAGTTAAGCCAGCAAAGTTTGCCAGCACAAGGGCCACCATAAAGTATGTTGGACCACTCTCGGAGTCAGGGAGGATGGGTCACATCTCTGTGCTGGCCTCTCTGACTCCAAGAGTGTTCCAAACATACTTTACAGTGTCCCTTGTGCCGGCCAAACTTTGCTGGCCTAACTGTGCTGGAACTAACTCCTGGTTAGGATTGCGCTCTTAGTTTCACTCTTGATTTATCCGTGGGTCATAGTGAAATTATGATATATATTTTTGGCCTAAAATCTGCCCTCAATTTATCCATGAGATTGACTTATACACACGTAGATACATAAAACAGTTCCAGGACAGGTCTATGGGCCAAGATCCTGCCAAGTAGTCTTTTCCAGAAAACTTGCATGAGCAAGCAATTCCAACATTATTTTTCCAAATGTACATGCTCCTGGGATTACTTCAGAAAATTGTCCTAAGAGTGCCAGACATCATGAGCATATCTCTGATGTGGGCTTAAGCTGGTTTACAATCATTCTGTTTTTCCAGGGCATTGCAATTCTCCAAGTAGGAACTGGGGGATCTCTATCAGAATCATTAATGCCTCCTCCAAACAGCTCTTCCAGAATTGGGGGGGGGGGAACCCATGTCAGTTATATTGACATACATGTATAGCGTAGGCATGCAGTCAGCCAGCCCCAAGTGATAAGCTGATAACTGTCACGCTTACATCCTTCTTGGCACACTGTGTGTCAGTTCCTGACCTCTTTTTATTATTATTACAGAGTTCTGAAGATGAGAGAGCTCCACTCATCAGAACAACTTGATTGCACTACGCCATCACATCCCTTTTTCAGCAACGAGCTTCGTGACTGAACTATGCAAACTGTTTTAAACTCCAACAACTACACCACATCCTTGATTATCCTTCCTTCTCTGCAAAAATCACACTAATACGCATTAACACTTTTTGGTTTTTTTTTTGAATTCCGGAATGGAGTTATAAAAGAGAACTGTTGTGTTGAAATATGGAAGCTGCAACATGTAAAAGACTGGTGTTAAGGCTGTTTTGCCATTGTGCCCAAGGGCACAAAAAGCTGCATTTTTGATATATTGGTGGGGCTGTGGTCACTTACACTGATGTAGTATAAAATTTGTATGGCAGGCCATAGAAGGCCCCCTTGTATGGCAGGCCATAGAAGCTTATGTCAGCTATAGTGACCCTGCCTCCTTTTATTTATTAGGATTGTTTGGTCCACTTTTGGCCTTCTGTAACCTGACTGTAACCTGGCAGAGGATTCTGCTGTACTGTTCTGAGTGTTATTTTTTCCCTGTGTGTGTAAATTTGTTACCTTGGACAGCAATGGAGAAGTAAGTCAGGCTTTCCTCCAAGTACTTTGCACTCAGAGCCTCTGGTACTTGTTAGATCTTTATATTGCTAGATGTAAAGGATGAGTAGGAATACTTGTCACTCCAGCCAGCTCACTATGATCGTCATCCTTGAAAGCAAACTGGAGATTCAGAAGGACCTGTGGCAGCAGAGTCAGGGTTATGACTCAGGAATTGGCTTGGCATAGTAAAGCATAGTGCTTTGCACCCACTGGATGAATTCTGAAGTGCTTTCCCCATTCCTTGTGCATGCACATACACGCAAGTGTGTTGTGGGCAGGGTGATCAATTTGATTTAGTTTCAAGTATCTGGCCAAACAGGCTAGATTTAAAAAAATCAAAAAAAACAAGAAATGTGCTGAAGTGAATCTATCAGATTAGCCTTCAAATACTTTTTCCATACATGTATTCATGGAATTAAGTTCTAATGCCAGTTCATAGATAGCAACTATTACTGCAGATCTGGTCCTCAGCTGTGTAATAAGGAGAGCAAAGGAAGTACAGTCAGTCCTTGTGATCTGCTAGGGTTAGGCTCCTGGAAAATCTTGCAGATAGCAAATTCACATATAATGAGCCATTGATCCTATGGAGTTAGGTGCAAGGGATGCCTTATCTGCTATCAGAAGAGAACCCAGCAGAGACCCTCAGGAAGCCAGCAGAGAGCAGCAGGAAGGGCCAAAAGATCTCTGAATGCTGCAGAGCCCTTCCAGAGGCTGCAGGGATCTTCAGAATGGTAACTGTGACCAGCATGGACCCCTAAACATGGCCACCAGATGCTTCTGCCGGCCATTTTAAAGGGTTCAGCACTGGTCGCAGGTGCCATTCTGAAGGACCCTGCAGCCTTTGGAAGGTCTCTGGATAGGACAGAGGTGCAGGTCACGAGATAGCTTATCTGCAAGATGCAGAATTTCAACCTAATTTGCAGATAGTGAATTTGCATATAAAGAAGATTGACTGCACATTTGAATTGTTCTTACGGGTTTTAGAGGTAGCCTGCCTCTGCCAGGTTCAAGGGAGTAGCAACAGGATACAGATACGTGGTTGTTCTGGTGCTCCCTGAAGCATCTGGAAAGCCACTGTGAGATACAGGAAGCTGGACTAGATGGGCTTTTGGTTTGATCCAGCAGGACTCTTCTTATGATGCTATGCATTAGCATGCCTGTCAAGAGCATTGTTGTCCTTGTTCTCTTTCCAAGGACTTCAACCTGCAAAACATTATTGGAGAAATAAGACTGAGATCTTTGACTAATCCAGCGTCTCTCTTTCTTTGTGAATTGGTCTGTGTGGGGCTAATTTCATTCACACCCATTTTAAGTTCCTGAATGGGTCGTCCTACACCACGCCCCTCCTCTTCCCCCTTCTGTGCTCCTCCTTGGCCTTTTGTTCCTTGGCCACGTTCTTCCTAAATAGAGGTGGCAAAAATTGTACATGTGCCCTGGGCTGCCTCGTGCTCTCGTACGTTTCCCTCCAGTGCTGCCAGAGTCACCACTGTATGTTGCTTAGGATGACAGTCTGGTCACCCAGTGTCTCTACCCCCAGCTAGCAATGCACATTTTGATGGAGGATGGTGGAAACAAGGTGTGTTGGACCACAGCTACTTGCAATGGTGTGATCGAGCTAGCATTCAGCCTCGAGGTGTGTTTCCAGGCGCAAACATGGGCAGTGCTTCCTACTGAGTCAGACCATTAGCCCATCCACCACACTATCATCTGTACTACTGACTGGCAGCAGATTTCCAAGGTTTCAGATGTGGTTCCTCCTGCTCCCCTCTACCTTGGAGACATCAGGGACTGAATCCAGGATTTTCTGCAGGCAAATCATGTGCTCTGTCACAGAGGACACAATTCTAACCAACTTTCCAGCACCAGGGTAAGAGCAATGCAGCTCTGAAGTATGGGAACAAACATTCCCTTACCACGAGGAGGCCTCTGTGACTACTCCCCCTCCAACTGCAGGATGCCACGCATGCCCCATTGGCACAGCTAGGTCAGTGCTGGAAGGTTGGTTAGGATTGAGACCTAAGGCACAGCCCTTGATCAGATAAGTGTTGAAAAACTTGCAGGCAGTGCAGGAAGTTAATGGCCACCCCCTCTTAGAGTGCAATCCTAAATTGGAGTTAGGCCGGCATAAACTAAGCCAGCAAAGTTTGGCCAGCACAAGGGCCACCATAAAGTGTGTTTGGACTACTCTCGGAGTCAGGGAGGATGGCTCATGACTGTGCTGGCCTCTCTGACTCCGAGAGTGGTTCAAACATACTTTACAGTGTCCCTTGTGCTGGCCAAACTTTGCTGGCTTAGTTTATGCTGGCGTAACTCGGTTTAGGATTGTGCCCTTAAAGCCAATGGCCACCCCTTCTTTGCTGTCAAAGGCTGCTGCCTGACTATGAAGGTTCCACTTAGGTGCTTTGGCAAGAACTCCTGAGGAGACCTATCCTCCATAAATTGTTTTAATCCTTTTATTTAAAGTGGCTAACATAACATTTATGGTGATGGATTCTTGCTTTTATTAGCACATTGCTTGAACAGATTATTTTTGTGTCTGTCTTGAGCCTGGTGTCATTCAATTTCAGTGGGTAATCCTTGCATGAAAGAGGAATTTCTCGCAGCCTTAGAACTCTAAAGTGACCCGACAGACAAAGGCTGCAGAGTTTCAGTGCTTGGCAGACAGTGGCTGCAAATTTTTGCTAACTCATTTGCAAAATAAGTGGTTTATGTGCAAGCTAATATGGATTATTTATGTGGTACTTTTGGAAAATTAGAAGTTGAACATTGATATTATTCAGCTTAAAAAAGTCAGTTATAATGTCAAAGTGCTGCTTAAAAGAACTGGATTGTGGTTGGGGAAGGCTATATATTAATGTATATATCCACAGGGTAGGGGGGGAAGTGTTTTAAAACCACTAATTACAGTATTATTGTTTAATAAATGTGCCTCTGGGAGTGTAATTGGCTCACCGTACCTTTAAGTGTTTTGTAGGAATTTACATTCAACAAAAGTTGCTTTAATTGATGCCAGTTCCCAGTCGAAAAATTCTAGTGGTGAAGCTAATGGGGGTCAAAACTACTTTATGGCTCTGCAATGCGCCGTGTAATTGGCCCCTCCACCTCACCACCAGAGCCAAACCAGGTGGTAGAGACATTTCCTGTGCATTACTCTAGCTACCCATATGGCTCTGGACCGATTGCATAGTGTGTTGCGGCACCATAAATATTGTTTTGACCCCCCTCTAGCTATACTAATGGAAAGCAAGGCAATGGAGCACAGCACAATTCTGCACGTCTCTACTCAAAAAAAGTTCTGTTATGTTTAGTGAGCTTTACTCCCAATAAAGTGTGCACACTTACTTGCAAGTCCCATTGAAGACAATGGGCTTTAAGATTATGCTCTTAATCTACTTTCCAAATGGCTCAAGAGAGAGCCTACAATATGTACAAAAAAATTACCAGACCTTAACTGGGTTTGCCTATATAGCACCTATCAATTTGTCACAGGTTGGTTTAGAATATTTGGTGCTAATTGCTGAGAAGTAGCTGCTTGCAAAACTTGTCTAAGAGCCAAATGAGAGATGCTCTGAATTTTAGAGCAGTGATTCTCAAACTTTGATTCTCTAATTAGCACCGGGACTCATTAGAATAACAATCTGTCCGAGTCCCACGGTAACTGACGTCTTGGCCAGCTTGTGATGTCATGGCTGGTTATGTGATGTCACAGATTGCTGTTTTCCTGAGAGTGCAGCAATAAATTGGATTATTTCTCAGCCATTTTCCAATAGCAAAGTGCTTGGCAGACACTTTGGGGAGAAAAGGTATACATTTCCAATCTTGATACAAGCAAAATAACACAGCCCTCCTATTTTCCAGTGTCCCATTTCCCCATATTTTCAATGATGGCTGCCCTAGGTGTTTCATGATCCACCTGAAATTGTCTTGCAACAACCCACCTAGTGGGTCCTGACCCACAGTTTGAGAAGCATTATTCTAGAGGCTTCATTCTGGCTCATAAACAAGAATTTGTTCCTTGACCCTCATGCCTGCTTGTTGCCACCAACATGACTTTCTGTTCTGAAGTTAGGGCAAAGGATGTTGTCCAGAACAGTAAGATGCAAGCATTTTGATGTAACTGCACTGGCGATTGGTCAATCTGCCTATCATTATCTCTCCTGTGACTGCATTGCAAGGGGAGGTCAGCAGTGGTGAGCAAGCTTCTTTGCCACCCATTAATGACTAAATCAAATGCTATCAAGGAACACCAGGTCTCCCCAGAACATACTCTGAAAATAATAACTGGGTAGGCCTGGCTGAGCTAATATTCCTTGGGATAGCAGAAATATTTTGAAAATTACATTTTGGTTTAATGTTCATTTTAACCTGATTACTGATGTATATTAAATTTTCTGTGCAGAGCCTCTGAAGACGGGCAGCATATAAATGTATGAACACATGACTAACACACTCCTTACATTGGCTTTAATATAGTATTTTTTGTAAGCCATTTTAGGGGACCTTTTAGTGGGACCAAAAAACTGCCTAGACAATGTTTTTCAATAAGATGACAGCGGGGTCTTCAGTGCCTTATCTAGTGTTCTTCAACCTTGGGGTTGGGACCCCAATGGGATTGTGAAGCCTCAATTTTGGGGTTGCAGCAACTTATGGGAATGAAAAAATGTTGAAGACAACTGGAATAGTGCACCACCAGCTAAAGAGGAGGCATCTGGTGTACCCCTTCAGATACCAGGAGATTGTGTCCCAGTCCTGCTTAGGATCTTAGAAATTGTGCTAAAATAGCTTTCACTAGTACTAGGCTTCATGGTAGCTTTTTCTGTTCTAATAGGAATATTTAGTTACACTGACCAGTGCTGGGAGGGTGTAAGCGGGGGGTGGGGAGCAGGATCAACAGTATATTTCACTTTATTTATTTGGTGGGTCGTGGCATGAAACGGGTTGGAGACCACTGCCTTAGGGTCAAACCCTATCCAATTTTCCAGCCCTGATGGGAGCTGCCCCAGTTTGGGGGGGGGGGAGTCAGGGAATCCTCTTCAAGGTAAGGGAATTTTTGTTTGCTGACCTTGGGGCTGCATTCTGATTGTGTCAGCACCAGAAAGTTGGCTAGGATTGGATTTGGTGTTTGGCTTCTGCTAGTAGTCCTTGTCGATTTGCTATGCCTGAGGGCACAAGCCTAGACAACTTTCCAGCACTGGGGTAAAGCAGTGCAGCTCCGAGGGAAGGGAACAAACCTTCCCTTACCTTGAGGAGGTCTCTTTGACTGCCCGCCCCCGCCAACTGCAGCACATACAAGTGCTGGAAAGTTGGTTGGGATTGCGCCCCGGGGCTTGCTGCTGTGTAGACGTGCAGAGTTGCACTACAAGTCATGCAATAGTCCAAAGCACTTTCCAGGCTGGCTTGCTGACTCTGAGGTATTTTTCATTCTGCTTAAGGGTGCAACTGCAACCCTAACCAATGTTCCAGCACCAGGGCGAGGGCAGTGCAGCTGCGAGGGAAGGGAACAAACATTCCCTTATCTTGAGGAGGCCTCCATGACTGCCCACCCCACCCCCCAACTGCAGAATGCAGCACCTGCCCCATTGGCACAGCTGTGGCGGTGCTGGAAAGGGGTTAGGATCGCGCCCTGCTTTTCGTATTGCTTTCCATGCACCACTCTCACTCTCTCCTCCCTGAGAGCCAAAAATGGCTGCCCACGTTATGCCTCCCCACAAAACACAAGGAAGGGCTTCCCGGGCACCCCCTTAGCACTCTCAGACTGTTAGGGCTCGCTGCATTCCAGCCTGACGTTTTGGTCGTCGACGTCATCAGCACGTGCCATCCTGGCGCACCCCTCCCAGTTGCCGTGGCAACCACTATGTTCAATGAGTGCAACCGGGCTTAATGTCCGGGTAGAGGCGGCACTTCTTCCGTAGAAGCCGACCAGAGTCACGCACCGCCACGGTCCTGAGAGTAGCTGCGATCCCCAATGCAACTCATTCTGCATTCCTCTTGTCAATGCAAAAGATGAAGAGTTTCTTCCACGTGGGGATTTCCTTCCTGAGAGGAAGGCTTTATGTCTGTCTCTTCAGCCCTTTTCTATCGTTGTGGGCGGGCCGGAACTCTTCCCTTCAGAGCTCCGGTTTCTAGCCGGACGCTGATAGGGAAGGGACGGCCCCGGATCTTGCTACTATCCCGCCGTCGCCGCGCCCTGTACTGGTCGCCTCATGGCTTTCAGCTTCGGGGCAGCGACTGGCGCTGCAGCAGCTCCAAATCCCGCGGGTGAGTGCGAGGCTGGAGGCGTTTGCCTTGGCCAGGGCGGAGGGCGGGGTCACAGCCTTTGATCTCCATGGCAACCACCCTAATTGCCGTAGCAACCACGAGGGCACCCCCCTCCCCCAGCAACCGATAACCCCCTCCCAAATCCTAGCTCGGAGGGAGGGGAGCGGCCCTCTCTGGCCCCCTACTCGGGCACCTTGAGTGTGTGGTCTTTCCATACACAGAAGCTCCTCAAAAACATTGAAGGTACAAACATGTAAAATAATGAAAGGGGAAAATGCAGTATCCATAGATTGTGGTTCGCTAGTGGTTTAGGGACATCCACCAAAATTGAGTGTTGGGAGAGCTAGAAGAGACGAAAGAACACATTTCTTTATCCAGTGTGTAATTAGTCTGTGGAACTCCTTGCCACAGGATGTGGTGATGGTGTCTGGCCTGGATGTCTTCAAAAAGGGATTGGACAGATTTCTAGAATAGTGTTCTTCAACCTTGGGATCAGGACCCCAAAGGGGTTGCAAAGCCTCAGTTGTGGGGTTTCAGGAAATGAAAAAGATTGAAGACCACTGGCTTAGAGCACCAGCGGGTAAAGGGAGAGGCGTCTGATGTACTCCTTCAAGGAACCAGGAGATGGTGTCCCAATTCTGCTCAGGTTCTTAGCAATTGTGCTAAAATAGTTTTCACTAATGCCAGGCTTCATGGTAAGTCTTTCTGCTCTATTTGGCTACACTGCTGGGAGAGCTTTATGAGTGTGTGGAGTGGGCTGCTATGGGTGTGGGATGTGCTGGGAGGGGGTGGAAATGACAGTGGGATCCCCAGTCTCTTTTTTTTGTGTATGTGTGCGTGCGCAGCGTGTGCGCGCTGGGGATCATGGCATGAAAAAGGTTGAAGACCACTGTTCTAGAAGAAAAGTCTATCACAGGTTACAAGCTGTGATGGGTATGTGTAGGGTAGTAGGGTACCTCATAAAGCCAGGTGCATGGGAGTGGCAACAGGATGCAGGTATCTCGTTGTCTTGTGTGCTCCCTGAGGCACCTGGTGGGCCACTGTGAGATACAGGAAGCTGGACTAGATGGGCTTTGGCCTCATCCAGCGGGGCGCTTCTTATGTTCTTAAGAGTGTCAGTTGTAAAAGTATACTAAAGGTACACTAGGCAAGCCACTATCAGCTTCTGCTTCACATTTGCAAGGGGAGGATCTGGCATATTCTTCAGAACTGTTGTAAGCAGGCCTTCAAAATGGCTAATGCAGTTCCCCACTGTGTATTGTGTCCCTCTAGGAACCTGTCATCTGCCTAACATTGAAGGGTGTGGGTGTAACTAGTGCTTGACAGGCCAGGTTTGGCTCCATGGCTTACAAATGGTGCAGGTGTGTTGGTGAGGACTACTATGATAATGTTCAAAACTTCTCTGAATGCTAAGTGACATATCAATGTGGGGAAGTTGTGATGTTATCATTTGAATCCAGTGAGTTGAAGTACCATGTTTGTTAAAGTGCTATACTTGGTTGCATTTTTCATTTCTAAAGTATACCATGGAGTGCAAATCCCGAATACAGCACAACGCTTGTCACTTCCCAAATCTTCCAACAGTATTAGCCGTTTGAAGTACCTTAGCCTCCAGCTAGGGAAGAGAGCTTTATTTTTCTTAGTTTATTTCTGCTGCAGAACTAGATTTACTTAAAGTGTTTTTAGTCCACCTTTCCCTTCCAATCAGAAGGCGCCCAACGCAGCTTGCAATCTATTTTAATAGCCAGGAGGCAACCTAAAACATCTAGATAAAAATACCTCCCAATTTTGCAAAGATCCAATTGTTGTACAGTGAAGTTATAACAAGGAACAACATCCTGAATAGAATTAAGCAAACTAAAAAAAAAAAAAAACTAAGCCCCAAACACAACCCTTAAAATGTGGGTTTTCAGCTACCTCCTTGAAGTTGTCTATGTGATCACCTTGCTGCCAGCAGAGAAACTGGGGGACGGGGACGGGGATGGGGACAGGACGGGACAGTTCTTCCCGGCAGAGTCACTAGTCTTAGTGATTTCTAGCAATACAATAACAGTTTCATTAGTCTTATCAAGTGAGGACCAGGAAATCTCTCTCTAGTACTTAACTCTTGCTTATTGTTCAAGAGTGCTTGTACTTAACATTCTTTCTCTTGCTTGTACTTAACATTTTTCTTCCTTGTTCTTCTCTAGAGTTTTTCATTTCTTCTGATCAAAAAATGGTTTTTTTCTGCTAAATGTCTGATTTCTGACTAATGCTGCCTTGCTTTCTTTCTGCTTCCCACTCATCAGGATTTGGTGGGCTTGAAACCGCAAACCCCACTACCAGTGGGTTTAATTTTGGGGGTTTCGGTTTAACTGCTAACCCTGCAGTGAATTTTAATATTGGGAATTTTGGTGTACCTACTACTTCGACACCACCATTCAATTTTGGTAACAGTCTGGCCAGTGCAGGTAGAGAATGCACACACATGGTGTTTGTAATTGCATTGTTCCTGGCAAGGGTCCAAGAATTCCCTGTAAACTCCTGGGGGGTTACCCCAACTCATGTGGCACAAGTTCTAGTAAAATTCATAGGGTTAACAGTAATGGATTTTAAGACTGGGATGCTAGCAGAATTCTTCCTATACTTTTATTCTTTGACGTATTTAATGACTCTTGCTTCAGACTCTTCTGTTGTATGTCTGAAATACTAAATTCATCAGCCATGTTCTAAGTATTTTATCACCCCAAAGCCGTTCCACACTTCACGTGGTACTGTTGGAATATTGGTGTTTGGCAACCAATCTTGCCTCCCTAGCATCTGACCTTCATACCTTTTCAGTATTGCAGGATGTAAAACTCTCACTTCCCTGTCATTGTTTTCCTGTTAACTGTAGCAAATGTTTCTGTGATTGCAGTACTCTGTAAAGTGTGTAGTGGATCTGAATGGGGTATTAAGCCAGTCTCTCTAGGAAAAAAAAAGTATCCTAAGGATGCAGGAGAAATTCATCAAAACCCAGCATGCAGCAGATAGGGAAGTAAAATTAGAGTTAATTGTTCTGAACAACTGTAGCATTTATCATTAAAAAAACATTTTCTGTATCTTGAATTCTTGGACTCTAGTGCATTTCTGTTTTCCTCCTGTTCCTTTGTCTCTTCATTGGATTTCAGTCATCGTGAACCCACTACACTACTATCAGGAGAAACAAATTTTATACGATCAGCCAAAAGAAAGTTAAACGTTGCAATTCTCACTTCTGAATTTTGCAAAGATAAAATCCTGACTTTTAAGCATTCTGATATACAGCAGTTCCTGTCCATTTGTAATGGGAATGATACTCCAATTTTAGTTCATTTTGAATAGTCAGGCATTGATCTTGCCATTTACCTGGACATGCCTGACTCTAATATATTAATCAATCAATCAACAGGTACTTATATACCACTTTTCAACACGAAGTTCACAAAGCGGTTTACAGGCAAATAGTAATAATAATAATAATAATGAAGTTAAATGGCTCCCTGTCCCAAAGGGCTCACAATCTTAAAAAAAAAAAGGCAGACCACCAGCAACAGCCATTAGAAAGACTGCGCAGGGGTGAAGAGGGACAATTACTCTCCCCCTGCTAAATATAAGAGGAACACCACTTGAAAAAGTGCCTCTTGCCCAGTTAGCAGGGGTGCAAGTTTTTATTTAGTGTTTACCTTTAGTCCTTGCAGCTGTTCGTATAGGAAATGAGTCATTCCATAATTCCATCATTTTTCTAGTGTAACATGTAACAGTATCAGCTGTGCATGGTTTAACTTTCTCTAGCCATTAAAGAAAGCTTTCATTCAGGTACTAATTCTTCCAGCATTTTTCACTTGCTTTATTGTTGGTTCCACCCTGAATGGCTTTTCATGGCATGTTTTTTTTTTCCCCCTCTACGTTCCTCTCGGATTAAAATTCTCATTGGGAAATTTATTTGCTAGGAAGGATTTCAAAGGGGCAGTTTGGTGTGTGTTTGTGCGTGTTGCCAACATTTAGTTAAATAGATGTACTTTAAAAATGGCAGCTGTAAGTCAAGGTTGTCATGCTGGGTTTGTAACTCTTGCGGAATTTCTATATGTGATTATGTAGATTTAGATATGTTACTTCCATTAGTTCCTTCCTGGATGCAAAGAAGCCGTTTTAACGTATCTTTAACCCGTTTAGCACTAAAAAATTATAAAGGGGGAAAAATTATAAAGGAAGAGAATTCAGAAAGCATTGGTCTATATTAATCACCTATTTATGTATTTCTTAATCGCCTATTTATGTACGAACCTATGGGGTTTGTAAGCCTCCATTGAGGCCTCACAGTGAGTTTATATTTTCTATGACTGTTTATGGAAACGTGCTCCTAGTGACAGATCAGGTCTTTTTTTTTTTTTAATCCACTAGAGATGAAGCAAAGTTAGCTATTTTACTTCTGCAGTTCATGCCAGTTTAATCAAGGTGGGCGTGAGACGTTCCTTGGTTGTATCATTCATTTGTTACCATCTCACTTCCCATAAAACCTTGCTTTAAAATCTGTCAGCATGTTATCATCAACCAGTTGCCTTCTGAGAGAATCTGGCCCTCTCTTTGACTTGTCCATCTGATTTCCTAGGGGCCTTTGGAGGGTTTGGGACCGCAGCCACCACAGCTGGATCTACGTTTAGCTTCTCGGCTCCTGCCAACACAGGCACCACTGGTAAGAGCCCCCTATTTTGGGTGTGCTATAGGTTGCGTTTGTATTTTGGATCTTGTTCTTGTTCTGGGGAAGTTAACCTTCATCTCCGTAAGTGCTCACTCTCTCCTGTCCCTTTCAAGGTCTATTTGGTACTACACAGAACAAAGGTTTTGGATTTGGAACGGGCTTTGGTGGAGCAGCAGGCACTGGGACCGGCCTTGGTACTGGTCTGGGAACCGGATTGGGATTTGGCAGTTTCAGCACCCAGCAACAGCAACCGAGTAAGTGTACTACAGTTACGTAGCTTTTTTGTGAATTGTACCTACCCGCTCTGACAGAGGTTGGATCATCCTCCCTGCAGAGGTCCACAGCTTCCACCTAAGCTGTGGACTAAGCTGCAGCTGGCCAGATGGAATGTGCTCTGCTCTCCTCCTCCTACCTCATCAGCTGGGTTGCGGGCTCTCTGGCATCCAGTTTATTTGGCTGTTATGCCTGGCTGGGGAGGTGCCGTTGCAAATGGTCTGTAGAAAAGAAGCATTAGCAGTCAGCTTCTACTGATCGCAGCATTGAAGGATTTCACTGGCGTGTAAGTGTCCTGCTTCCTCTCTGTTTTCAGCTCTCGGAGGCCTTTTCAGCCAGCCTGCTCAAGCCCCTGCCCAGTCCAACCAGCTGATCAACACAGCAAGCGCCCTTTCTGCACCCACACTCTTGGGCGATGACCGTGACGCTATTTTGGCCAAATGGAACCAGCTGCAGGCATTTTGGGGCACAGGCAAAGGGTATTTCAGCAACAGCATTGCCCCCGTGGAGTTCACGCAGGAAAACCCATTCTGCAGGTTTAAGGTATGACAGGTTTGGTGTCGTTTCCTGAACACCGCATATTTTCAATTAGCTAGTTTTAATTCTCCCTAGAAGTTTAGCAGTACTCTCCTCACTTGTGCTTAATGGTGGTTGGGTTTTCTTTTTCTGATGAAAAGGCTGTGGGCTACAGTTGCATGCCCAGTAACAAGGATGAAGATGGCCTCGTCGCATTAGTCTTCAATAAGAAGGAAGCAGAGATTCGGAGTCAGCAGCAGCAGCTGGTGGAGTCATTGCATAAACTCTTGTGTTCAAACCAGACTCTTACTATCAATGTTGAAGGTGTAAAGACCATGCCAGATGATCAGTAAGTACATTATCAATACAACATGTTTTTATTCCTTTCTTGGTATAAACACTCTAACTCTTATATCCAGGCAGATTAAATGTGATACAGGAGTAACCTCCATCCCTTCTATGCTGGTTCACACACACACACACTAGCTGCTACTTGTATATCAGAAATATTTTGCCTGTATCCTTTTTTTATTTCAGACTAAAACACTGGGTACAGTCAGCCTCAAGTAGCCCAGCAGTTGTAGTATAAGCCTGATTTTTTTTTAACCCTTCAATGTAGCGTTTCTCAAACTTTTGAGAACGGGACCCACTGGAAGTGACGTCATAGACAGACGTGTCATCAAGCAAGAAGTGCCGTCAGTGTGACATAATAAAATGACACTCCTGGAATGCAAACTGGCATTTTTAGACGGCAGCAATTGCACAACCATGAAACATCCCTGACAGAAAGCAAGATGAGGACAACGTATTATGTAAAAGCACTGCACCAAAAACAATTTAAAAAAAAACACCCTTGCTTGAAAATTCAAACTGTGAACACTCACAAAAGGAGTATAGCAAGAGTAAGGTCTGCAGCCTCCAAGATGGTGGCTCCCAGTTATAAGTGACCCACCTGACATCAGGTCATGACCCACCTAGTGGTTCCGACCCACCGTTTGAGAGACACTGCTTTAATGGATTGGATCCAATATACCTGGACCACTGGCTTGTTCCCAGGGTCTTCCTGGGAACACCCCCAGACAGTTCCATCTGTGCAGTGTTGGTCTGAGGAGGGATTTCAGATTGCTTGGTGGACCCCAGTTCATCCAGATGGACAGCTTCTGGAGTCTGAGCCTGAGCTTGGCTCAGACATAACTAAAGGCTTTTTTGGGTTGGGATTAAACTGGTATTTGAATGAGATAAATTCTGAATGGGTAGTGGAGGAGTTTTGTCACCTTCTCCCAAGTGTTTCAGGGTATCTAAGTAATCTCTCTCTCTCTCTCTCTCTCCCCCTCTCCCCCCCCCTTGATATGTCTCAGGCCATTCTGAACTTTGAGTAACTGCAGAATAAAACAACCTTATCAAGTATTTCTCCCGCTCTTTCAGGACCGAGGTAGTCATCTATGTTGTTGAACGATCACCAAATGGGACTTCAAGGCGGGTTCCAGCTACCACCCTGTACACACACTTTGAACAAGCAAATATCAAAACCCAACTGCAGCAACTTGGAGTTACCCTCACCATGGCTAGGACAGAACTCTCTCCAGCACAAGTGAAGCAACTCCTACAGAACCCTCCTGCAGGTAATCCATGCTACCACCTTCACATTTGGCTGGTGAAGTAAGTTTTGTTGTAACAGACGTAGAAGCAATTGCATAGTGGTCTTTTAAATAACTGTAGGGGCAGTTATTTAAGTGGGATGCTGCAGGAGAGACGCTGTAAGAGATGGTGTCGTTGGACCAGTCTGCCTGATGCAATTGTGGGCTCTCCCTTTCTGGATGTTTTCAGCTGGCTAATTTGTGAGAAATGCTGTAGCTGTTGAGAATGGTTGGACCCCGCAGCAGCGGGGGAAGCTTGCCCAAAGCGCTTGCTATGCACAAAACACAATGCACAGCGTAGCTGCAGCCCGACAACTCCTCCTGGTACAGGAACAAAGCTGACTCCCACCTCAGGAATGTGGAGGAGGGTAGGAAGAAACTTCAAGGACGCAAAAGCAGTTTCACACACCAAAGTGTATTTAGAGCAAATGGCTCAAAGTATTTACAGAAAGAAAAAATGTCCAGCAAACTTAAGGTTCCTCGCAGGGAAACTTGTTTTATTAGGCAAAATACATGATAGCACAAATCACATAGCAATAGTGCATATCAAAACGGACATAGTGCTTCACTGCACTTGGTCCTTAGCAGAACACAAACAGTATGGTTTGAGGCTAGATTTATACAAATTCTCAACCAATCCCTGGACTGTTGCTGAGGGGTGTGGTGGCAGATTACTGCCCTCTGCACACGTCCCTTCTACTACAGGTGTAGGCACTTACAGTCATGAGGGAATGACTCAGCTCTTTTCCTTAGCCGGAAGGCCTGTTTGCCATGCTGGGCAAACTTTGGTTCGGGCCTGTCTCTGTTTAAGACCTGCTTTTGGCATGACCAGAAGCTCTCCTTTGCTTCGATACGTGGCAGTAGCACAGTTTTTAGCATCAGGAAAAAAGCATTTAGCATTAAGGGAAAAGGGGTGTTTTTTTACCAGCCACTCTGCATACTCTGTGGCTGTAATGGTGATTGGGCAGCCGTCCTCCCCGCAAGTAGCAGATTATTTAACACTTGGTGCACATAGCCGAATCTGCCTTGTCAGTTTCATGAACCACATTTTGGGAACCGCTGCTGTAGCAGTTGTCTGCGCTAAATAGGTGGTTGCTTGATGATTGGGTTACCTCCAAGGCAAGTTCTAGCTCTCACGTTCTATGATTCTAGGTATAAAATGTATTTGCATAGGATTAGCGATTAAGGGTCAGTTGGGTCCCTTCTAGTTGTTTCTAGAATCAATCTGAAAAGATACCGAAACTGCAAATAGTCTTCTATCTGATTCATTAAGAGATAGCTCAGGGATGGTTAGTGTTTCACCCCCTCTTGAGCTATAACATTGGGATAGAAAGAAAAAGTTATTCTGGTAGCAATAATGTATCTCAAGTTAAATGTGGGATATTGCCATTAAACCTACTGAATGTGTCTTTGTAAAGAAAACATCACCAATTTTCAGTGGAAAAGTGTTGCAGTTAAAATGTGCTAAGATGGCCATTCCTGAGAAGTATCACTTCCATGATTTCATTTGTTTGTTAAATCTCTTTTTTATAAAGGGAGATCCTCTCCAATTGCCTCAGATCTCAATAAAGAGTATCTTCTAATCAGATTTGCTATATTAATACATCAAAGTGACCACAATGATTTGGCAAGCATGGTCTGTTCACTTCAAACCGTTTGGACCATAATTGTGATTACCTACATCTATAGGAACAGACCTCACTCATTGGACAAAGCCCTTTGCATTTAATCTCTTTAAGATTTTGAAATCTCAAAATCACTATTTTGGCCATCAGTTAAAGGACCTTAATTAAAAAAAAATAGACCTAGGATTCTAAAACTAACTCCTTTTTAACTTGTTCTTAAAGCAGCGCATGGCTGCCAATTTGGACAAACCTCTTGAGAGCCTGTTTTTGTTGCATCTTGGTAATCGAAGAAGAGACAACTTGCTGAAATTGTTCTTGTTGATGTAACTTGTTTTTTCCACTCGCAGGTGTTGATCCTATCATCTGGGAACAAGCCAAAGTGGATAATCCAGATCCTGAAAAGTAAGTTGTTTGTGGCTTTGAAGGCAGGTAACTATTTAAGGGACTGCACTGCCAAGGAGGGATGCAGGAATTAAACCCATTCAAATACCTTTTCGTTAATAAAATCAGCCTTGAGTGGAGTTTGCAACTCTCAAAGGGAATAACTGGAAAACAGAGCCGTTCTTGGCCCACTGATTGCCTAGAGTAAGGTGACATTACCGCGATACCCCCCCCCCAGCGCACCAGGTCACAGTCTATGGTGATGACCAGGTGCAAAAGCTATTGTCCATTTTTAAAAAGAGAACATGATGTCTGTTTTGAGTTACTATTTTGGAATACGTTGAGTTTTTTTCCCCTTGCAATTCTGTTTCAGTTTGTAAAGGAATACTGTTTTATCTTGTAGGTGGTTGTTGTTGTTGTTGTTGTTGTTGTTTTGATTTTTTTACAAGAAGATATGGCTTTTACCAAATAAACATTCTTATTCCTATAGGCTGATTCCTGTGCCAATGGTTGGCTTCAAAGAACTCTTGAGGAGGTTGAAGGTTCAAGACCAGATGACAAAGCAGCACCAAACCAGATTAGATGTGAGCATTAACTTTTCATTGCCATCTTTTGAACACCCACCAATGCTGTAGCAGAAGAGTAACTAACAATTGTGCCCTTGTCAATTCTGTGTGCCAAGTTCCAGTAATTAATTCCATAAATCCTTGGCGCACGCGAGGACCTGACCCACTTGGTGGTAGGCTCAGGGGCAAGGAATGGCAACTTCTTCCACTTGGACACTGGCATCAGGAATGTATTGCTGACAACTGCTAACTCATTTTACAGAGTGTGTGAATGCCAGCCTCCGAGTTGTTGAGTGGTATGTTGTTCCACAACATTCCTATTCTGACCTGTTGTCTTCTCTTGGGCTTCCAATGCTTATGCATTCCAGAGGCTTAAATTGACCAATTTTCTTGAATTGGGAAGCGGGGAGGGGGAATGGGAGAGATTTGAAAAGGGTAAGTTGAGAATTAACAAAGTGCAAAAACAGTTGCGGGGGGGGGGGATGGGGGGGGGGGAGCAGCTGACACTGCTTTCCTTTCTCCATGACTTCCAAGAATTGCACATGGTTCTTGAGCTGCATTTTGTCCAGCCTGACTTGTTCAGGCCAGTGGCTGCATCAGTAAGATTTTTTTTTAGCTTATTATTATTACTTGTATTTATATACCGCCTTTCTTAAGATCACTAGATTTCTCTAATGATTGTAACTCAAGGCGGTTTACATAGGCAGACTTTTATTCACAAACCCGAAGGTTTTTACAATTTACAGAAACGTTCTATCTTTCAAGAACAACACTCTTGATGGATCTTTCTGGATTTAGCCTTCTTTCTTAGCCACCCGTCTGTCTTCTGCTGGCTGATAAGAGGCTTCTCTGCTCCTCCAGAGACACAGCTGACCAGCACACTCCCCCTCACACGAGGCAGCTGGAACTCAGCTTTTAATCAGCCGCAGTTTTGCAAGGTCTGCCACTCACAGAGACTTCCAGTAGTTTTGAGCTCACGACCTTCGGATCTTCCACTTGTTATCTTCGGGCAAACGGAGGCATTAACCCTCTCGGCTAAATCAATTGCAAGATCTATTTGTGTGGTAGAAAAATCCACATAAATCCAAGTGTTCTTTTATGCTTATTAGAGGCAGCTGCTTGATTAGGAGAGGTCCTTGCTGGAAGGCATCAATATATTGCTCACTGCTGGTAGTTGATGGTGTAGTTTCCAACCCCATAATTCTGTAGTTAGTTCATCAGCTGCAGCCCCAGAGATTTTAACGGATCAGTGACCAACAAAAGACACCAGAAGTAAAACATGGTTGGTTGTTGAAACCAGCATGTTCTGCTTGTACCTAGCTCTGCCATTGTATGACCTTTACTGAACCTCTCTCTCCCTTATCTCTAGATCATATCAGAAGATATAAGTGAATTACAGAAAAACCAGACGACAACAATGGCCAAAATAGCACAGTACAAGAGGAAGCTAATGGATCTTTCTCACAGAACGCTACAGGTAGAGTTCTGCTTGTCTCTAGTTGTTTGAGCTTTGAGGTTAAAGGAGGAATGAGCTGGTATAGTGTAGTGGTGAAGAATATGTGCCGTGGACCAGAAGTTTGTGGTCACAAAGCTCAGTTCAATCAGAAAATCTCTAGTTGGCCTGAGACAAAGCACTGTTACATAGGAACATAAGAAGAGCCCTGCTGGATCAGCCTAAGGCCCATGTAGTCCAGCTTCCTGTCTCTCACAGTGGCCCACCAGATGCCTCAGGGAGCAACCAAGACAACAAGATGCTTGCATCCTGTTGCCACTCCCCTGCACCTGGCATTCTGAAGTAGCCTACTACTAATGTGAGAAGGTTGCACAACCCGTCATGGCCTATAACCCACAAAGGACTTTCACTCCAGAAATCTGTCCAATCCCCTTTTGAATGCACCTAGGCTGGATACCATCACCACCTCCTGTGGCAAGTTGTTCCACAGATTAATTACTGCTGGGTAAAAACGTGTTTCCTTTTATTTGTTCTGACTCTCCCAACACTCAGTTTTAGTTGATGATGTGCCCTGGTTCTGGTGTTGCGTGAGAGGGAAAAGAACACCCCTCCATCCATCCCATGCAGTTTTGTATGCCTCGCAGTATCTCCCACACCCTCCCTAGAGCATTGGGTTGATGAGAAGACCCAATGAGAAGACCCTGGGTCAATGAGAAGACCCTGGATCAGGCCAAGAGTTTGCCTATATTGCCCTGAGAGGTTAGCTAGATCTGTTAATTATATTGATCAAAAAGATTACGGAACGGTGCAATAAAAATAAGATAAACATTAAAATAATGTTAAACATTATAAAGATAAACATTAAAAATAGACCCATAAAACTGCAGGGGATAGGATAAAATGAAGAGGCAGTATTCAGAGACCAGCAGCATCTTGTGGCTCCAGAACATCTGAGAGCAAGTGGCTAAAAGCCTTCTGTCTTTTGCTTTATATGCTTGAAAGGAGACAGTCACTGGGGGAAGACGGACAGACCTCCTAAAGCGCGTGTCTGATTTCTGTGTGCAGGTGTTAATCAAGCAAGAGATCCAGCGGAAAAGTGGCTATGCCATCCAGGCGGAAGAAGAGCAGCTTCGTGTGCAGCTGGACACGATTCAGTGTGAACTCAACGCACCTACGCAGTTCAAGGTTTGCCTTCCCTGAGGTTGGGGCTCACCCTTGGGCAACAGACACTGAAAATATCCCTTGAGCTGCCTGGTGGCGTGCTCTCCTTCAGAGGAAATGCCGCACAACTCTTCTTGTTCGTGTTTCCTTCTCGCCTGTCAAAAACCAAGATGTTTTTTGCAAACAGCAAAGCCCACATCTGTCTTTTGATTCCGATATGCCAGTTTCTCCTGCTTAGAGTTATAAAAATGGTAGCACAGTGTTTCTCCCTGAAAAGGCTTCAGCCCCTTCAAGGCATGCTGCTGAATTTTTGTAGGTGTCTTTCCAAGGGTCCCACAAAGCCCTGTCAGGGATCATCAAGTATGCTGCTGGTTGCAGCCAAGGGGTCAGGCCCTTGAATTATCCTGGCCCAAAGTCTGTCTGCAGCAGCTCGCCAAGCTCTCAGAGGAATGTCCTGTTAGCTTTGGTATATAGCTTGATGGCTGCATATGAGGGAATGGGCTGTACTACTTAGCTTGCAGGGGGCTGAATTGCATTTTTGAATGCTTATCCATGTAAAAACAAAACCCAACATTTCTTTAAGGTTAGAAAGCTGCTTATATCAGGGGAAGGGTTATGCTAAAGTGGATGTGCTAATTTACTAAGTGGAGTATTATGTAGGGAACTATTCAGAAATAAGATTCTTGCACTATTTATATGAAGTGATGCAATCCACTCTACCACCTTGCTCTGGTGCCGGTGTAAACCAGCTTTGAGCTAAACAAGACTGAGCCTGCTTATAGATGCAAAGTGCTTTCTGCACTGCCTAATATCGTCCTTCCCTAGTTCGAGGCAACTGGAAGTTTCCTTTCCCTCCCAATGGAGGGAACTCATTTTTAACTTCTTGCTGTCTTTAGGGTCGACTGAATGAACTGATGTCTCAGATCAGAATGCAGAACCACTTTGGAGCTGTGAGGTCGGAAGAGAAGTACTACATTGATGCAGATCTCTTGCGGGAGATCAAACAGGTGAGTCCTGGCTATGAGCCGTTGTGGGCCCTGCTGATGAAATGGTGGAGTTGAACCTGCAATTCTGATCAGTGTCCAGCATATCTAGATGCCTGATGGGCTCAGCTAAATTCCGTTCTTTGGTTTCCCGACACTTGAAAAAAAATAAAAGGAAAGAAAGATGCGATTTGTCAGCACAGTGAGCCTTGGGTCTACAGGGTGGACTAGACCAGGGGTGATTTGTTTGAGCACCGCCATCTGCCATTTTACAAATGAAGCCACTGATTGTTAACAAGAAATCTGTGCAAATTTGACTTGCGCGATTAGAGTGCTGAAACAAAGCATTTACATGGGTTTCCTTCCTCCTGTTTTCTCCATCCCTCCTCTAGCATCTGAAGCAGCAGCAAGAAGGTCTGAGTCACCTGATCAGCATCATAAAAGATGACCTGGAAGATATAAAGCTGATAGAGCATGGATTAAATGAAAGCATCCCCATCAGAGGAGGTGTCTTCAGTTGATGTGTCCCCTGAAGCCTATGGAACACGTGGCTTTCCTCTCCTTTCCTAAAACTCGACAGGTGTTTATCTATAAACCTTAGTTTTGAGAGCACTCCATTGCTACTGGGAGTTTGTCAACTTCCACCTTCATTTGGCTTCAAGAAGAAATTAATTCTGAGTTTCCAGGAAGCTGCTCTGATCTATGCTTGCATTTCTACAACACCAATTTTGCTCCACCGTCACAACTTTTTGATTTGCAATCTTGATAGGAAACGCTGCCGTGTTCTGCAGCAAACACGTGAAAGGACTGCCGAGCTTTCTGCACACAAAACGCTGTTTGATAATAAAGCTTTCGGGCGTCGTAGGGGTAATTGCTGGCTCTCTGATGTGCATCTTTGGGGCTGGTTGTGAAAAAGAAACTCTGGATCAGGTGGGGTTTTGACTGTCAGAACCTGGTGGCCATATTTTTATATCATTTGACTTAGAATTTGCAGAATCCCTCTTGCAAGAGGTAATAAAAATCAACTGTTGATTTTCACTGTCCTGTGCTATGCTCTTTATGAAAGTCCTTGTCGGAGACTGTGGATACCTTAGTTCTAATTTCCTCCCACTCTGGATTTAAGGATTTCTTCTTGCTAGCATCAGCCAGAATTGGGGGGGGGGGAGTTGTATGTCGCTGCTGTGATGAAAGAGAGGAGGAATTGTGCTCTCCAGGCCATCGTGTAAACCAAAAAGGAACTACAGCAAGCTGGGCAGGAAAGCCAGCAAAATAATTGCAGCAGCGGAACAGAAGACATCACTGCTGCATTGTTTCACTGCCCTGGACATCTGTGAAAGCAACAGCTGCTGTCGCGGGTGAGAGCTGGCGTTCTGCCCTTTTGTGCAAAGCTCGAACTAGGTGGTAGTAACTGCAGGGGTCTTCCGTTCTAGATACCACAAAGCCAAAGAGGTGAACTGGCTGTGGCAGGATGTGATGCAAAGCTTACCTCTTCACACCTCGTTACTTTGTTGTTGTATGTGAGTTGGGGAGTTAGGTCCAGTAGTGTCAGCCTACCGGTACGTTGGGCGTGTCTTCCGGGTGAGCGGCAGCGCGATCGCTGCGTTCTGTTGCGTAACGGCGAAAGCCCGCCTGCAGTGGGCGGGCGGGCTTTCGCCGTTACACAACAGAACGCAGCGATCGCACTGCCGCACACCCGGAAGACACGCCCAGCGTACCGGTAGGCTGACACTACTGGTTAGGTCCACCCGCCCCCTTGCGCCTACCCACCCCATTTCCCCTACCTCCTGTTTTTCACAGCAACCCTTTGGGGTAGTAGCCTGAGCCTGGCTGGCCTTAGGAGGGGGGTGGAGAGAACACAAAGAGGTTGTGAAGGGTTATATCAAGAATTCAGGGTTGATAAGGCAGTACTGTTATTAGATTAGAGCCCATCCCTCTCTTGCACAGGCTTTGGACCCAATCCTGTCCAACTTCCCAGTGCCAATGCAGCCATTCCAATGGGACATGAAGTGCATCCTGCGATAAGGCGGGCAGTTATGGTGGCCTCTTCAAGGCAAGTGAATGTTTCTTACCATGATACAGGAAAGTTGATTGGGCTGAATAGTTGCCCAGTTTGAAGAACATGCTTCACTCTTCGTTCAATTAACTCTGGGTGAGAGTACTATCTTACTGGCGTTGCATGCATAAAAGCCAGATTTGAGAGGGAGATTATGAGTAGCAGTATGTAGTTGGGCAGTTGCAATTGGAACTGCTTACTTAAGTGACTTTCTTTTCAGGGAACTGCATATAAACAATACACTAGTTCTAAAGAAAACTGTATGCTGTCTTTCTTATTTGGTGATGTGCATACACACTGCAGGAGGCATCAGCTTAGAAGAGGCATTTCATCCAGTGTCAGATGTCTCAGTGCCTCTTCCAAGCAGTGCATGCCACCACCAGGCTCTGTGCAAACTTTAAAAAGAATAAGCCATTTTTTGAAGAACTTATCCAATTAATTGGGTGCACCTTGTTAATTGGTCAACCATTCAATCCAGTGGTTCTCAGATTAGATCAGGCCCCATTTTTTTAGAATGGCACTTGTATTATGACCCACTGGAAGTGATGTCATTAACCTGGAAGTGACATCATCGAGCAGGAAGTGCTGCCAATGTAACATAATAAAAATGACACTCTTGAAATGCAAATTGGCATTCTTAGACTGCAGCAGTTATACAACCATGAAACATCCCTGACAGAAAGCAGGATTAGGACAAAATACGTAAAAGCACTGAACTGAAAACAATTCTAAAAAAAACACCTCATTTGAAAATTCAATATGCACAAAAGGAGTATAGCAAGAGTAAGATCTGCAGCTTCTAAGAGGGCTTCCCCCAGCCCTCTGTCACACACCTGACATCATGTTGTAACCCACCATGAATACATCATGTATTCAAACTGTCTTGACCCACAGCTTGAATAACACTAATCTAATCAATTACTTGATTGCTGCAACCCTAGAATATACTCCTATTTTCTTAGAGGCAGAGGGTGAAATCCTAACTTGAAGTCAGGCCAGCAAAGTTTGGCTGGCACCAGGGCCACTGTAAAGCACGTTTGGACCACTCTTGGAGTCAGGGAGGATGGTGCACATCTGTGTGCTGGCCTCTGACTCCGCGAGTGGTCCACACATACATTATGGTGTCCCTTGTGCCTGCCGAACTTTGCTGGCCTAGCCGGGCCAGCCTAATTCCAAGTTAGGATTGCACCCTTAGTGGTAGGAGCTATGGTTTGGAGGTTGAGCCATCACCTTGCCTGATCAAAGCTAAGCAGGTTGCATGGAAGATGGGAAGCTACTGGCTAGAAACAAATGTAGACTGGCAAGACATGGACAACATCCTGTGAACCAGCCCGAGGAGTGTTTTGCAGCTGCCTGTGGAAGCTTGGAAAATGCAAGAGCTGTACATCCAGGAGAAGGATTGCTCCATGAAGGGAAACATCTTGAGAAATGGAGGATTCAATGAAGTTTCCTAGAATAACCCTTGTAAAAATTCCATTTGAAAAAAATGGAGTTTACGGTTAGACTGCCTTGACTCAAGTCATGTGATTCAAGTCTACAAGTCTTCAAGAAAGGTGGTAATACCTAAAGGTAAAGGTTTCCCCACGACCGAATGGTCTAGTCGTGACCGACTGTAGGGGTGGTGCTCATCTCCATTTCAAAGCCTGTAGAGCTGGCGTTTTTGTCCAATCGTGGCCAGCAGACTCTATGCCATAGCGCACAGAACACCGTTATCTTCCCACTGAAGTGGTCCCTGTTTATCTACTTGCATTTTTTAGGTGCTTTCGAACTGCTAGTTTGGCAGGAGCTGGGACAAGCAACGGGAGCTCACTCCGTCACGCAGTCTCGAACTCCCAACCTTGTGGTTGAAAGCCCAGCAACAGCGGAGTAACTCGCTGTGCCACCACATCCCTGAAATGATAATATTGCTCTTGGGGGTTTTAAACTTGAATTTGCCTATTCACGTTTAAAATTTAATTTGGGTATGGAGGCAAGAGAAGTGAGAGACAGCTCAGAAGCCTGTATTTATTCTTCACCACACTTTAAAACCAAGGAAAACGTGAAAGGAACTTCTGAGACCTTTGCACTCTCTCACATGTCGAAAAAAAAAATTACATTAACTTCCGAATATTAAAAGCAAGCAGGGACTAAGAGGAGATCTGGCCTGCCCATTTCCTTTCCTGTTTGGTGAGCGAAAAATATGATAGGTGTTCGAAACACTGGACTGTGTAGCAGTGACTCCTTTTCCCATGTCCTGCTGCTTTGTTGAGAGGCACATTCTCGGGTTGAGAGATTAGTCCTTGTGTAGAGGCTACCCCAAAGGTGACGTCTTTGAGTGGGTGGCGTGGGGTGTTCCCTGCCCCACCCCCAGCTAGCAGTCTTCTGCCTGTCCATCAGGAGCAAGATTGTGTGACCAGGCGGAAGGCCTCAAGGAACTCGTTGAAATCTATGTTTCCATCTTTGTTGAAATCCATGCTGCGGGCCAAGTCGCAGATGCTTTTCTCCGATATCTCAATATTCATATGGGAACTGAACAGCTTCCACGTCTGGTGGAATTCTTCAAAGGAGATGAACCCTGGGGGCAAGGAAAACCAGTCTGTTCAAATAGCGGGGCAAAGCAATCAAAAGAGTTTGTTTGGATACACAGCCTGCTTCACCTGAGAAACTCCCAGCAGGCAACAATTGGAAGCACAAAATCCCGTTTATTCATGATCACCTAGTTAGATCTCCCTCAAACCTCCCAAACCAGAAGTCTGTGCAGCTGAGCACAGAGCACAGCTTCTAACAATGGCCACCTAGGTTCTTCTAGGATGAGGAAGAACATGGAGTCTCAATCCTCTCCTGGTTGCCCACAGTAAGCAAGATACTGCCTGTGCACATGGCCATTTCAGGTTGCTATCATGGCTAATAGCTGTTGATGAACTTACCCTCTGTAAATCGGCCAAATTCCAAATCGGCCAAACCTAAGGCTGCCATCCTACCACACTTTCCTGGGAGTCAGTCCTATTGAGCATAATAGGACTTACTTCTTAGTTGACATGCATAGGATTGTGCCCTAAGGTACTAGTTATGCTGGCTCCTTGTGCCAGAATAAAAGCATAAAAGGAACTTGTGCCAGAATAAAAGTTCCTGGGTGGAACTGGGAGTTTGAAGACAGATAAATCCAACAACCTTCTCCTGTCCATCTCTACTAGGAAACACAGTGCCCACTGAATTTCTGAGTCACGCAATTATTGAATGTGCAATCTCTGGAAAGGAAAAATGTTGGCCACCCTTGCCATACATTGCAAACGCAGAGTAGGATTGACTTGTTCTTCCCCTGTTAGTAAGGGCAAGGCTGAACAAGTCCATTGGCCATCTTCTCACTGCAGATTCATGCGTGTGTGTGCTGTTTAAATGATGCCTCCAGCTTCCTTCCATCTACTTCCCCCATCGCTTATCACGCTTGTTACAGATGCATTGGATGGCAGTTCTTTTCTGGTGCACTTCAAGGTGCTGCTTATCACCCTGCAAGCCCTAGGCAGCTTGGGTCCAAGACACTGGCAGGACTGCCATCCTCCATCTGTGAGGATGTCTTAGGGGTGGTTCCTTGGTGTGTGGAATTCCCCAGTCTCCCTCCTTGTGCCTCTTGTCTCCCTCCTTGAAGTGCTTAAAAGTAATTCCCAAGGTCATGAAGGCTGAAAGATGCTTGTGTCATGCTTCAGACCCCAAGATCTGAGAAGTCCCTGCACCCACAGCACTCTGCCATGCCCCTCTGATAAAGATGGGCCCTCGTGGCCTGGCTCGTTGGCAGTGGGCAGCAGCATGACTCTCATGTTGGTACCTGGAAGGCTAAGACCTAGTTACCCTCTCTGCTTTTAGATCACCACTTTGATCATCGCACAGAAATATCAGCACAGAATTAACACATTTACCTGAATGGTCACTGTCTATAATATTGAAGATGGTCTCCAAATTCGACAGATTTCGGTAAATAGTTTCCAGCAGACTCGATTGTATGTTCTGAAAGAAATGGGACCACTATTGAACAGCCTGGGAAAGCAACCCATGGACATTACTAGCCTACAAAAAGGGCTTAGTAGCCACCCTCCTGAAGGTCCACACCTGGTTAGTCCTTGTATGCTATAACACTCAGGGGACAGAGCCAATTTTGGTAAAATGTCTCTTGGTTCCCTGGCGATTCAGTTCAGGGCTCCTGATAAATAAATGTATTCTTGCCAGAGATGATCTGGTGAGCTATTTACACAAGCTCACTTGGAGTCCAGCTGGAGTTTGGGGAAAAATCAGAGGATCCAGAAGGCCTTCCTACCAGACTTCTTCCTTGCTTCCATTATCCCAGGGCTGGGACTTTCCATCTGCTGACACAACATTTAGAACTACTCTAAGGAGAGAACTAGGAAAGTTGGCTTGGGGCTACGTTTGCCCTGTGATGTACTCACTTCCTAGAAGCAATGCCTGGGAGTGAAGTCCTGATCAGGGAGCAACCAAGGATGTGATGTGGACTGTACCAGTCAGCTGTCCTCAAGAAAACAGTAGACGCTGATATGCCCTAAGACCCTAGCCTGCCACCCACAGAGAAATGCCTTCCTTTGGGTCCTTCAAGGCCATCCCAATGGAGAGCTTGGAGTTGCATGTGCGAAATTATCTGATGTGATCCAAGGCCTGGCCCATAAAGGTATGCCTTAAAATAATTCTTGATGTTATTCCCATAGGGGCAGGAGGAGCTAGCTACCTGTTCACTGAGCCCACCGGTACTTGCAAGAAACATTCCCCAAGTTACCTCTTGAGATATGGTCCTTTGCTCCATCACTTTGTCTTGGAGCCACAAGTTGTACTCCACCTTCCCATCGGTCAGGGAGGACACCAGCTGCGGCCTCAGCATCAGCCAGGGCAGCCCTAGATGAAGGACGTACTCTACAGCTTTTGCCCACTCACTTAGCGTGATCAGGCCTGTCAGGACAGAAAAATCAACAGGGCCCTTTAAGCAGTGAGGCCAGCTGAAATGGTGGTAGAAGTAAAAACATAAAAAGAAAGACTCCCATATTGCATTTCTGTGTAATGGTTTGTTGTGGTCTATAGAGCCTGCCACCCCAGAGGAATGCTTTACCAGAAAAGATCACAATTGGGGCTCTGAAGGTCTTGGCCACCCACCCCACTTAAGGGCAAAACTATACCTATTCCTTTGTGTACCTCTTCAGTTATTGTCCTTTGCTGTCCTGTTCCTTTGTGACTGCACTACCAAGTGCAGAGGGGCTCGATCTAGATCAACCAGCCTTTCCCAACCTTTAGGAGCCCACAGACAACAGAGAAAAAAAAATCTGACTATGGACCAGTGATGTCATGCAGGGGGTACACGGGGGTACGCGAGTACCGGTTTCTAGGATTACAGCTGGCCCCGCCCATTTGCCCGCCCACTCGTCGACTCCGCCCTCTGCAACGTTTGAATTTCCTGCATGTTTGAGTTGCCTGCATGTTCTCAGAGCCAGGCAGGCAGCGAGCGGAACCTTTCCTTTCCTTGCCACTGAAAAATGAGTTGCTCTGGGGTTTTAACATGATGCCAGGCCTCCTTATCATGTTCTGGGGGTGCTGTGGAATACGGTTGCAACTGTTGGGTCAGTTTAAAATCATCTGAGGCCTCAAAAAGGGCTTTTTTCATGTCACTTCCTGCCACGACATCACTTCTGGCTTATGACGTCACTTCCGGTGGGCGGGTCCCGACACGTGCCAATCAAAAGTGAGTACCTGTTCTTAAATCATTTAGATGACACCACTGCACCCACCCCACTTAAGGGCAAAACTATACCTGTTCCTTTGTGTACCTCTTCAGTTATTGTCCTTTGCTGTCCTATTCCTTTGTGACTGTACTACCAAGTGCAGAGGGGCTCGATCTAGATCAACCAGCCTTTCCCAACCTTTAGGAGCCCACAGACAACAGAGAAAAAAAAATCTGACTATGGACCAGTGATGTCATGCAGGGGGTACACGGGGGTACGCGAGTACCGGTTTCTAGGATTACAGCTGGCCCCGCCCATTTGCCCGCCCACTCGTCGACTCCGCCCTCTGCAACGTTTGAATTTCCTGCATGTTTGAGTTGCCTGCATGTTCTCAGAGCCAGGCAGGCAGCGAGCGGAACCTTTCCTTTCCTTGCCACTGAAAAATGAGTTGCTCTGGGGTTTTAACATGATGCCAGGCCTCCTTATCATGTTCTGGGGGTGCTGTGGAATACGGTTGCAACTGTTGGGTCAGTTTAAAATCATCTGAGGCCTCAAAAAGGGCTTTTTTCATGTCACTTCCTGCCACGACATCACTTCTGGCTTATGACGTCACTTCCGGTGGGCGGGTCCCGACACGTGCCAATCAAAAGTGAGTACCTGTTCTTAAATCATTTAGATGACACCACTGCACCCACCCCACTTAAGGGCAAAACTATACCTGTTCCTTTGTGTACCTCTTCAGTTATTGTCCTTTGCTGTCCTATTCCTTTGTGACTGTACTACCAAGTGCAGAGGGGCTCGATCTAGATCAACCAGCCTTTCCCAACCTTTAGGAGCCCACAGACCACAGAGAAAAAAAATCTGACTATGGACCACATGCAACCCTCCGACTGCCCCGCACACACAAACACAAATTAAGAGAGCAATCCTACCCTGGAGATAGGCCAGCAAAGTTTGGCTGGCACAAGGGACTCTGTAAAGTATGTTTGAACCACTCTCGGAGTCAGAGAGGCCAGCGCACAGATGTGTGCTCCCTGACTCAGAGAGTGGCCCAAACACGCTATACGGTGATCCTTGTGCCGGCCAAACTGTGCTGGCCTAACTCCAGGGTAGGACTGCATCCTAAATTGGATAGTCCATGAGGGAGCATTTGGCAAGTGCTGGCTGCAGCTGTAAGTGGCCCATTCTCTGCCCTCTGGTTGTCCATGGGGAAGCATCTCTCAAGTGAGATGGCAGAGAGGGCAGAGAATGGACCGCCCTCAGCAGCAGCCAACACTTCAATGCCAGCTGTAGTTGTGGGAGGCCTTTCTTTACCCTCTCCAGAGGTCTGTAGGATAGCCCCAGCTTGGCATAATGCTGGAAGGGATCAAGGATTATCTTGTGGACCACTTCTTAGGGTCTTACAAACCACAGGCTGGGAACCACTGATCTAAATCAAGACTGAGGTGCAGAGAACATAAACCTTTTGCCTCTACCACAGTCCCAATGTAGATCACCCCATTCCACCCCAGTTGTTGTTTTTCCTACAGCTTCTGGGGAAAATAGTAGCAGAGGGGCCAGATTTGGATTGTGGTGCTGCAAAGAGTTAAAGTTCTCCTCTCTTGCATCACAGTTCCAATTCCCCTTCATGCCTGCTAGTTACTTAAAAAAAAACATGCAGGGGCCAAAATGCAGGTAGATTTAAGGACGCAAGCCTTACAGATGTCCCAACTTAAAGAGTAGCCACAGTGCACTTTCACACAGGGACAGTTCCTCTGCAGGTGTGATAGTGTCAGCTTGTGAGATGGAGAGAGACACCGGCTTGTGAAATGCAAAAGTGGTGTGTTCAGGAGAGCCAGTACAGTACTGCAGCTGTGCTTCTCTCCAACCAATACAAATTGCAGCTTGTTGTAAAATGTAAAATGCAAATCATAAATGCCCATAAAAAATGCGACTCTCCCATCTAGGCTGCTCTAAGGGCCATTCTGTACATTTCACAACAAACCAAGCAGGGTTACCACACAGAATACATTCAGTAGACAGTGGTTGACTATCCATTTTATAGATTTTTTAAAATATGTATACATATTTCTGTGCTGTTTTTAAAACCACTACAAAAAGTTGTTCACAATTTTTATTTGTGTTGCATAAATAATGTTTCACCTTAAGTACAGATCTCAGGAACCAAACCTGTACTTAAGTAGGGGACTACCTGTATTCATTTAAAATAAGTTGTGTGGTTTGACCCTTAGTGCCACATGGGTTGAAGGGCACTTAGGAAGTATCCTGCAGCTGCATAGCCTTGAGTGGTTGTCAGCTGGCAAACTCACTATGACACCCCCATCTTTAAGCCTCTAAGATCCCCTGAAATAGGGATAGTAGCCATTATATGTTCCTGCCTTTATTGACCTTTGGAATCGTCAAGGCTGCAAATCCTATATGCACACTTACATGGGAGTAAGTTCCACCAAACTCAATGGGGCTTACTTCAGAGTAAGCACGCATAAGATTTGGTTGTGCTTCAAACCCAGAATTATGTATACTATGGGTAGGGTTACCAGACACAAACTGGGACAGAGTGCCTATACATTTAATCATTGTATAGAAGAGGGAATTTGGGCAGGTTCAGCTCATCATAGAAGGGTTCCAAAAGCTGCACCTGCCAAAAAAAAAACCTTCTATGATGAGCTGCACCTGCCCGAATTCCCTCTTCTATACAATGGCTAAAGGCATAGGTACTCTGTCCCAGTTTGTATCTGGTAATCTAACTATGGGGTCCCCAAGAAAGTTTTAACCTTGAAAGACAAAACAAAAATGGATAAAATAAAGTCAAGTTAGGTTCACTAGAAGAAAAGCATCCAGTTTATATGCCCTCTCTTGCTCAAGTCTGTTTTACTTCTCTCTAGCTTTTTTATTAAACATCTATGTGGTGAATAATGTTTCCTGCATTTTCTGTGGAGATAGCAAAAGATCACACCTGCCTTTCAAAAGTCTACTTGCCTGTTCCGATCCATGTTATGCAACAGTTTTGTGTGTCAGGTGAATGAGGAATCTGCAGAACCCTGTGGCTGGCACAGACGGTATACCTTAAGTCAGTGGTTCTCAAACCGTTTAGCATCAGGACCCACTTTTCAAAATGACAATCTGTCTGGGACCCACAGGAAATGCTGTCATTGTGAAGTCAGAGCCTGCTGCTTTCCTGAGAATGCAGCAATAAGTTGGGTTATTTCTCAGTCATTTTCCAATAGCAAAGTGACTCAGAAAGAAAAAAGCATATTTACAACCAGCAAAGCAACCACATAGCCAACTACCCCCTTTCCAGCATCTCATCTTCCCATTTTTTTCAATATGGCTGCCCAACCTGCTTTGCGACCCACCTGAAACTGGCTCACAACCCACTGGTGGGTCCTGACCCACAGTTTGGGAACCACTGCCTTAAGTGGTTCTTCCCACAATGGGTTGTCATATGGAAGGTCAGATCAGATTTGGGAGACTTCTGTTGTAGAGCAGCTCCAAGCCTGCCCTTGTCACAGCACAGGCAACCGCAGAGAACGGGCCCTCTGCTCAGAAACGTTTTCTTCCTTAGCCTTACCTGTGTCTGTCTTATCAATGGTCCTGAAAGCACTGATGAGGTCTGACCTGTGAGCAAACAGTTTCTCCCTTAGGGCCTGATATGCTGACTCCTCCACTCGACTGATCCTAAAAGGAAAATATTCCCGCCATGTGAAAGCATGCAAGAGTGATAGAGCTCACATTGCCCCTGCAATTTCCTCTCAAAAGCGAGACAGATTCTCTGGCTTCTTGTGAAGCTCACATCATGAAAAAGATGAAAACAAACTTCTTTTAGTTTCCCTGCTAACCCCTGCTAACTGGGCAAAAGGCATTTTTTTTCCAAGTGGAATACCTATTAGACCAGTGATGGCGAACCTTTTGGGCTCAGTGTGTCAAAACTAAGGAAAATGCTTGACATGACTTTGCTGGTGTGTCAACCCCCCATCCCAAACAAAAGAGAAACAATTCTTTATATTCATTTATTTAAACAAAAAATACAGTCCAATCCTGTATGGTGTTATGTATTATATAATGAAACATCAAATAATTATAAAAATGAAAAATAAGTAAAACAAACTCAGTTTTTTTCAGGTAGTGGTGATTGCTGGTGTGTCACCCCAAACGTTGTGGTGTGTCACCTTTGACACGCGTGTCATAGGTTCGCCATTACTGTATTAGACTTAGCAGGGGGAGAGTAATTGTCCCTCTTCACCCCTGTGCAGTGTCTTTTCTAGTGGCTGTTGCTGGTGTTGTTCGGCATTTTTTAATATTGTGAGCCCTTTTGGGATAGGGAAATTTACTATTTGCCTGTACACTGCTTTTTGTTGAAAAACGGTAGATAAATACTGTTAATTGATTGATTGATTTCCTCTAAATACATAGGAATGCTTTCAGGAATACAGAAGTCTCTCATAAGAAGAGCCCCACTGGAGCAGGCCAAAAGCCCATCTAGTCCGACTTCCTGTACCTCAGAGTGGCCCACCAGATGCCTCAGGGAGCACACAAGGGAACAAGATGCCTGCATCCCATTGCCACTCCCCTGTATCTGGCATTCTGAGGTAAAATTCTGAGGTAAATAATAACTTGCAACCCAATCTGGGCCTTAAGAACATAAGAGCCCTGCTGGATCAGGCCAAATGCCCAGCTTCTTGTATCTCCCAGTGGCCTACCAGATGCCTGCATCCTGTTGCAGCTCCCTTTGTTTCTGACATTCTGAGGTAAATTTCTGAAGTAAATATGAGGTAAATAAAACAGAATTTGCCATCCTGTCTCGGGGGGGGGGAGAGTCTATAATACTGTACAACCTAATCTGGGTCTTAAGAACATAAGAAGAGCCCAGCTGGATCAGGCCAAAGGCCCATCTAGTCCAGTTTCCAGTATCTCACAGTGGCCCACCAGGTGCCCAGGGAGCACACAAGGTAACAAGATGCCTGCATCCTGTTGCTGCTCCCTTGCACCTGACTCTCCTTACCTTGAACTACCGGAAACCTTCCCCTGTAGCTAGACTCAGGCTGAAAATCCTATGCACGCTTTCCTGGGAATAAGCCCTATTGAACACAATGGGACTTACTTCTGAGTAGACATGCCTAGGATTGTGCCTCATTTGGCCGAACTATACAGTAACACAAACTCTTCATATAAAAAAACAAAGCTCTGAAGAGTAATTTTGAGTGGAAAAACAGCCAACACACACACACACACACACACACACACACACACACACACACACACA
>JAJKFI010000084.1:4745022-4755315 GCA_029204185.1 Lerista edwardsae
TGTGTGTGTGTGTGTGTGTGTGTGTGTGTGTGTGTGTGTGTGTGTGTCACTGGCACAAGGGATACTGTAAAGTATGTTTGGACCACTGTCGGAGTCAGAGGCTAGCACACAGACATGCGCCATCCTCCCTGACTCAGAGAGTGGTCCAAACACGCTTTACAGTGGCCCTTGTGCTGGCCAAACTTTGCTGGTCTAACTCTGCCAGCCAAACTCCCGGTTAGGATTGTGCTCTCAGTCTCTTGCTAGGCATTTCCATGCCCTCACACTAGCACGATCAGCCGCTACTTTGCCCCACCTGCTTGAGGGCCTCAGATGAGAAAGCTTCATCATCTAGGTACTGCTGCCTGCTGGTATCAGCCACTTCCAAACAAAGCTGATTGTAACGATAACCACTTGATAGTTCAAGTTTATTTACGATATTTTGATGTTAGGAATGTTCGGTTAGGATATTTCGGCTCACACATGCACACAAGCATACGCACACCCTTTAAAAAGGCCCTTTCTTGCGGCCCAAGCTACCTTTCGGTTGTGGCAGAACTCATAACCATCGGGCTTACACTCGTGCGAGCGGATGAGGAACTGCAGGTTGTGCTTCTGCAGAATCATCTCAGTCACGTCAGGGCCAAAGTAACAGCCACCGCCTCGATCTTGATTCATTCTGCAACCTTCCTGAGGATTTGGGTCACTCCACAAAATATCTAGAATCTAAAGAATTGTTAAAATGCCACATTTCCACATGCTGCCGGACAAGAAAAATTGTTCAGCTGTTCAATAGAGCAACGTTTTGTCAGCTGAGAGATGTCAAAAAAGTACTCAACAAGCCATCAGCTTTTATGCTTTAACATAAGAAGAGCCCCACTGCATCAGACCAAGGGTCCATCGAGTCCAGATTCATATATCTCACAGGCCCACCAGATGCCTCAGGCTGAAAATGATTACGGGGCTGGGGCACCTCCCTAATGAAGAAAGACTGCAGCGTTTGGGGCTCTTCAGCCTAGAAAAAAGGCGCCTGAGGGGGGACATGATTGAGACATACAAAATTATGCACGGAAGCAGGGGCGTAACTAGGGTGTGACAGGGGGTGGCACGAGCCATGGGCGCCATCTTGCAGGGGGCGCCGTTCGCATGGCGCCCGCCCCCCAAAATGGCGCCCATGGACCGCCCGCTCCCTGCGCCGCATTCTCCTCGCTCCAGCTGGCCTTAAAGAGCCAGCCGGAGCGAGGAGAACACGCTGCCACCCGGCGCCCCCTCCCGCTTCTCAAGGGGGGCGGGGCGCTGGGCGCCGCCGCGTTCTGTTTGCTCCTGCCAGCCCTTTAAGGCCGGCACGAGCGAACAGAAAGAACGCGCCCCAGCCGCGTTCTGTTCGCTCGTGCTGGCTCTTTAAGGCCGGCACGAGTGAACAGAAAGAACGCGGTGCCCCAGCCGCATTCCATTCGCTCGTGCCAGCTCTTTAAGGCCGGCACGAGTGAACAGAAAGAACGCGGCCGGGGCACCGCGTTAGAATGTAGCGCCCCGACCGCATTCTTTCTGTTCGCTCGTGCCGGCCTTAAAGAGCCGGCATGAGAGAATAGAACGCGGCGGGGGCGCTGCGTTCTGTTCACTGCCGCCAGCCCTTTAAGGCCAATGGTAGCGAACAGAACACGGCGCCCCCGCTGCGTTCTGTTCACTGCCACTGGCCTTAAAGTGCCGGCGGCAGCGAACAGAATGCGCCTCTTAGAAGGGGCAGGGCGCTATGTCATGATGTCACGATGTGACGTCATGACGTTGCGTGCCCCTATACTAGGGGCGCATTTTCATTGGGTGCCATGGGCGCCCTTTCAAATAGATTCGCCCCTGCACGGAAGGGATAGAGTCGATAGAGGGATGTTCTTTTCCCTCGCTCAAAACACCAGAACCAGGGGGCATCCGCTAAAACTGAGGGTTGGGAGAGTTAAAACAGATAAAAGGAAGTGGGAAGTGGGTTTTTTACCCAGTGGGTAGTTAATCTGTGGAACTCTTTGCCACAGGAGGTGGTGATGGCATCTGGTCTAGATGCCTTTAAGAGGGGATTGGACGGATTTCTGGAAGAAAAGTCCATCGTGGGCTATAGGCAATGATGGATTGTGCAACCTCCTTACATCAGTAGTAAGCTATTTCAGAGTACCGGGTGCGAGGGAGTGGCAACAAGATGCAAGCATCTTGTTGTCTCATGCCTCCCTGGGGCACGTGGTGGGCCGCTATGAGATACAGGAAGCTGGACTAGATGGGCCTTTGGTCTGATCCAGCAGGGCTCTTCTTATGTTCTTATGATAACAAGATGCCTGCATCCTGTTGCAAACCCCCTTGCACCTGGCATTCTGAGGTAGCCTGCTTCTAAAATAAGGAGGTTGCACCACCCATCATGGCCTGCAGCCTGCGATGGACTGTTCCTGCAGAAATCTGTCCGATCTCCTTTTAAAGGTACCTAGGCCAGACGCAATCACCACCTCTTGGGGCTAGGAATTCCACAGATTAATTACCCGCTGGATTAAAAAAGTATTTCCTTTTATCTTTTCTAACCCAACAATTTTAGTGGCTTTCCCCTGGTTCCGGTGTTATGAGAGAGAGAAGAGAACATCACTCCCTGCATAAGTTTGGATGTCACAATCATGTCCCCCCCTCAGGGACCTTTTTTCTAGACTGAAGAGCCCCGAATTCTGTAATCCATAAGAGGCCCTGCCCTTTTATTCCCTTACTGTGGAGTTTTCTCAGCAGCCTTTGGTGAGGAACCATGTCAAAAGTCTTCTGAAAATCCAGATATATAATATCCACAGGATTGCTGGAGTCCTCATGCCTGTTGACCTTTTCAAAGAATTCTAAAGTTTTGTAAGGCAAGACTTATCCTTACAGAAGCCATGCTGACTCTCCTTCAGCAAGGCCTATTCTTCTATGTATTTTAAGATTTTATCTTTGATGAATTAGCTGGGATCTAATTTGATGAATTAGCTTAGGCCTTCTTCTGCACTAGGCCTAAAACTAAGGGCAAAATGATGCTAAAGCTGCAGCAAATTGGGGAACAATGGCTGCAGACTGGTGAGAAAAATATGGACATTTTCCAAGGCACAGGAGAGTTCCCTGAAAGCAAGCTTTCACACCAAAAATCTGAAACAGGAGAACATCCAGAATAGTGCTAATTTTCTTGGAGAGCAAAAGTAGACCTTGTCCGCCTGATATGCTAAATGCTTGGAGAGAAGCAACCCACCTGCTTAACGTCTTCATCCGTGTCTGATGAATTACAGGATTTCACATCAACCTCAGAGACGGACGCAAAGGAGCTGTTCGTTTCGTCACGTTCCGCCTGCCTGCGGCACGACTGCAGCTCTTCCTGAACGGTTTGCTGCACCCGCAGGGAGAGCTGCGACCTGCTTAAGAGGCCAGAAGAGCGGCCAGCCTTGCTTTCATTTGGATCCATAGTTTTCAAACTTTTCCGCTTCTGAGTTAAGACAGAAAGAACCTAACAGGAAAAAAGACACATGTCTCAGTCCTATATCCAGAAACTCTCTCTCTCTCCCCAGTTTCGATGTGCCCCCTCCCTCCCCCAGTTTTGCTTCCTTTCTAGATAATTAATCTCTGTTTGCATTTCCTGTCAAGCCCACATATGCGCTATCGTCAGTCCCCACCAATATGAAGGGACTAAAGTGTTTTTGTTTTTGTTTTTCTAAGCAAGATTTTCTTGCATAGCGTAGCGACCCATTCTCCTCCCCACCATGGACCTCCTTGTCTGTTCGGTTGGGTGCCCACTGTGCCTGCACATGGAATACACCAGTGGTTCCCAAACTGTGGGCCGGGACCCCCCAGTGGGTCGCGAGACAATTTCAGGAGGGTAGCAAAGCACCTAGAGCGGCCATATTGAAAATATGAGAAGATTGGATGCTGGAAAGCAGGAGGGCTGTGTGGTTGTTTTGCTTGTGTCAAGGTTGTAAATAGGACTGTTTTTTTCTTTCTGATTCACTTTGCTCTTGGAAAATGGCTGAAAAATAACCCAACTTATTATTACATTCTCAGGAAAGCAGCAGGCTCTGGCGTTGGCTCTGGCGTTACAATGATGGCACTTCCAGCCAGAACATTGGTTCTGGTGGGTCCCGGACAGATTGTCATTCTAAAAAGTGGGTCCCAATGCTAAACTCTTTAAGAACCACTAGTATATACAGTATACTCCTAGCAGAAGCCTGGTTCTATTACATGACCACAACATATGCCCCTACCCCCCCCTCCACACACACACAGGATGAGGGTATTAGGGCTTCCTAGTTAGGCAGTTGAGTAGCATTAGCAGCTCTTCCTTCACCATGACAGCAGCTGGCTTGTTGTTGTTGTTGTTCAGTCGCTAAGTCGTGTCCGACTCTTCGCGACCCCATGGACCACAGCACGCCAGGCCTCCCTGACCTCCACTAGCTTCCTGGGTTCACCCAATTTCATGTTCATTGCTTCCGTGACACTCTCTAACCATCTCATCCTCTGCCACCCCCTTCTCCTTTTGCCTTCAATCTTTCCCAGCATGAGGGTTTTTTCTAAAGACTATCATATGCCAATAGACCCATTTCCCCATAAAATTGCCATCCTTCTGCCAATGTCACACCTGTCATTCCATCTTGCCGGAGTGAGTTACGCACAGATCATTATGAGCTCTGCGCAATGAGGAGTCTTCCTTTTTCAGTCCTCTGAGTGTACAGTCCATCAATTCCATACCCTGTGTGTCCCTGGATTTTAAGGGGTTTGTGAAAGGTTCTAACAAGCTCTGTACCTTACGCCTGTCAATCTTGGCCAGTTGCTCCAGATCTGTCTTATCTGACACTCCTCCATGTACAATCAAGACCTTCTGATCGATCATGGTGGCCAGTGGCAGGCAGCCAAAGACACTCCGAAGCAGTCTCAGGATCTTGCTCCCATGTTCCTTGATGGGGGAAGGCCGAGAATGAGGAAGGAGAATAAGAAAAATGAAAACTTACCTCCCGTCCTGTGCATGGTGCATCAGATTTGCAAACCAGCTTACCTTATATTTGCGCATAACCTCCTTAGTGAGCCCATAGCTAGAAGTTAAAGATAAGAGAGGGCTAAGTAGACACTCACTTCAAACCACAAGAAACCCCCACATCTCTGATTTCCTGCGATGGCGTTGGAGATCTCGTACCGTAAATTGACCATATAGTCCTCATGGTTGCCTCGGTTCAGATTGACTTCCTTTGGGTAAACCAGGAGGAAGACAAATAGAATGATCAGGATCTCAATGGACTGCTTGCCTCGGTCCACAAAGTCACCATTGAAGACATAAGTCTTCTGTGGAGAAGGAAGGCCATTCTGAAAGGGAAAAGGATGCATCTCACAAGGGTATAATAATCAATGGTAAGGATGGTTTTTTCGGTGATCAACACAGAACGCTAAATGATTATGATGAGGGGGAGGTGCTTGGCTGAGCCCGGAATGGACGTGTCTCGGTGAAAATTTTGATCAGATTTTTTTTTCTCTTTCTTTTCTTTTCCTTGTCTATAAATACTCATGTTGGTTGATTAAAACTAGGTAATTTTGAGTATTTTATTTACTGGATAGATGGCTTAGCAAGTAGTTAGTTTAATCTTGAGAATACTTTTGACTTTTGCATTTATTGCTTTATGATTGTTTATGAACTTTCCTCCTTTTGCATTTAATGTTGTCCTGTGTATTTATTTAGTGGAGAAGATATATGGATCTAATAAATAGATAAATATAGTAGGTAAGAGAGCAAGCACACAGGACAATGATATGTAATCATAGTTGGTAGTCGCTTTTAATATGTAATACTGATAGATATGTTATACTTGTGATTTTAGATGCGGACAATATGTAATTCTGACCCATTGTTTATGCTTGTAACCCTCCATTTTTAATCCCTAAGTGTGTATTCCTGGTCTACCCTTTCCCCATGTAACTCCTTTTCCTATACCCATAACTTAAAGATATTGATAATAAAAGATTATTTGCAAAAAAAATGATGGTGATGATACCTCCTTGCTTGCAGCCAGCAGGGGAAGGCTGCAGGTAAGCAGGTGAAGCAAAGAGTCTGTCCACCAAGCACAAGCAGCAGCAGTATAACCAGAGGTTGGTAAGTACTGCAGGCGCCACAATGCTCTGTGTAAGTGGCCCTCCCCCTCGCCATCACAGCCATTCCGGGCACCAATGTTCCAGAACACTAAATCCTACACCAAGGGCCATCTTTTTGTGAAACTAAGGGTGCACAATCCTAACCTGGAGTTGGGCCAAAAAAAAAGTCTGATTGGCACACGGGCCACTGTAAAGCACATTTGGGCCACTCTCGGAGTCAGGGAGCATGGCGCACGTCTGTGTGCTGGCCTCTCTGACTCCGAGAGTGGTCCAAAGGTGCTTTATCGTGGCCCTTGTACCTGCCAGACTTTGCTGGCCTAACTGTGCCGGCCTAACTCCAGGTGAAGATTACGCTCTTAATTTACTCTGGGGTAGAACTGAGGTTTTCTTGGTGTGAAACTGGATGTTTTTACGTGAGCTATTTCTGGCACACAACTGTACGCGTAATACTCGCTAGCACTCTGTAGTAAAAGAGGATACATACCTTGTGAAAGATCAAGAACAAATCGTTCAACTGGCCGTGCAAATCTCCTAATGACAGATTGTGGGGGGGGGGGGAAGAAGAGTCATCTTAGCAAAGGGTTTCTCCTGCACAAGGATTCAGTATCAAGCAGAGCCTATTCAATTCAGATAACGCACATGGAGAGATCCTCACCCCATCCTCACCCCATCCTATGTGCCCCCTCCCCCAGCAGCCACTCTTCATAAAAGAGGCATCATCTATTGGTTTAAAGAACACTTTGAAAAACAAACAAACAAGGTTTTTAAAGCAAATACAGAGTTTGGACCAATCTATGTGACATTGTCATGTCATCACAGAACTTCTGGGTTGCTGAGCTTTATGCAATACAGAGCTCAGCAGGGAGGTGCACAGCCTTAAAAAGGTAAAGGTTTTCCCACGACCGAATGGTCTAGGCGTGACCGACTGTAGGGGGCAGTGCTCATCTCCGTTTCAAAGCCTGCAGAGCCGGCGTTTTGTCCGAGGACAAGCTTCCGTGGTCATGTGGCCGGCATGACTATACGCCGTAGCGCACGGAACGCTGTTACCTTCCCACCGAAGTGGTCCCTATTTATCTACTTGCATTTAGGTGCTTTGGAACTGCTAGGTTGGCAGGAGCTGGGACAAGCAGCGGGAGCTCATTCCATCGCGCAGTCTTGAACTCCCAACCTTCCGGTTAAAAAGCCCAGCAGCAGCGGTTTAACACACTGCTGCGCTACCACATCCTTTAGAGCCTTAGAGGGAACTATAAACCTCCAGTGAGCCTTCCTCCAGAACAGGGTTCTACTGCAGCTCCCAGAACTTATCATTGCTCAAAGAGGTGCATGATCACATAATAGAGGTTGTGCTGCCACTAAGGGCTCAATCCTAACTGGAGTTAGGCTGGCACAGTAGGTCGGCAAAGCTTGGCTGGCATAGAAGCCACAGTAAAGCATGTTTGAACCACTCTCAGAGTCAGGGAGGATGGCGCACGTCTGTGTGCTGGCCTCTCTGATTCCAAGAGCGGCCCAAACATACTTTACGCTGTCCCTTGTGCCAGCCAAATTTTGCTGGGTTAACCATGCCAGCCTAACACCAGTTTAGGATTGAGCCCTAAGAGAGGTTAGGGGAACAGCAGCCAGGAACAGGGCCTTCTCGGTGGTGGCGCTGGCACTATGGAATTCCCTCCCCTTTGAGCTGAGAACAGCTCTCTCGCTTTTAACCTTCCGGCAAGGCCTGAAAACCTTTTTATTTCAAAATGCTTTTGATACTGTGATTCACAGGGTATGACGGCTGCAGGCAGGCGTGCACGTTTTTACCCAGTATTTTAAAATACTTTGTACTCAGCAGGTAATTAATCTGTGGAACTCCTTGCCACAGGAGGTGGTGATGGCATCTGGCCTAGATACCTTTAAAAGGGAACTGGACAGATTTCTGCAGGAAACATCCATCGCAGGTTACAGGCCATGATGGTCAGTGCAACCTCCTTATTTCAGAGGTAGGCTACCCCGGAGTGCCGGATGCAGGGGCGTGGCAACAAGATGCACATATCTAGTTGTCTTGTGTATTCCTGAGGCATCTGGTGGGCTGCTGCGAGATGCAGGAAGCTGGACTAGATGGGCCTTTGGCCTGATCCAGTAGGGGCTCTTCTTATTTTCATGTTCTAATGTTAGAACACGACTTAGCGACTGAACAACAATGTTAGACAGCTGTTTATTTATTTTTGACTGTTTCTATGTTGCTGCTGCTGCTGATTTAATGTATATTTTATCATTTATGTGTATTTTGTAGTTTTATGTGTTTTGTTATCATATATATACTGTATTTCAACTGGTAGTTATGTGTCTTTTTTTTTTTTCCAAAATGATTTTATTTTCTACTATACAGTAATGGGAAAAGGAAAATATTAATACGAAAGGGGAGGGGATAGTAACACAGGTATACACATAAGGTCATGGAGAGATTACATGCATATATTGAAATCTACTTTACCTACAATACATTTCTTCAACAATTATTAATAATATAATACTGTTAAGCCTCATATATTGTTAAACAAATGTATCCATCAAAATTAATTTATTAATCTATATTAATAGTCTTAATAATCCATTGTCTGTCAGTGTAATTCAATCTTTAAGATTATTTGGAGCCAAAAAGTTTCAGCAAAAAAATATTATTATTGACGTCAATTCTTATCTTACGCTATTCCTGATTCTCATTGGCCCCCTTTTTTTTTCTCCCTTGTTTTGACTAAATGTTATCATAGTACATTCTTTCTCACTGAGCAGGCAAAGCATAGCAAATATTACCACTAGAGAAAAGAAAAAAAACAAGACAAGAAGGAAAGGATTGCATTTGCTATTATAATAAGTGATATAAAATGCAGCAGAGGAGAAAACTACTATCTATCTTTTACTTTCAAACCTAATACATACTATTAGTGTAACACCCCTGTTCTAAACTTCAACATTCCAAAGAAAAAAAGAGGAAAAAAAAAGATAGGTAAAAATGCAGAATCTTCTCCTTAGGTTATCAATCACTAGTCAATCACTAGTATCAATCACTTGGTTATAATATCTTATCATTTAAGTTGAAGGGTAGTCTTTAAATATCGCTTTGTTATAAATCTTAACTTTATATCTAGAATAAAGACACCCCTCCCTTCATTAAATCGATCCAAATATCACATTTATATAATCTTAAATTCATACATTCCATCAGCCTATGCCTTATAAGTATACAACTTATAAGTATACAACTTTGTAGTTATGTGTCTTGAGTGCCCTTTGGGGAGAAAGGTGGAGAATAAATCTAATAGTAAATAATAAATAATACAGTATTAAGAAATTAACAATCACGACCACAACAGAGCTTACCGCACACAGTGATCTCCTCGCTGTAGCAAGTGGAGATGTTGGTGATATTTGGCAGCTGGTTGAGATGTTTTCGGGCCTCATGCAAGACTCTGAGAACATAGTGAGCATGGAGCTGCTACTGGGAAAAAGTGAAGAAATTAAGAAGACGATCAGAGACAACCCTGGCAAGGCCACTTGAGAGGCAGGAAAGTTTTGTTGCATTCTTTCAAGGCGCAATCCTAACCCGGAGTTAGGCTGGCACAAGGGACACTGTAAAGTGCCTACTATATCTTTAACTGTTGTATAGAAGAGGGAATTTGGGCAGGTGCAGTTCATCATGGAAGGTGTTCATCAAAAGCTGCACCTGCCAAAATTCCTTCTTCTAGACAATAGTTATCATCATCATCATCATCATCATCATCAAATTATTTATTTAATTATTTATTTAATTAATTTTTATCCCACGCTTCTGCCCCGTGGGCACCCAAGGCAGCTTACAACATTAAAATCATCACTTTAAAAACCACAAGTTAAAAAAAAAACAATATTAAAACTGTTAAATTTAAAACAAGCAAGCCCTGTGGATCCTTTAAAATATAAGATGGAAGAATGTAAAATGCCAGCCAGCCTGTCAACAATTGAAAGCTTGTTTAAATAAAAAAGTCTTCACCCCCCCTCCGAAATATTGCCAAAGAGGGAGCAGTTCTTAATTCTAGGGGGAGGGTATTCCAAAGTCGTGGGGCCACCACCGAGAAGGCCCTATGCCTGGCCGCCATCCCCCTCACCTCTCCTGGTGGCGGCACAGTCAGAAGGTCCTGTTGTGTATTTGTGGTAATTATAGCAGAGTTGGAGGCTCGCGGA
>JAJKFI010000084.1:4755325-4822969 GCA_029204185.1 Lerista edwardsae
TGGAGGCTCGCGGACCCATTCAGCGCTTGCCTAGCGCGATCGGAGCGAAGGAACGAAGCGATCGCTACATTTGAACATCAAAGCCATTTTATTGGTTTCAGTAGCGAAAGTGAGAAGATGAGAAGTTTAGTTTGCCGGTTAGCAAAAGCCGGCGAAGGCTTGCCGCGTACAAGCGGCTTTTTGACGTACTCTTCACAGTTCGAGCGCACACATGGTACAGACAGAAGAACAAAGGGTGCAGTCAGACTATATCTGGTAGGTGGGTACTTAGAGACCCTCGTGCCCCATGTTAACCAATGGGGTGACCTTTAGAACACCATGAGCTCATGAGAGAGTGGGGTGTTTGTTAGCCAGTGCTTCCCGTGAGAGACATAGCACTACCAAGCTGGGAGGCTGATTAACTCAAGGATTCAAGGACACGCAGGTGTCCTATCTGCTCTGGAGACGAAGAGACGGAATGCCAGTTTCAACCAGTTCTGGAGTGTGTGGTGTGAAACTGCAACAGGTCCCCCCCCCCAGATGACCTCAGAGTATGGGTAGGATTATATGGAAGGAGGCGGTCTCTCAAATACCCCGGACCTGAGCCGTAAAGGGCTTTAAAAGTCAAAACTAGCACTTTGAATCGGGCCCGGAAAGGAACCGGCAGCCAGTGTAGCCGCTGAAGCAACGGCCCAACAGTTCAAGGTATAGGCACTGTGTCCCCATTTGTATCTGGTAAATCTAACCGGATTCTGGGGGTCCTTCCCAGCCCTAGATCAAGATGCTGCCAGGGACTGAAACTTCTTGAGCTACCGGTTCAAAGCCCAAGCCTATAGCCTGTCTACTCAGAAGTAAGTCCCATTATAGTCAATGGAACTTACTCCCAGGAAGGTGTGGATAGGATTGCAGCCTCACTCCCTTACTGGTATAAAACCAACTACAGTATCACTTTGCAATGTATGTATTGCAAAGTGATACGGAACTTTACATTTCTATAGAAACGTGACATTTCTGAAGCCAGATGCGTTTGTGTAGAATTCAAAATGGGGACCAAATTTCCCCCCCAAAACAGAATAAGCTCAGTAAAAAAAAAAAACCCTGCAGTTAAGAGTCCAAATTCTGAATCTGCAAATCCTTAATCGTAGCCAGGATTTCAGTTCAAAGAAGTCAGAAGGGGGTGGCCGTGGCAGGGGGAGTGAAAAGTCACTGAAAGAGGAAGCGGTGGGGGGGGGCTGCAGTGGGCCTTTCAAGGACCACCAAACAGGGTCTTGCATGCCGCATGCACTCTATGGACCTTGGGCTGGACCCATCAGTGTCATCTAAATGATTTAAGAACAGGTACTCACTTTTGATTGGCACGTGTCGGGACCCGCCCACCGGAAGTGACGTCATAAGCCAGAAGTGATGTCGTGGCAGGAAGTGACATGAAAAAAGCCCTTTTTGAGGCCTCAGATGATTTTAAACTGACCCAACGGTTGCAACAGTATTCCACAGCACCCCCAGAACATGTTAAGGAGGCCTGGCATTGTGTTAAAACCCCAGAGCAACTCATTTTTCAGTGGCAAGGAAAGGAAAGGCTCCGCTCGCTGCCTGCCTGCCTGCCTGGCTCTGAGAACATGCAGGCAACTCAAACATGCAGGAAATTCAAACGTTGCAGAGGGCGGAGTCGACGAGTGGGCTGGCGAATGGGCGGGGCCAGCTGTAATCCTAGAAACCGGTACTCGCGTACCCCTGCGTACCCCCTGCATGACATCACTGGCTGGACCACCCCGGTCTAAAGCACTCTGCCCTCATTGCAGCTGGCTGTGAGAAGCAAAAAGGATCCGCACAATTGCCCTGCAGATACTTACTTGTTCTTGTTTGTATGCTTCCACTAAGGCGTTGGCATCATCAGGCGAGAGTGGGAAGGAAAGACGGAGCCCAGTGTAGCTGTTCGGCACCACCACGGATTCGAAGTAACAGGATTTCTCCAGCTTTGCATCTTTCGTGATTTCTTCGGAGAACACACGGTGAATGAAATCCCCTAGGAGAGAAAGACAAGCAACACGGTTTGGGACCCTTCAGTGTCATTCAGGAGTTTGGGGGAAATTGAAGGCCCCTAAATGTCAGCAAAGGTGACGTGGTGGTGCTGCGGGTTAAACCGCTGAGCTGTTGAGCTTGCTGACGGGAAGGTTGGCAGTTCGAGACCACACGATGGAGTGAGCTCCCGTCGCTTGTCCCAGCTCCTGCCAACCTAGCAGTTTGAAAGCACATAAAATGTGAGTAGATAAATAGGGACCACTTCGGTGGGAAGGTAATGGCGTTCCATGCACCTCGGCGTATAATCATGCTGGCCACATGACCACAGAAATGTGTCCTCGGACAAACGCTGGCTCTTTGGCTTAGAAACAGAGATGAGCACCACCCCTTAGAGTTGGTCATGGCTAGACCATTCGGTCGTGTGGAAACCTTTACCTTTTTAAATGTCAGCAAGCAGCATTATTTGGGGAAGGGGATCAAATTCTGCAGCACAGCACATGTCTTGCACACAGAGGGTACCAAATGTAGTTCCCGGCACCTCCAAAAACATCGGCTCTGCCCACTGACTCCTATATATGCATATGTGTGTGTGAGTGCGCATACTGATTATAATGTCCATATTATTGTCCTTGGGTACAAGGAAACTGAGGCACAATCCTAACCTGGAGTTAGGCCAGAACCATTAGGCTAGCAAAGTTTGGCTGGCACAAGAGCCACTGTAAAGTGTGTTTGGACCACTCTCGGAGTCAGGGAAGATGGCACGCATCTGTGTGCTGGCCTCTCTGACTTCGAGAGTGGTCCAAACATACTTTACGGTGCCCCTTGTGCCAGTTAAATTTTGCTGGCTTAACTGTGCCAGCGTAACTTCATTGTGCCCTAAATGATATAACCCCAAATAACGACTTACCTTCCTTACTGCTACTTGGCGCAAACTTTTCCATAAGATAGTCAAAGAAATTGTTGAGCTGCAGAAGACAAAAAAGCATCCATCTTCATTTGTGCTAAGAGCACTTCTCACCTCTTTGCCCTGCTGCAGGACTTCGCTTGTGTTGTTCCTCTGCTTCCATGCACATATTGCATGAAAGATCAGACAATGTGCATGAAATCAGGCATGTAAACTTGGATAGCGATCTGGCCTTTTGCTTTTAAATCAGTCCAAGGTATTGTGAACACCTGTTTGATCTCACCACTTGGCAGTGCTGCATCCACTGGAGAATGCAGCAATAAGCTGGGAATTTCTCAGCCATTTTCCAATAGCCAAGTGAATCAGAAAGAAAAAAAAGCCTGTCTACAACCTTGACACAGCCACACAGCCCTCCCCTTTTCCAGCATCCCATCTTCCCATATTTTCAACATGGCTGCTCTAGGGGCTTCACGATCCACCTGAAATCGGCTTGCAACCAACTGGTGGGTCCCAACCCACAGTTTGGGAACCACTGCTCTATCGTATTCCTCCTTTGTATGAATCCGCATGACTGTGTGTTTACCTTCATGTTAGTAGACAACCTGTAACCATTGCTACTCCCAAAACTGGGTTGCACGTGGTGAGCTCCCTTTGAGTGGTTGCAATCTCAGTTAGGAGGTTTTGTCTGGGGAGAAAAAACAGATCCCCCACTGCAAGGAAGGGATTTCATGGCCGGATGCATCCTTCCATACAGCGTCCATATTGCCCTTTTTGTCAGGACATAAGAATATAAGAACATAAGAAGAGCCCTGCTGGATCAGGCCAAAGGCCCATCTAGTCCAGCTTCCTGTATCTCACAGTGGCCCACCAGGTGCCTAAGGGAGCTCAGTAGACAACAAGATCGTTGAATTCTGTGGCCACTCCCTCGCACCTGGCATTTTGAAGTAGCCTACTATTAATGTAAGGAGATTGCACCACCCATCATGGCATATAGCCCATGATGGACTTTTCCTCCAGAAATCTGTCCAGTCCCCTTTTAAAGGCATCTAGGCCAGATGCCATCACCACCTCCTGTGGCAAGGAGTTCCATACCTTAATTACCTGCTGGGTAAAAAAGTATTCCTTTTATCTGTTTTAACTCTCGCAACACTCAACTTCAGTGGATGCCCCCTGGTTCTGGTATTGTGAGAGAGGGAAAAGAACATCCCTCTATTGACTCTATCCCTCCCATGCATGATTTTGTATGTCTCAATCATGTCCCCTCTCATGTGCTTTTTTCCCAGACTGAAGAGCCCCAAACATTGCAGTTTTTCTTCATAAGAAAGATGCCCCAGCCCCGTAATCATTTTTGTCATTCTCTTCTGCACCTTTTCCAGCTCTACTATGTCCTTTTTGAGATGTGGTGACCAGAACTGTACACAATACTCTAGATGTGGCCTTACCTTCAATTTGTACAATGGCATGATAATATTGGCTTATTCTCAATCCCTTTTTTAATTACCCCAAGCATGGAATTGGCCTTCTTAATTTCTGCCGCACATTGGGTCGATACCTTCATTGAATTGTCCACCAGCACCCCAAGATCTCTCTCTTGAGCCGTCACAGACAGCTCAGAACTCATAAGCCTATAGGTGAAGTTTTGGTTTTTTGCCCCAATGTGCATCACCTTACACTTGTCTACATTGAAATGCATCTGCCATTTTGCTGCCCATTCCCCCAAATTGGAGAGGACCTTCTGGAGCTCTTCACAATCCCTTCTGGTTTTTACCACCCGGAAAAGTTTTGTGTCATCTGCAAACTTGGCCACCTCGCTGTTTATCCTTGTCTCCAGGTCATTTACGAACACGTTGAAAAGCACCCTCCCTCCTTGCTATCGTACCTTGAGATGATCATGTTCGTTGGAATACTCTATGGATTGAAAGATGCGCCACGTGCACCTTCTGCGCATTTCGAGCCGGGCCATGTAGCGTCGGTACCATCTCTGGATCAAGATAGCAGCTTTGAAGGCTGTGGAATATTCAAGGAGATGTGGGACATGGACTCTTACTAGGCTGACATAACACTAGGGCTTATCCTAATGGGAGGCCTAGGAAGGTACAACAGAAAGACACAAGGCAGCAACACAGGAGTGAGTGTGAGGTTGGTACCTGGGGGACTGGGGGAGAAACGCATGGCTAATGCACACTGCTAATGTACAGCTGGCATATACAGGGCTGCTCCAGTATCCATTGAATCAGTAACCACAGTTTCAGTTATCCATGGATACCTTGGATACTGGGATACCTATGAAAACTATAGGGGAACACTAAAAAAAATTTTTTTTCCTTATTGCAGCAGCAAAACAACTGAGGTTGTCTTTTATCTTTAAAAAGGTGTCCCCAGTATCCACAGTTTCAGGTATCCACGGTGGGGTCCGGAATGGAACCCCAGCGGATACCGGGACATGCCTGTACTTGGGAATAATTGACGGAGAGTCACCCACAAGTCATGCTTGTTTCAGAAACCAATGAAACAGCCAGGCACAATGTGGCTACATACCGTACATGCAAAAAACATGGATTTTGTTCCCCACTAGGTGTCATGATTGGCTGATGGGGCCAATTGTGTATACGCAATTATTATCTCACACAGTTACAGAAATAATCACAGACATACGTCGAATACACACTGATTTCTCCTATGTGTTCCTCACTGTCAGGGCAGAGGGAGGGTGGAGAGAGGGAGGACCTGTGGATGGGCCAGCCTGGGGAAGAGGGTAGGGACAGGATCTGGCCAGCGGCGTCATTCAGCCGGAACGCTGGGCGGGAGGAACGGGTGAGCAGCAGCCCGCCTGTTGCGTACCGCTCCGTTTCGCTGTCTTCCCTGCCCCCTTATGCTGGATCCTAACTGCCGTCTCCAGCCTGGTCAGCCTTGAATGGGTCATTCGGACTTGTGCCAGCGATTTCACTGACGCAGCTCCGAGTAGTCCTATTGGGGCTGCCTCAGGGTAAGGCAGTGATGTCATTCAGGGGGAACGGACCAGAACGGGCGTTCCGGATCCTAACGGGCTCCATGGCTGGTTCCGGGTTCCCGACAAGTGCCAATCAAACGTGAGTTCCTGTTCCTAAATCATTTGAATGACACCACTGGGGTAAGGGGAAAATATCTTCTTACCCCGAGGTGGCCTCCAACTGCCTCCTATTCTGCTCTGGATACAGCGCATGCTTGCCAGCCGGCTTGTTCCAGCACAGTATAGGATTGAGCTGCCCAAGATGCAGTCGTGGATGTAAAAAAACCAAGGGCTCTCTTCACATTGAATGAATGCCATTCCTGCTCTCTCAGATGTGAGGGGATGGGATAGAACCAGCGTCGTCATGCTGCCGGTACGCTGGGCGGGAGGAACGGGTGAGTGGCAGCCCGCCTGTTGCGTACTGCTCTGTTTCGCTGTCTTCCCCGCCCCCGCGGGGGTGGGGAAGACGGCGAAACGGAGCGGAACGCAACAGGCGGGCTGCCACTCACCCGTTCCTCCCGCCCAGCGTACCGGCAGCATGATGCTGCTGGATAGAACGATGGTAGAACAACCTCTTTTGCCCTGTGAAAGAGAATTGACTTTAGGCAGAAAGGGTGGGTCCATGTGTAGGGTGATCCTGTCCTCTGAGAAAGAACAGGGCCCTTCAGCCCATCGAGAAGGCCGCAATTTCGAAGACTCTTCTTGCTGAGTTGATCCCTACCAAGAAGGCTGTTTTTAAGGTCAGTGCCCTTATACAGCAAGTGGCCATAAGCTCAGAGAGTGGTCTTGCGAGAGCCCTAAGATCTACAGACAGGACCCAGGTAGGGGCCCTGGGAACAGGGGTTGGATTAAGGCTACCCCACGTAGAGCCAATTCTAAGCTGGAGTTAGGCTGGGACAGTTAGGCCAGCATAGTTTGGCTGGCACAAAGGCCAAACTATGCTGTAAAGCATATTTGGGCCACTCTCGGAGTCAGGGAAGATGGTATACACACATCTGTATACTGGCCTCTCTGACTCCAAGAGTGGTTCAAGCATACTTTATGGTGTCCCTTGTGCTGGCCAAACTGTGCTGGCCTAACTGTGTTGGCCTAACTCCAGGTTAGGATTGCACTCTTAGGAATTGACCAAAGTGAGGGTGAGCTGGCAGGACCAGCCCTCTGGGATATCTTCCAATGGAGAAATGCTGCTCTCGTACTCACTTAGATAAGGGTTGGGCTTAACAACAGCTTTGGAGGGTCTCTTTTGTCCATCCACAGCCCTGGAGGGTCTTCTCTTGTCCATGCCACCCTCCAGCCGTACTGATCCAGCCAGTACACAAGGGCATTCTAGGGCTTTATTCTAGCTTCTAAAACATACAAGAAACCCAACGTGTGCTGAATGTGCCCATTGGCTGAGGCCATCCAATGAGAACATTTGGTGCAAAAGACTGGAATCCTCATTGGCCAGAAGTTCCAATCTGCAACTTTTCTTCTATCATCATCACTCCAGAACATTCCGGGAACTGCATTTCTAGGCAAATGCCTGTGTAGAGGATGCCCCTTCACAAGACTACAGTTTCCACTAGGTTCTTTTTGGGTAGGGTAACTACGATAGAAGAAAAGTAAGCGGCCCATTCCCCTTGCCGTCAGAGACATTCCGGGCAGTGATGGCAACAGTTGCTGTTGCTGACCAGAATGGCTCTGACAGTGAGTGGGAGGGGCCGCTTACATGGCCTGTTGCTGTGCAATACTTACCATGCTTGTATGTGGAATGGCATTCATTTGCATGCTAGATATTAAATTGCACTCCCCACTGTATTGCTCTATATCTGGAGAAAGCACCTAGCACAGGGTACCCAACCTTGCCAGCTGTGGTGAAACAGCCTTTGCACCTGGGGCAACTTTGCCATGGCTTTGATTTCTCCAGGCCGGGAGTCTCCATACTACGGCCCAGAAGCCACATCCAGCCCAGCAGTAGATTTTATCCGGCCTGCAGCAACTGTTTTCGCTGTTTTGGTTGGAATGTTTGCTAATGTTTGACATTTTGACCCATTATCTTAAACATTTCTCTGTTTAAGGACAGTATTGTCTCTTTGTAATGGTCACATTTCTCTTTTGATCTGAATCATATCATGCTTTGTATTTAAAAAAAAAAAGATCCAAGTAAAACTTATTCATTCAGTTCATTCATTTATAAAACTGGTTTGGGTTTTTTTCAGGCCTGATGGTAAGTGCTACCACTGCTGGCCGTGTACAACATCTGCGCCAGCAAAATAGCTGGCACAGACTTGCGGAAGTCCACTGCAGGGCCAGCACCCTAACCCGGGGGAAGGGGATGGATGTTCCCTTCCCCTGAGGAGTGATAGGCTGCCATGGGTCCCGTTGGATTCAGATGTAGCCCGTTTGGCACTGCTGCTTCTACAGGAACCGGGCATAAGAACATAAGAAGAGCCCTGCTGGATCAGGCCAAAAGCCCGTCTAGTCCAGCTTCCTGCATCCCACAGCGGCCCCACCAGGTGCTTCAGGGAGGCATGAGACTACAAGATGCTTGCATCCTGTTGCCACTCCCTTGCACCCGGTACCAGTAGCCCACCACCTTTGTAAGGAGGTTGCACAATCCATCATTGCCTATAGCCCACGATGGTCCTTTCCTCCAGAAATCCGTCCAATCCCCTCTGAAAGGCATCTAGACCAGATGCCATCACCACCTCCTGTGGCAAAGAGTTCCACAGATTAACTACCCGCTGGGTAAAAAAGTATTTCCTTTTATCTGTTTTAACTCTCCCAACCCTCAGCTTTAGTGGATGCCCCCTGGTTCTGGTGTTTTGAGAGAGGGAAAAGAACGTCCCTCTATCGACTCTATCCCTTCTGTGCATAATTTTGTATGTCTCAATCATGTCCCCCCTCAGACTCCTTTTTTCTAGGCGGAAGAGCCCCAAACACTGCAATCTTTCTTCATAAGGGAGGTGCCCCAGCCCTGTAATCATTTTTGTTGCTCTCTTCTGCACCTTTTCCAGCTCCACTGTGTCCTTTTTGAGGTGCGACGACCAGAACTGTATGCAATATTCCAGGTGTGGCCTCACCATCGATTTGTACAATGGCATGATAACATTGGCTGCTTTATTCTCAACCCCTTTTTTAATTACCCCAAGTTTAGGGCAGTTTAGGATGGGGCTGCCCATGGCCCTGGGTTAGTTTGGGTGGTAAATCTAAGTTGCAGCACCAAGAGTCAATAATTAAAAGAAATTATTGACTGATACAATCCGACAATGAACTTACCTGGGTGAGATGCATCTGGCAACACCTGGCCTAGGTGAGAAAAGAGGAAGAAAATGGCAAATTATCCAGATTTCTGCAGGAGCGGCATCAGGAAGCAACATTAAAAATGTTTAGGAAAGGTACGAAACAACTCACCTTTCTCTGATTTTGACAAGAAGGTGCTCTGTGCAGAAGTCCCACATCCCATAGTCGTCACCGCTATAAGAGTGCAAGTGATGGATTAAATAAAGACTATTGATGGGTTAAATGACAGAATAGGGCAGAATTAAGTTATTGGAGGAAAGAATATGAGGACCAAAGCAAATGGCAAAATTGTGAATTAGTGGGAAACTACATGATTCTGAAACATAATGTTTCAAGAAATTATGATGTACTGAGAGCCTGATCTGCTGAGTGTATAATTAAGGTGTCATTGCTGCCTGCGCATACCTGGACCCTGAACTATATGCGTATGGTTGTTATCTAATGACTTATATGACTGTTTGCTCAGCAGCCTAAAGTGAAGCTAGTTAGGGCAATAGCTATTAGTATCTTTTTTTTTTTTTTTTTTGAAGATGATTTTATTGATTTTATAATTATAAAGATACAGGAAAAGGATAGTCAGTAACATAGGATGGGTATACATAGGGTCAAACAATAGGAAGTGAGGCAGTACGAGAGTAACATATAAATGCAAAAATTAGTAATTTCCATTATCATATATTCCATCTGAAAGGACACAATCATTATGATTCACAAAACTACGTCAATTTTCGTTATTCATTCAAATCTTCAATAATTTCAATAATTCCACAGTTACTTAGCAAACTCAAGCAAGAAAAGTCATCTATACCTACAATTATCCGTCTCCAATTTATAGTAAAAGTCAATGAAATAATAAACTAAAAGGGAAGAACCTACTATATAAAGCACAAACATGGAATAAACATAGATGAAGCTGGGAAGTCAGACTATTTAAACTAGCACTCTGTTAATCTCTTCATCTCTATTCATATTGCTTATATTATTTTTCAATCTTAATCTTTAATTAATCTTTGTTACAAAACTTATTCTATTAGAATTAAAACAGCCCATCTCAGAAAAGAAAAGAAAAATACGCCATAAAAATAAGGAGCATAAAGATATAACATGACATCCATCCCTTCATAATCATCATTAGGCCTTAATAACATTTTTTTTCTAAAATCATATCTTAATGTAAGCTTGAGTTATCACGTACCTTTGTTAAAAAAAAGAAAAGAAAATAATCGCTTAGTTATATAATCTGACGCAAAATTACAAGCCTACAATTATCGCTTTTCAGATCAAGGCTCAATGCTAACCATTTCTTTCTATCACAAATCTCACAGGAAGGAATGAACTTTGTCACCTTTTAATCCTCATTTCTATTTATACCATTAATTCAATTTTTAAATCATAAATTTCATTTCATGATTTCATGATTTAATAGCTATTAGTATCAATCCTCATTCTATGAAGCGCAATACCACTGTAGCATTAGACAGATGACAGACAGACACAGCTTCAAGAAGCAATAGGGTAGAGGGTCCCTTTAGCATTTGGGCTGCGTCTGTGTTGTCACTGCTGCTGGTATCTGTCTTTCCGCAGTCAAACGAATGAACTAATCAGGGGACTTATTTTCATCCACCACACAAGTAACCAAAATATCTAGAACATAAGAAGAGCCCTGCTGGATCAGGCCAAAGGCCCATCTAGTCCAGCTTCCTGTATCTCACAGCGGCCCACGATGAACTTCATTGTTACATGAGATCAATTATTTGGTTTTGTCAGGTTGATTGCTGGTTGATAGTCAATGCCAGAGTTGGGCTGCAGCGAAGGGTACAGGGGTAACAGTGACCCTTCACTTAAGGAGTTACTTTGCTACTGTTGTAGCTCTCCTGCCAATGCCATCTGCAAACCTCAGCTGACCACCAGAGGCCTCTGCAACCACGTGAAAGCATCAAGCTCAGCTCATAGGAGTCTGCTTAAGGAAAGCATTCCATCTGCGTAGTGCCACCACTGAAAAGGCCTTTCCCTGTTCGCCACCTGCCTGGCTTCAGAAAGCTAGAGGGACTTCAAGAAAGGTCTCTGCTGATTATCAGAATGGCTATCGCACAGTTCCCGAGAATCTGATTCACCCTGTGCCCACCACAGACAAACCCAACTGCAGGCAGAAATCATGGAATAAGGATGGCCAAGAAGAATATGGCACATGGGCACCTTGATGCATTTTTTTGCAATGTCAAATCACTTCCCTATGTAGTTCCTGCAGGAGGGGATCCATTCAAGGATGTTAGACACACTGGATAAGCCATGACGTCACAGACTTGAAGCCATGGGTATAAGCTCAGATCATTGCCGCGAAGGAGGATTGCCGCCGCGGCATCATGAATAAAAATCTCCCTGCCCGTGTGGTAAAGTTAATCTCAACATCTTTAAGCATGCCTGCGTGTTCTGCATATGGGTGCACGAATCGCTGTACGAAAAATGGGATTACTTTGCACAGGTAATTAAAATCATTGTGATTCGTTGCTACAGAAAAATATTACTTCATAAAGTATGCAGCCCTTCACAAACTGAAGTAGATATGAAGAATAAAAATAAAAATAAAAAAATTCCCCCGTCCTTTTTTCCCCCTTCCCGTTTACACATTTTTTTCCCGCCTTCCATTTTCTACTGTAATATTTTTGAAATTCCGAACATTAACAGAATTTGTTTTATGGGGGGGGTGAGTGTAGAAGTTTTAAAAAACACACTTAATAGCCTAGAAGTAAAAAAGAATTACTCTCATATTGACAACTACTTGTGTTATACATTGAGAGATTTTAATGTAATTTTCCTACACATTTATCTGATTTTTGCCCACCCTCCCCCTTTTTTTCTTTCCTTCCCGTTCCCACATTATTTTTGGTTGTGTAGATTTCAAAAAATAAATCTGTCAAAGCAGTGCAATCCGAGTTTAAATAGACAGCAAGCGGCATTTCGTCTGGTGTGTTCAGTAATATAAATCTGCGGAATTAAACCTTGGAATTGCATATTGAATCATAATTAGGTTACCAATGATGTTTCTCCACGATCACACGTTGTTATTTTGGTAAGTTTTTACTTCAGGAGTAAACTATTAAGTCCGAAACATCATGCGAAAACCCATTTGAAATGCTTGGAATCAGCATTGTTTTGGGTATATTTACGTCACCGCTAACCCCGCCCACTAGCTTCACTTCGTTCGCATTCAGATAACAAGCAGGGCCGGGGGTTGGATCCATTGGGCAGCCCAATCCTAACCTATGCTGGTGCAGCCAGGGTGCACGGCTTGCACTGTATCCAGCACAGATTTGGAGGCAGCTGGAGGAGTCCTTGGAGCAAGGGGATATTTTACTCCTTACCCCAAGTAACACCCCAGCTGGCCCTATGGGGCTACTTGGATGTCTGCCAGCTATATCGCTAGGCAGAAATCTGAGCAGCCCAGTGGGTCAGCAGGCAGGTTAGAGCATGGCAGAGAAGGACTCTGCCAGTCCCCCCTCTCAGACCCGATCCACTCCCATTCTGCTTTCCCCCTGCCCAGAAACACCAGTTCCTGCCTTTAAAATGCCCTCCTGCCACCCTCTCCAAGCTCCTTCGCCACTTGGCGCAAGACACCTCCACCGGTGGCAGGGGGCTCGGATTCAGCGCTTTATGGCTTGCGCCAGTGTAGCAAATGCTGTGCCGGCGGTTCCTAAGGATCGGATTGCACTGTCGTTCCATGGCGAATTCTGCCTCAGCAATGCTCTTATGCACCATGGTCTGGAGGGTAGGACTAAGAAAGGAGCATTAAACTCTGGGTGGTATTTATAACTCCAAGAAATAAGAACATAAGAACATAAGAAGAGCCCTGCTGAATCAGGCCAAAGGCCCATCTAGTCCAGCTTCCTGTATCTCACAGCGGCCCACCAGGTGCCCCAGGAAGGCATGAGACTACAAGATGCTTGCATCCTGTTGCCACTCCCTTGCACCCGGTACCAGTAGCCCATCACCTTTGTAAGGAGGTTGCACAATCCATCATTGCCTATAGCCCACGATGGACCTTTCCTCCAGATATCTGTCCAATCCCCTCTTGAAGGCATCTAGACCAGATGCCATCACCACCTCCTGTGGCAAGGAGTTCCACAGATTAACTACCCACTGGGTAAAAAAGTACTTCCTTTTATCTGTTTTAACTCTCCTAACCCTCAGTTTTAGCGGATGCCCCCTGGTTCTGGTGTTTTGAGAGAGGGAAAAGAACATCCCTCTATCGACTCTATCCCTTCCATGCATAATTTTGTATGTCTCAATCATGTCCCCCCTCAGGCGCCTTTTTTCTAGACTGAAGAGCCCCAAACGCTGCAGTCTTTCTTCATAAGGGAGGTGCCCCAGCCCCGTAATCATTTTTGTCGCTCTCTTCTGCACCTTTTCCAACTCCACTATGTCCTTTTTAAGATGCGGCGACCAGAACTGGACACAATATTCCAGGTGTGGCCTTACCATCGATTTGTACAATGGCATGATAATATTGGCTGTTTTATTCTCAACCCCTTTTTTAATTACCCCAAGCATGGAATTGACCTTCTTAATTGCTGACGCACACTGGGTCGATACCTTCATTGAATTGTCCACCAGCACTCCAAGATCTCTCTCCTGAGCTGTCACAGACAGCTCAGAACCCATTAGCCTATAGGTAAAGTTTTGGTTTTTGGCCCCAACGTGCATCACTTTACATTTGTCTACATTAAAACGCATCTGCCATTTGGCTGCCCATTCCTCCAACTTGGAGAGATCATTCTGGAGCTCTTCACAATCCTTTCTGGTTTTTACCACCCGGAAAAGTTTTGTGTCATCTGCAAACTTAGCCACCTCGCTGCTTATCCCTGTCTCCAGGTCATTTATGAATAAGTTGAAAAGCACGGGCCCCAAGACAGATCCCTGGGGCACTCCACTTTTCACCTCTCTCCATTGTGAAAATTGCCCATTGACCCCCACTCTCTGTTTCCTGGCCCTCAACCAATTCTGGATCCATAAGAGGACCTGCCCTCTTATTCCCTGACTGTGAAGTTTCTTCAGCAGTCTTTGGTGGGGGACCTTGTCAAATGCCTTCTGAAAATCTAGGTATATGATATCCACAGGTTCACCCACATCCACGTGCCTGTTGACCTTTTCAAAGAATTCCAAAAGGTTTGTGAGGCAAGACCTACCCTTACAGAAGCCATGCTGAGTTTCCTTTAGCAGTACTTGTTCCTCTACGTGTTTTAGGATTTTATCTTTGATGAGGCTTTCCACCATCTTACCCGGAACAGACGTTAGGCTGACCGGCCTGTAGTTTCCAGGGTCCCCCCTTCTCCCTTTTTTAAAGATTGGCGTGACATTGGCTATCCTCCAATCCTCTGGCACCGTGGCCGTTTGAAGGGACAAGTTGCATACTCTAGTTAAGAGGTCAGCAACTTCATTCTTTAGTTCCTTAATTACTCTTGGGTGTATACCATCTGGGCCTGGTGACTTATTTAAATGTAGTTTATCAATTTGATCTAAAACATCTTCTTTATTAACCAGTATCTGATTTAATTCCTTCATTAGGAAGGGCTGTTCGGGCTGTGGTATCTGCCCAAGTTCTTCTGCTGTGAAGACAGATGCAAAGAATTCATTCAATTTCTCTGCAATCTCCAAGTCCCCTTTTATCTCATCTTTCCCTCCCTCACCATCCAGCAGGCCAACCGCCTCTCTGGCAGGTTTTCTGCTTCTAACATATTTGAAGAAGCTTTTATTATTCCCTTTTATGTTGCTAGCCATGCGTTCCTCAAACGCTTTCTTGGCCTCCCGTATCACCTTCTTACTTGTCTTTTGCCAGAGTTTATGTTGTTTTTTATTCTCCTCACTGGGGCAAGACTTCCATTTACGGAAAGAAGCTTCTTTGCTCTTTACAGCTTCTCTAACTTTGTTTGTCAGCCATGCAGGCACCCTCCTGGACCTTGTTGAACCCTTCTTTCTTTGCGGTATACACTTCCGCTGGGCCTCTACTACTGTTTTTTTAAACAGCCTCCATGCAGCCTGGAGGGATTGGACTCTTTTTACCTTCCCTTTCAATTTCTGTCTAACTAGTCTCCTCATCTGAGGGAAATCTGCCCTTCGAAAGTCAAGGGTTCTTGTGTCAGATTTGCTCTGCACTCTATCCTGGACATGCATGGCAAAACCAATCGCAGCATGGTCACTGTTCCCCAATGGCTCAGTAACACTTACATCCCTAACTAGGTCCCGAGTACCACACAATATTAAATCCAGAGTCGCCTGTCCTCTGGTCGGCTCCATGACTAGTTGCTCTAAGGCACAGTCATTCAGCTCGTCAAGGAATCCGGTCTCTCTTTCTTGACCAGAGCAGCAGTTGACCCAGTCAATATGAGGATAATTGAAGTCCCCCATGATTACAATCCTGCCTCTCTTGGTCACTGCTCTGATTTGTTTCCTCATTTCAAGATCACCTTCAAATTTTTGATCGGGAGGACGATAGCACACCCCCACTATTACATTGCTCTTACGGCCCGGCAGTTTAACCCACAGTGACTCCATGGTGGAGTCTGGCCCACCTTCAGTTTCTACTCTGCTGGATTCAATCCCTTCTTTGATATAGATGGCCACCCCTCCGCCAACACGCCCTTCCCTGTCCCTCCTATAGAGTTTATAGCCTGGGATGGCAGTATCCCACTGGTTTGTCCACCAGGTTTCCGTTATGCCTACTATATCAATGTTTTCCCTAGCCACCAAACATTCCAGTTCCCCCATCTTTGCTCGGAGACTTCGAGCATTCGCATAATAACACCTATATACGGGGTTCTCTAAAGAGGGACTGTTTTTTGATCCTTTTTCCCCTCCTCTCTTTTTACTGGACAAACTGTCACTTACACTCAGCTTAGAAGTTCTATTTCCTACTCCTCCATTACTCTTTGGTATTCCTCCACCCTCCTCTTCCCTTAGGGATGAGGAGTTCCGAACCGGACGCCGCTCGGCTCCTGTCGGCTTTCCCCCAGGGATCAGTTTAAAAGCTGCTCTGCCACCTTTTTAATATTAAGCGCCAGCAGCCTGGTTCCATTTTGGTTCAAGTGAAGCCCGTCCCTCTTGTACAGGCCTGGCTTGTTCCAGAATGTCCCCCAGTGCCTAACAAATCTAAACCCTTCATCCCGACACCACCGTCTCATCCATGCATTGAGACCCCTGATCTCCGCCTGCCTAGCTGGCCCTGCACGTGGAACGGGTAGCACTTCTGAGAACGCTACCTTGGGGGTCCTGGCCTTCAGCGTCCTGCCTAGCAACCTAAATTTGGCTTCCAGGACCTCCCGGCTACATTTCCCCACATCGTTGGTGCCAACATGCACCACGACCGCTACCTCCTCCCCAGCACTCCTAACCAGCCTATCTAGACGAGACGTGATACTACACGTATCACGTATCACGTAATACTACACGTATTACGTATCACGTAATACTACAGGGGGTATCAAGATAAGTCTAAAATAAACAGCTGCTATAAGCAGCTTTGTTAAATACATACTGCTTTTCTCGCCTTAAGAACATAAGAAGAGCCCTGCTGGATCAGGCCAAAGGCCCCTCTAGTCCACCCTCACAGTGGCTCACCAGGTGCCTCAGGGAGCACGCAAGACAACCAGATATCCTGTGTCCTGCTGCCACTCCCCTGCATCTGGCATTCCAAAGCAGCCTATTACCCTTGCACCACCCCCAAGGAAGACACCAGACTGAGGTTGGTGTTTAACTTTATTAAGCACAATGTAAATCATGTAACCTACTGAACACCCATCCCTCCCTCGCCAATCTGGGGTAGGCAAAAAAACTGCCATCCATACTTGGCCAGTTTGGATGACAGAAAAATCTCAGGATGATTAGGATGACAGCTAATCTCAGACTGGACATCCCCATCATAGCTTGTAACCTGTAATGGAGTTTTCCTCCATAAACCTATCCAATCCCCTAAATCTATCCAATCCCCTTTTAAAGGCATCCAGGCCCAATGCCATCACCACATCTCACTGCAAGGAGTTCCACATACTAATTACACGCTGGGTAAAGAAATATTTTCTGTTCTCACTCTCCTAACACTCAGCTTTAGAGGATGTCCCCTGGTTCTGGTATTGTGTGAGAGGGAAAAGAGATTCCCTTTATCTACCCTATCCACTTAGCGCATAGTTTTGTATGTCTCAATCATGTCCCCCCTCAGGCGCCTTCTTTCCAGACTGAAGAGCCCCAAACACTGTAACCTTTCCTCGTAAGGGAGGTGCCCCAGCCCAGTCATCATTTTGGTTGCTCTCTTCTGTACTTTTTCTAATTCCACTACGTCCTTTTTGAGATGTGAAGACCAAAACTGTACACAATACTCTAGGTGTGGCCTTACCATTGCCTTGTACAATGGCAATACAATATTGGCTGTTTTATTCTCAATCCCTTTTCTAATTATCCCTAGCATGGAATTTGCCTTCTTCACTGTCACTGCACACTGTGTTGACATTTTCATCGAGCTGTCCACCAGCACTCCAAGATCTCTCTCCTGGTCTGTCACTGATAGCTCAGAACCCATTAAAACTATATGTGAATTTTTTATTTTTTTGCCCCAATATGCATTTCTTTGCACTTATTTACATTGAAACGCATCTGCCATTTTACTGCCCATTCTCCCAGTTTTGAGAGATCCCTCTGGAGCTCTTCACAATCCTTTCTAGTTTTCACCACCTGGAAAACTTTAGTGTCATTTGCAAATTTGGCCACCTCACTGCTTATGCCTGTCTCCAGGTCATTTATGAATAAGTTAAAAAGTACTGGTCCCAGGACAGATCCCTGGGGCACACCGCTCTTCACCTCTCTCCACTGTGAAAATTGCCCATTAATCCCCACTCTCTGCTTCCTGATCCTCAACCAATTCTCAATCCATAAGAGGACCTGACCTCTTATTCCCTGACTGTGAAGTTTTTTTCAGCAGCCTTTGGTGAGGGACTGTGTCAAATGCTTTCTGAAAATCCAGATATATAATATCTACTGGTTCATCAACATCCACATGCCTGTTGACCTTTTCGAAGAATTCCAAAAGGTTTGTGAGGCAAGACTTACCCTTACAGAAGCCATGTTGATTCTCCCCCAGCAAGGTTTGGCCTTCTATATGTTTTAGGATTTTGCTTTTGATGAGACTTTCCACCATCTTACCTGGAATGGTCGTGAGGCTGACCGGCCTATAGTTTCCTGGTTCCCCCCTCCTACCTTTTTTAAAGATGGGTGTGACATTTGCTAACCTCCAATCCTCTGGTACTGTGGCAGTTTTAAGGGACAAGTTGCTTATTATAGTCAAGAGATCAGCAACTTGATTCTTTAGCTCCTTAGTAACTCTTGGGTGAATGCCATCTGGGCCTGGTGGCTTATTAATTTATCAATTAAATCTAACACATCTTCTCTTTTAACTTCTATCTGACTATAGTTCCCTAGTCAAAAGGAACTATCTATAGTTCCCTAGTCAAAAGGAATGGTTCAGGCAGCGGTAACTGCCCAAGGTCTTCTGTCATGAAAACAGATGCAAAGAATACATTTAATTTCTCTGCAATCTCCCTTTAATCTCCCCTTTCCCTCCCTCACCATCCAGCAGGCCAACTGCCTCTCTGGCAGGTTTCCTACTCCTAATATATTTAAAAAAGCTTTTATTATTCCTCTTTATGTTGCTAGCCATGTGTTCCTCAAAGTCTTTCTTGGCCTCCCATATCACCTTCTTACATGTCTTTGGCCAGAATTTATGTTCCTTTTTATTTTCTTCATTTGGGCAAGACTTCCACTTACAAAAGGAAGCTTCCTTGCTCTTTACAGCCTCTCTAACTTTGCTCATTAGCCATGCTGGCACCCTCTTGCATTTAGCTGAGCCCTTCTTTCTTTGTGGGATACACTTCCCCTGGGCTTCTACCGTTATTTTAAACAACCTCCATGCTTTCTCGAGTGTTTGGACTTTTTCACTTTCCCTTTTAACTTCATCCTAACTAGTTTCCTCATTTGTGGGAAGTCTGCCCTTTGGAAGTCAAGGGTTTTTGTATCAGATTTATTTGGCACACTACCCCCAACATGCATGGCGAAACAGATCGCAGCATGGTCACTGTTCCCTAATGACTCTGTAACATTGACATCCCTAACCAGGTCCTGGGTGTTACACAGTATTATATCCAGAGTTGGCTGTCCTCTGGTGGGCTCCATGACAAGTTGCTCCAAGGCACAGTAATTTAGCATGTCAAGAAACCCTGTCTCCCTTTCTTGACTGGAAAACGAATTGACCCAGTCAATATGGGGATAATTAAAATCCCCCATGACCACAATCCTGCCCCTCTTTGATGCCTCCCTAATTAGTTTCCTCATCTCAAGGTCCCTTTCAGGTTTTTGATCTGGGGGGCGATAACACACACCTACTGTTACATCACTCCTTGGACCTAATAGTTTAACCCACAATGCTTCTGTGGTAGAGTCAGACCCACCTTCAACCTCTACGCTTCTGGAATCTATCCTTTGACAAAGATGGCCACCCCACCTCCAACATGCCCCTCCCTGTCCCTCCTGTAGAGTTTATAACCTGGGATTGTGCTATCCCACTGGTTCTCCACATTCCACCAGGTTTCTGTTCTGTTCTGACATTCTACTAATGTCAATATTCTCCCTAGCCACTAAACATTCCAATTCTCCCATCTTTGCTCGAAGACTCCGAGCATTCGTATAAAAGCACCAGCAAACTATAAATAAGTACAGGTGTGCACGGGTACCTGCTTGGGATCTGTTCCAGATGCTCCTGTGGATACCTGAAACTGTGGATACTGGGGAAGCCTTTTTAAAGATAGGGGAACAGCAGTGGTTTTGCTGCTACAAGGTTAAAAAAAAAGAGATTTGTTTAATGTTCTCTTATCCTTTTAATATGAGTCCCAATATTCGTGGTATCCGTGGATAACTGAAACTGTGGATACAGAATCAGCGAATACCAGAGCACACCTGTATTGCCTGCAGTGGAAGAATGGGGAATTGGCTTAAATAAGAATAAGAAAAACCAGCCTGAACATTGGGACAGCAGAAGGATACAACTGCGTTTGGGGTTGTCAATTTTGTACTACCTGTTTTTGTAGTACCTGGAGTTTGGCTGGCACAGTCAGGCCAGCAAAGTTTGGCCATCACAAGGGACATGCAAAATATGTTTGGACCACTCTCGGACTCAGAGAGGCCAGCATACAGACGTGCGCCATTCTCCCTGACTCCAAGAGTGGTCCAAATGTGCTTTATGGTGGCCCTTGTGCAGGCCAAACTTTGCTGGCCTAACTGTGCCAGCCTAACTCCAGGTTAGGATTGTTCCCCAAGTGGAACAACTTATAACGAAACCAATTTCACTGTAGGCTAATTGAGACACATAAACAAGAGTTACATTCCTACAGCATATTTTGGGTCACAAAAACACCACTAAACTTCTAAAAAAGACCCAAAATACTTATAATACTGAACACTGAAATAAATCTGAGCTTTCCTGGCCAGAGAAATCCCACACAGACAAGGGGAACATGAAAGCTCCACATAGACAGTGGCCCTGGCCATGGACTGCTTCCCCCCCCCCCCCCGGCAACTTTACAATGAAACGACTTTAATGTGAGAACTTGCTATACAGCTGTGTGAATGTAGGCTCTGTTCAGAATTTCAGCTGAATGTGAGAGATGCTCAAGCAGTCCCCTCCATCAATTCATTGCACTCCACAGTTAGCCATTAAGTGCACTCCAGTAATTCATTAACTTGAAAAATTTTTAAACATGCTTTTCTTTAAAGAATGCAGAGCAATTACACTGCAGTACCAACAGTCAAGAGCAATGCAACAGGACCAAATAGTTTTTTAAAAAATAATAGCAGACAAAAAAGGAAAGGGAATTTGTTTTCCTTCCAGTTAAGGAAGCAGGTCAAAAACCGCACTTAGTCAGAATGAAGCGCCACTATTTTCAGTGGGACTTATGCAGTACTAAATGTGTTAGCCTAAAAAAAAGGCACCTGAGAGGGGACATGATTGAGACATACAAAATTATGCACAGAAGAGATAGAGTCGATAGAGGGATGTTCTTTTCCCTCTCTCAAAACACCAGAACCAGGGGGCATCCGCTAAAACTGAGGGTTGGGAGAATTAAAACAGATAAAAGGAAGTACTTTTTTACCCAGCCGGTAGTTAATCTGTTAATCTGCCCTTTAATCTGCCGGTAGTTAATCTGCCCTTTCATGGATCACTGCCTTGTCGTGGCGAAGGGGCTTGAGTAGCTCAATGAAGCTGTGAGCTATGCCATGTAGGGCTACCCAAGATGGACAGGTCACAGCAGAGAGTTCTGACTAAACGTGGTCCGCTGGAGAAGGAAGTGGCAACCCACTCCAGTACTCTTGCCAAGAAAACCCCATGGATTACAGAACAAAAAGGCTAAACGATATGACACTGGAAGATGAGACCCTCAGGTCGGAAGGTGTCCATTATGCTACTGGGGAAGAGCAGAACACGAGTACTAGTAGCTCCAGAAAGAGTGAAGTAGCTGGGCCAAAACTGAAAGGAAGCTCAGCTGTGGATGTGTCTGGAAGTGAAAGGAAAGTGCGATGCTGCAAAGAACAATACTACATAGGAACCTGGAACGTCAGATCTATGAATCAAGGCAAGCTAGATGTGGTCAAACGTGAGATGTCAAGGCTGAACATCGACATCCTGGGAGTTAGTGAACTAAAGTGGACAGGAATGGGAGAATTTAATTCAGATGACCATTATATTTGCTACTGTGGGCAGGAATCCCTTAGAAGAAATGGAGTAGCCTTCATCGTGAACAAGAGAGTGAGAACAGCAGTACTGGGGTATAACCTCAAAAATGATAGAATGATTTCCATTCGGATCCAAGGCAAACCTTTCAACATCACACTAATCCAAGTCTACGCCCCAACCACTGGTGCTGATGAGGAAGAAGTTGACCGCTTCTATGAAGACCTAGAACAGCTTCTAGAATTAACACCCAAAAAAGATGTCCTTCTCATCATAGGGGATTGGAATGCTAAAGTAGGCAGTCAAGAGGTAAGAGGAATAACAGGCAAGTTTGGTCTTGGAGTACAAAATGAAGCAGGGCAAAGACTGATAGAGTTCTGTCAGGAGAACACATTAGTCATAGCAAACACCCTTTTCCAGCAACACAAACGGCGACTGTACACATGGACTTCACCAGATGGTCTACATCGAAATCAGATTGATTACATTCTTTGCAGCCAAAGATGGAAAAGTTCCATACAGGCAGTCAAAACAAGACCTGGAGCTGACTGTGGCTCAGATCATCAGCTTCTTCTTGCCAAATTCAGGCTTAAACTGAAAAAAGTAGGGAAAACCGCTAGGCCCTCCACGTATGACCTAAATCAGATCCCCTACGAATATACAGTGGAGGTGACAAATAGATTTAGGGGCTTAGATTTGGTAGACAGAGTGCCTGAAGAACTTTGGACGGAGGTCTGTAACATTGTACAGGAGGCAGCAACTAAAACCATCCCAAAGAGGAAGAAATGCAAGAAGGCAAAGTGGCTGTCTGACGAGGCTTTACAAATAGCTGAGGAAAGGAGAGAAGCCAAAAGCAAGGGAGAAAGGAAAAGATATACCCAACTGAATGCAGATTTCCAGAGAACAGCAAGGAGAGATAGGAAGGCCTTTCTAAATGAGCAATGCAAAGAAATAGAGGAAAACAACAGAATGGGGAGGACTAGAGATCTTTTCAAGAAAATTGGAGATGTCAAAGGACAATTTCATGCTAAGGTAGGCACAATAAAGGACAAAAATGGCAAGGACCTAACAGAAGCAGATGAGATTCAGAAGAGGTGGCAAGAATACACAGAGGAACTCTATAAGGCCGATCTCAATGTTCCTGATAACCACAGTGGTACAGTCACTGAGCTCGAACCTGACATCCTGGAGAGTGAAGTCAAGTGGGCTTTAGAAAGCCTCACTAACAACAAAGCTAGTGGAGGTGACAGCATTCCAGCGGAATTACTCAAAATCTTAAAAGAGGATGCTGTCCAAGTGCTGCTCTCCATATGCCAGCAAATTTGGAAAACCCAACAGTGGCCACAAGATTGGAAAAGATCAGTCTACATTCCAATCCCAAAGAAGGGCAATGCCAAAGATTGCTCGAATTACCGCACCATTGCACTCATTTCACATGCTAGCAAGGTCATGCTCAAAATCCTACAAGCTCGGCTTCAGCAGTATGTGAATCGAGAACTACCAGATGTACAAGCTGGTTTCCGAAGAGGCAGAGGAACTAGAGATCAAATTGCCAACCTTCGCTGGATCATGGAGAAAGCAAGAGAGTTCCAGAAAAACATCTACCTCTGCTTCATTGATTATGCTAAAGCCTTTGATTGTGTGGATCACAACAAACTGTGGCAAGTTCTTGAAGAGATGGGAGTTCCAGACCACCTGATCTGCCTTCTGAGAAACCTTTATGCGGGTCAGGAAGCAACCGTTAGAACTGGACATGGAACAACCGACTGGTTTCAAATTGGGAAAGGAGTACGACAAGGCTGTATATTGTCACCCTGCTTATTTAACTTATACGCAGAGTACATCATGAGGAAGGCAGGGCTGGATGACTCACAAGCTGGAATCAAGATTGCTGGGAGAAACATCAACAACCTCAGATATGCAGACGATACCACTCTACTGGCAGAAAGTGAGGAAGACCTAAAGAACCTTTTGATGAGGGTGAAAGAGGAAAGTGCCAAAATCGGTTTGAAGCTCAACATTAAAAAAACTAAGATCATGGCAACCACTCCCATCACTTCCTGGCAAACAGAAGGGGAAGAAATGGAAGCAGTGACAGACTTTATTTTCCTGGGCTCCAAGATCACCGCAGATGGTGACTGCAGCCATGAAATTAAAAGACGTTTACTTCTTGGGAAGAAAGCTATGGTGAACCTAGATAGCTTAATCAAAAGCTGAGACATCACCCTGCCAACAAAGGTTCGCATAGTCAAAGCGATGGTTTTCCCAGTAGCCATGTATGGCTGTGAGAGCTGGACCATAAGAAAGGCAGAGCGTCGAAGAATCGATGCTTTTGAATTATGGTGTTGGAGAAGACTCTTGAGAGTCCCCTGGACTGCAAAGAGATCCAATCGGTCAATTCTCCAGGAAGTCAAGCCTGATTGCTCCCTGGAAGGACAAATGCTGAAGCTGAAGCTCCAATACTTTGGCCACCTGATGAGAAGAGAGGACTCTTTAGAAAAGACCCTCATGCTGGGAAAGATTGAAGGCAAAAGGAGAAGGGGGCGACAGAGGATGAGATGGTTAGATAGTGTCACCGAAGCAATGAATATGAAATTGGGCGAACTCCGGAAGCTAGTGGAGGACAGGGAGGCCTGGCGTGCTGTGGTCCATGGGGTCGCGAAGAGTTGGACACGACTTAGCGACTGAACAACAACAAGTTAATCTGTGGAACTCTTTGCCACAGGAGGTGGTGATGGCATCTGGTCTAGATGCCTTTAAGAGGGGATTGGACAGATTTCTGGAAGAAAAGTCCATCGTGGGCTATAGGCCATGATGGATTGTGCAACCTCCTTACATCAGCTGTAGGCTATTTCAGAGTACCAGGTGCAAGGGAGTGGCAGCAGGATGCAAGTATCTTGTTGTCTCATGCCTCCCTGGGGCACCTGGTGGGCCGCTGTGAGATACAGGAGATTGGTGAGTAATTGCCCCTTCAATTGCATCTACTTGAATTGCCCCATGCCACTTTCTTTGCCTGCTGGGTGAAAATGGGGCCTTAAATTACTGATTGTCTCCCTTCCCCCCCCCCCAAGCTAGCACCATAAATAGTTGGAACATGCTTTGAGGGAGAACTTGTGCTAATTATGGCTTTCCAATACAAAAGTATTTAAATAATAACTTACCTTAGACCCAGTGTCTGTTTTCAGGCTCCAAAGCTTTGACTTGATTTCAAAATTTCTGCTTTTCTATTGCACTTACGCGTTTATAAGACCCACCATTAATTCTCAGCATGATCCCACTTGTCTCCAGGTGGCTTGTGAGAGATCAGATGAAATAACTTATCCTCAGAGGCCCAACAGTTTGAAAACCCTGCCTTGGACACATTGTTTTCTTGCATGCATGGGGGGAAGCCCTAGTCCCCTTTTCCTCCTCCCTGGGCACAAAGATCTGGATGCTTTGCTGGTTTATTTACTGTGGGCTGCTCTGAGCAGCTTTAAGAACTCGCCCCATGACAAGAAAAGCAAGCAAGATAGAACGGATTAGGATTATTGGCCAGGAGGATTACAAACAAAGAACACTCCTGTCCACTGGCCTTTCTCGTCCTAGAAGCCAAGCAGATACACCTTTCAGCAACTCTCCCATAAAAGGAAAAGTCTCTTGCTTTCTAGGCCTAAGAGGAATTGTCCTCAACCAGAGGCTTTATCCACCCAAGATCCCTTAGTGCCAAAATGGAAGATGGAGTCATGAGGGAGCTGCAAGAAAGCATAAGGAAAGACTAAGGGCGCAATCCTAACGTGAGGCTGGCACGGTTAGGCCAGCAAAGATATTACACTCGTTTGTTTCATCGCATTCTGCATTAAATTCTGCACTGGATGACAGTATTATTCCTAAAACCATGACTTTAGCAAACTGCAAGTTTTACACGACTGTTGCGTTTTCATTTTCCGGTTTTTTTGGCCATATCTTTTGATAGAGTAAAGATACTATACTCTGGTTTGTTTCATTGCATTCTGCATTAAATTACCTTTCCATTGATATATAACATGAAAGCGTTTTTCAAACATACCAAGGTTTACACAGTTTTGGCCACTAGTGTCAAGCTCAGCTTGTGGTCCAAGCAACAAACCTTGATGTCCAGTTTCCCTGTTTTCAGCATTTACAGATCCCTCCCTTTCAACTGGCAATTAAAAAATATATTTAATGTAGCAATCCAGAGGCAGTCCTCTCCTCCATGCTTTCCCTTCTGAGAGGAGAAAGTGTAGGGAGGCAAGTAGGGGGCTGGAGGTGCCCTGCCGATCTGCTGCCTGAGGCAGCAGCATCAGTTGGCCTCATGGAGGGGCCAGCACTGATCTCAGCACAAAACAACTCTCCCTGCCAGGCAATCTCAGATTTGGCTTACAGCTAGGCGCTCACACGTTGAGCTCTGCAAGGTCCTTCCTAATCTATCTCCAGCGATCATATAGAAATGTTTTAGGGGAGCTGCTGCTTCACAGATGCCCTTTCAGCAGACATTTCTGTTATCATGTCCAGGCTTTGGGGAAAGGTGTTCTGCCACTGCTGATTTTTCTGTTTGTTCTTTACAGCAGTGGCACTTGTGTTCCTTCTAGTCAACATGCTCCTTTTGTAGTCCCTATGTACACTTTTTCATACTCACAAGGAATACGATGTACACCAGCTGTAGAGAGTGGTGGTCTTTCGTCCTTCACGGACCGCAGTGCCCAAGATACCTTTCTCCAATATCCTCCCAGTCTTATCAGTGATCTTTCGGATAGATCTTTCCACAGTTGGAAGTGAAACACTGGGACTAAATCCTACAGGGTGCAATCCTAACCTGGAGTTACACCGGCACATAACCTTTGTACCAGTCCAGGAGTGTTGCAAACACACTGTGTAAAGTGCCGTTTGGACCACTCGTGGAGTCAGGGAGGAGGATGCATGTTCATGTGTTGGCTTCCCTGACTCTGTGGTGCAAACTTATTTTACAGCATGTTTGTGACACTCCTGGGCTAGCACAAGGGACTTGTGCCTGCATAACTCCAGTTTAGCATTGAGCCCACGATATGTTTTTATACAGTATGTGGCATGAAGACTCGAAACATTTTTAATAATGTTTTAGACACACTCAGCTGTGAAAGCCTTAGTGCAGTGGTATTCAAACCTTTTAGACCACTTTTTAGAACAGCACTCATGTCAAGACCCCCCGGAAGTGAAGCCATTAACCTGGAAGTGATGTTGTGACAGGAAGTGACATCATCGAGCAGGAAGTGTTGTCATTATAACATAATGACGCTCCTGAAATGCAGATTGGCATTCTTGGACTGCAGCAATTGTATAACTATGAAACATCCCTGACAGACAGCAAGATTAGGACAAAATATGATGTAAAAGAATAGACGCCGAAGAATAGATGCTTTCGAATTATGGTGCTGGAGAAGACTCTTGAGAGTCCCCTGGACTGCGAAGAGGTCCAATCGGTCCATCCTACAGGAAGTCAAGCCTGATTGCTCCCTGGAAGGACAAATCCTGAAGCTGAAGCTCCAATACTTTGGCCACCTCATGAGAAGAGAGGGCTCTTTAGAAAAGACCCTCATGCTGGGAAAGACGGAAGGCCAAAGGAGAAGGGGGCGGCAGAGGATGAGATGGTTAGATAGTGTCACCGAAGCGATGAACATGAAATTGGGCGAACTCCGGAAGCTAGTGGAGGACAGGGAGGCCTGGCGTGCTGTGGTCCATGGGGTTCCGAAGAGTCGGACACGACTTAGTGACTGAACAACAACAATTATGTAAAAGCACTGAACTATAAACAAAATTTTAAAAAAATCTCACTTGAAAATTCAAACTGTTAACACTCACAAAAGGAATATAGCAAGAGTAAGGTCTGCAGTTTCCAAGATGGCTGCACCCAGCTTTCTGTGACCCAACTAGCATCAGGTCACAACCCCACAGGTGGGTCCAGACCCAGTTGGAATAACACTGCCTTAGTGTTTTTTGAGGGGAATCCTTCCCCAGCAGATTAGATCTCACTAAGCTGACAAAGCTGACATTCGTCTAGTGCTCTGACACCAATATGGCCAGCTCACAAGCAACATAGGATAGACCCAGTGATGTCATTCAGGGGGAACGGACCAGAACGGGCGTTCTGGATCCTAACGGGCTCTGTGGCTTCTTCCGGTTTTTTTTTCCCAACATTTGAATTTGAACTCAAAAGTGAGTTCCTGTTCCTAAATCATTTGAATGACACCACTGGATAGACCCCCTATTTTGTATCCTTTGTGTCAGTTATATACCTCACCTCCAGATGCGGAGATTTAATGTTTAGCTATTATGGCTAAACTGTCATTAATTTGTCTTCCAAGAACAGAAGTAACCCTTTTCTGAGAAGATATCCAAGTGATCATATGTTATAGAAAAGACTATCGAACCTGAAATATGCATTGCACAAATGCTTACTTTTGCATGTCCAGAACCAACTTCCAATCAAATTAACTGAGCAACAACCTCCCCTCAGTTCTTGACACTTCCCATTTCCGCACCAATTATGGAATTAGGAAGTGTAATTGTTTGACACTGCTTTGTATCAACTGGGTCAGTGCAAAGCTCGCTTAGCCCCAGATAAAGCAAAGTGTGTAAGTAAGGAGGTAGTGACACTTAGGGTGAGATCCTGATCTCATTATAGCCCATGGCAACACACTTGTTGACATCAAAACACAGCTGCACCCTTTTGCAGGCAGGGAACAAGGAGAAAGAACACACAGGGCTACATTTTCATGATGCCATCTTGCTGAATTCACATCACAATTTAGAGATTTATTATTAATATTATTTATTTGAAGAATACATACCTCCAGCTTTTTATAAAATACATTCTAATCAACATATACACGTAATGACAAAAACAAACACGTATATTAAAATGTATTAAGTTAGAAAGAGCAAAACAAGCCAGGAAAACAACCCACAGGAGATAAGCAAATAAGATCTCCCCAAATCAGCAAAACAAAAATTAGGTAGAAAATTGTCTAAACACCATCAACTAATTTGCAAAGATCTATTCCATGTTTTTCCACCCTGGCACCTGAACACCTATAGTGTTGAAGAAAAACAGACTCTTTGGGGCAGGAAATTATTACTATTATTTATTTGAAGAATATATACCTCCAGCTCAGTGATGTCATGCAGGGGGAACGCGGGGGAACTCAGTTCCACTAGTGGGCTGACTCCGCCCACTTCACTCTCCTTCCTCCCCCCTCCCAATTCCTCTGCAAAGAGCTTTTCTTCTTGGCTGGCCGGCACTCAGAGGGTTAAAGGGAGCGACTCCGGATTCCTAGGGGGGCGAAGGCAGTGATGTCATTCAGGGGGAACGGACCAGAACGGGCGTTCCAGATCGTAACGGGCTCCGTGGCTGGTTCCGGGTTCCCGACAAGTGCCAATCAAAAGTGAGTTCCTGTTCCTAAATCATTTGAATGACACCACTGCTCCAGCTTGACTTTATAAAATACATTCTGATCAACATATACACGTAATGACAAAAACACAAACACATGTATTAAAATGTAATAAGCTAGAAAGAACAAAACAAGCCAGGAAAACAATCCACAGTGTCTGCAGTGGCACTGCCACTGAAAAGGCCCTTGTAGGGTGACCGATCACCACACAACAAGGGGAAAAATCCTCAGGACATGGCTAATCTTTCATCAACAGTTTGTGCCCGTGCCCTTCACCAAATATTCACAGCAAAACATTCATTTTATTCCAAGAACAGATTATCGTTCACCAACTTTTAAAACCTGACTGAAAGCTCACAAGGAAACTCAATGGAGAATCTATTACAGCAGTGCTATTATTATAGCAGCCCCGGATCACTAGTGGGTTGCGAGCCAATTTCAGGTGGGTCACAAAGCACCTAGAGCAGCCATATTGAAAATATGGGAAGACGGGATGCTGGGAAGCGGGAGGGCTGTGTGGTTGTTTTGCTTGTGTCAGTGTTGTAAACAGGCTTTATTTGATTCACTTTGCTATTGGGAAATGGCTGAGAAATAACCCAACTTATTGCTTCATTCTTAGGAAAGCAGCAGACTCTGGGATCACATTGATGGCACTGCCGGATATGACATCATGCCTAGTGGGTGCTGGACAGATCACCATTCTAAACAGTGGGTCACGATGCTAAAAAGTTTGAGAACCACTGTATTAGAGCTGTAAAAAATAAAAATAAGCAATAGAGTGTGTTCATAACATTCCCTTTCTTTCAGAGGTCCCTTAAGAATCTAGGATACTTGGAGAAGAAAGTTGACTCCACCCATTTTCTCCTGGCAAACCATGGTGCTTTGAAGAGTGGAGAAAAGCCACTCAAGTCCCACCAGGAGAGCTATATGGGGATTTACTTGTTTCCCAGGATGGTCAGCCCTGCCCCTTCCCAGTGAAAATTGCTAAGGCACAATGAAACGGCTCCCTGAGTAGGAATCATTAACTAGTTGTAGGTTAGCAATATGGAGAGAGAAGAAAATACCCCCTTTTAGAATAGACTGGGAAAGGAGGAGAGCTTCCAATCAAGCCTTATTGTAAATGAGCAGACATCAAAATAATGGATACCAAAGTTAACTCTTCAATAAAAAATACAGTAAGAATATCAATCAACCCCAACACGTCTGTGCATGCGCCTGGTTAGTGATGGATGAATGTTTGCAATGCGTATTTTGTGCAATGGGAGAGAGTAAGGAAAAGTGGACAGTGTTTAGGGAAGGAATTCAAGGAACCCAACTCTTTTGATCCCAGTTCCTAGTATACTGTCATTATGTATTACATTTCTTTCCTGCCCACAAGGAAAAAGCCCTTGCATTGATGGCTTCACAGTTCAATGAGTGAGCTCAAATGCGGGTTTTTGGGTACCAGCCAAAGGCGAAGATGCTATAACAAAGGCCAACAACAAAATAATCATGGCTCTTGCCTGTGGATGATTCGGCAGGCTTTCAGTGTACCAGCCTCACAGAAGCCTCTGGGGTGGACTGTAAAGTTTAAACAGGTGGAAAACAGGGACCAAAAATAAGGAAGAATTTGAGATTTTCACCAGGCCACTTTTCTTCTGTGGAACCCAGAGAAGCGTACACAGAGATCCAGGGTAGATCCAGGTATCCCAAAAGAGATCAGACTCACTTAGCTTCAGAAAGGTGGCTATTTGGTGTGTTTTGAAAGCCATGCCCCAATTTCAACTGGTAGTAAGCCATGAAACCAGGAATTAAGCACCAGGAAAAGCTGCAATATGTATGAATGAGGCATCACTTCATACATACCTATTTTGCATCATTTATCCCCTTTTTGCAAATTTTGAGGAAGATACCAATTTTTACACTGGAGGGTGGAAAGTGCCCCTGGAGAGTTGCAAATCCTGTTCATGCCCATCTTCTTTCTCCTATTGTCTCAAATTTCACTGGTGTAGCCTTCGCCTTTTTGAATCTTTGGTTCACTGAGTCCTAATAATTTTTTACAAAGCAAGTTCAGATGGTGACGTCTGAGCACAAAAGCCAGATCTGTGCTTGTTTTTTGTATGCATAAGCCAGCCTTCGTAGCATTTTCAATCTTTGGTTTCCTCATTTCTTTTCTGGTTTACTAAAAAGAGCAAGTGAGAAAAAATAATAATACAGCACATTCTTTTTTGGGGGTTAGCTACAAATAGTCTCACTCAGTGAGTGCCAATTGCCCAAGTCTTCGAGTACAATCCTAACCTGGAGTTAGGCCAGTGGTTGGGGCCTTGTGTTTAGGTTTCAGGTGGTTTTTACAGCTGGTGAAGCTGCAAGAAAAATGCTAAAATCAGGGCAACACAGAACACCTGTGATCAGGTCTACATGGCTGCCAGCAGATGTACCAGCAGTGACTCAGCATTCCCTCCTTATTGGTGGACGTTGGTATAAATATGGAGCGTTCTAGTCTGTATTGTCATGGGCTAATGTGAAGGACTCATGAGAACAGAGGACTCTTTAGAAAAGACCCTCATGCTGGGAAAGATTGAAGGCAAAAGGAGAAGGGGGCGGCAGAGGATGAGATGGTTAGAGAGTGTCACGGAAGCAATGAACATGAAATTGGGTGAACTCAGGAAGCTAGTGGAGGACAGGGAGGCCTGGCGTGCTGTGGTCCAGGGGGTCACGAAGAGTCGGACACGACTTAGCGACTGAACAACAACAATGTGAAGGAGGGAGGAGATGCTGGTGGAGTGTTTTTTCGTTGCCCTGCTGATTTATCGTGTGAAGTGACCTTGGACTGCCTTACCGACCATGCTTTTGGTTTTGGTCCATGCTCCTACAAACCAAAAATATACAAGTCTTTGAAAGAGGTAAACGCTGTGTTCGTTTATTTCTTTTGCTGCTGTTTTGCTTCTCAAGCCGTCCCACAGACGCTATACTCTGCTACGGCCTTCCTGGCTACATCCTAGTCAAGAAGCCTAACACCGGCACAGTTAAGCCAGCAAAGTTTGGCAGGCACACCATAAAATGCATTTGTGTCGGCCAAACTTTGCTGGCCTAACTGGGGATTGAGCTCACGTTTCCAGTGAGAGCCTACTGAATTTCAGTCTAACAGTATTTCTTTATTACTTTTCAAAAATGACTGTCCCTTACAATAAAATCAAAGCTATTCAAACAAATCCACAGGAATGTCGACCACTGACCAGGCATGCACATGAAAATCTGTCAATTAGGACTGCTACCTCTAGGGTCTCTTAGTTATCATTCACAATCTGTGATCTAATTTTCACCACACCCACTGCAACACAGTTCATTTTCTATATATCACCCCAAACATTCAGTCCCTTGGATATGCTGTTTTAGCCACATTTTTGGGGGGGGGGGAGCTCTTTTTCAACCCCTAGATTGGAGGCGGTGGGAACAAAAGCTGTTTCACCGAGTATCACGCTACTCAGCATGTTTTAACTACTAAGCGCTCCAAGTCGCTCATTCAAATGACAATCCAGTCCACTTAAATGACTTACATATTTTTCACTCTAAGGTCCTGATCCGTGTTGTATACTTCTGTGGGAAGGCAGCACTCATGACGGTGGTATAGACAGTGTAACTGGTTGAAAATGTGAAGAATGAAATGAAACTCCAGGCACATGACAAGTCTCGTTCCCACCCCAAGCATTAATGTAACTATTAGCGACTGAACAACAAGGGCAGTCAGGAGAAGTCTACATATGGCAGGTTCTAGTACACCAGATCGACATCGTTTCACTGAAACCAGATGCCCCCCTTCGACCCCAGTAGGACACCATTTTCCATTGCTGGGCTCAGTATGTGCCCTTTTAGGCCTCAGGGCACAATCCTAACCCACTTTTCAGCACTGACATAGCTGTGCCCATGGGGCATGTTCTGCATTCTGCAGTGGAGTCGTAGTCATGGAGGCCTCCTCAAGGTAAAGGAATGTTTGTTCCCTTTCCTTGGAGCTGCATTGCCCTTACCCCGGTGCTGGAAAGTTGGTTAGGATTGCGCCCTCAGTCAGGAGGGCCAACAAGACAGTACCTCCTTTGTGGTCTTCCTTTCTGAAGCCTATCCTAACGTAGAGAAGGGGTGCTAGCTAATGAGTCACCTAGCTTGACTCCAATCTCCATTTCCGCTTCTCTGGGTTCCTGCCTCCTCTGAAAAGCTCATCAGATATCCCACAAGAACCCATTCTCATACATCCCAATTTGGGGTGGATACACCGTGCAACAGGTAAACACACCCAAACCGGCCTTTCATTTGAGTGTAATTTCAGATGGCTAAGTCTCCCACTACAGGTTTCCAGACCTACTTGCTGTGACAACAAGGCAGAATAAGAAACACACAACATGCCTGAAACACCTGGTTTTCCTGAAATTCAGCCCAGGACAGTGCACTTGACTGAGGTTCCGCATTTGTTAGACTGTACCTGCAATTTCTCTTGCAATGTCTGCCAAATATTGGGACAAACACTGTCCAAGTTGGCTTCTTGAAATAGCTAGGTTGTGCGCTTGACCCACAATAAAAGTTATCTGCAAACAGAAGCAATAGCTTGCTGTTTCGTGCAGCAAGCAAATGTACCTACTCATACACAATTGCTTTGATTTCTCTCTTGTTATTTTTTTTTGTACCATGTTGCTCCTTGTCTGTGTGTGCTATAAATGTGAGGTTTCCTGCTTCAGGCTACCTCGTTTGAACGCTCTTACATACCAAGTGCAACATGCTATGAGAAAGCTAGCACTGACATCAAAGATAAGCATTCCATTGAAGAAATTCCCCACCAGTGAAAATGTTGGTTATAACTAAGAGTGCAATCCTAACCTGGAGTTAGGCCAGCAAGGTGTAGTCAGCACAAGGGCCACTGTAATGTGCATTTGGACCACCAGAGTCAGGGAGGATGGCGCACATCTGCATACTGGCCTCTCTGACTCCGAGAGTGGTCCAAACATACTTTACGGTGTCCCTTGTGTCAGCTAAACTTTGTTGGCCTAACTGTGCTGGCCTAACTTCAGATTAGGATTGCACTCTAAAAGAGATAGTTCTATCAAAAATAAGGCATTATAGTGAGCATTTAAAAAACTTACTTGTTTAACACTGGCTTGGTTGACAAAACCTGAAAGAATAAAATGGAAGAAAGGGTCATGTTGTCTAGGCAGGGCCCTAGATACAGTAATGAAACATCTTTTTTCAAAGGACCAAGACAGAAGACAACCAAGAAAAGAAAAAGTACTCAAGAACAGATCCCTGCAACAGCATATTGGAGCGTTCCCTGGTCAACCGTACGGCTTATAAATTTAATAGTAGTATTGGCATTAACATTTCAAAGGAGTAGGGAAATTAAATCCGGAAAAGAGAGTAAAATCAATAATTCGGTTGAACTAATTTTGTTTCAAGTTAATGCATTACAAAGGTATGAGAAAGAAAGAATGTCAAAAACAAAATGGAGTAAATTTTGGCCATGGAACCATGGAACCACTTCTCCAATAACGTAAAAGAAAAGGAGAGAAAGAGAATAAAACATTCAGATATAAAAAGTGGTAGATAATTATCTATGTATTAGTGATAAGTTAGAAAGTTTTCTAAAAGCTGTATTAGTTAGTAATGTAAATAAAACCGAAATGTAATGGATTTTTGCGTACGGGACTGTAAATTCATAAGTAGTAAGAAGAATTGCTAAATAAAAATATATATTCCTATATATTCCTAGATACAGCATCCAGAGGTGGCATTTAGATGATAATTCCAGATCACAATTTGGAGAAGTAGGAACCCGTATCCACTACTATCACTCCCCTGCCCGCCAGCCCCAATTCCTTCCCCAGGAAAAAAATAGCCTGACCTTAAGTGGGGTGATAAAGGGCAGGAAAATGGACTCAGGAGAGAATCCATGGCTAGAACATTTGAAAAACACAATTTAACAGGCAAGCCAGAGAGAGCTCACCTGTCCCTAGCTGTCAGGGTGTTTGGCATAAAGATTGAACCAGGTCTCAGAAATTTAACGAAGGCAGGAGGTGTGGACTGATGGTGGAGCTGCTGGTATTGCTTGAAGCTAAGCAGGATAATCTATGGTCTTGTTTTTGGATGGGAGACAAAATGTCAGGCTGTGACAAGCTGCTGTACCTGTTCTGACAGGAGGGGGTCGCTGTTGAGCTGATTAGTCACCGCAAGTGAGAGCTACGGGGGAGTGTTTGAGAAGGCCAGCTGGCAAAAGAATGGAGTATGACCTTGAGGACCTGTCCCAGCTTGATGTATGATTGCCTGCTGAAGCTCAATGGCACGCAGCCAGAGGAGGGAACCACACTGTGAAGGCTACATCTGGGACTGAGGATCTGGTGAATCACAGAATACTGTGCAGCACCATGACAAAAATGGTGGCTTAGACCAGCCTGCCCATGTAAGCCACCTTGGGCATTTGCTTCTGCATGGGAAAGGCGGGATCGAAATTCTTAAAATCTATATATATAAAAATGGATGTGGGTATGTATGTTATGTATACACGTCTCCGTGCCTTGACCCACGGCCACGAAACTTGGCACACACGTACCTTGCAGCCTGGAAGGAATCACTGAGGGGGTCAGACCCCCCTACAGCCCCCCGTTTTTCAGGGAGGGGGCCGGATCGTCAGGAACCAAGGGGGATTGCATTGGACTACAGGTCTGCTGCCACCCTGTGGTCACAGGCGATTCTGCAGGTTATATGGGAGGGCAGCAGTACCTCAGCTACTACACAGGGACAGAAATGAAAGTGAAACTAAACTGCTGTGCACTGCCTGAGTTGGCCAGGTAAGGCTGGAAAGAGCAGGCTCCAGAGAGTTCCAGCACCCAGTCGGATCTGAGAGGGACCTATTTGCAGGGAGCTAACTGGCCACCTCTGCCTGTTTCTCATACGTCGGGGCTATCCTCCCACAGGACCTGCAGATACTGATCAGTGAGTGTGCCGATTGCATTATGCTCCTTTGCGTGATTCTCTCCCTGTATTCATTCCTTCTCCTAATACAAGCTGGGGGTACTTTGTCCCCCGGGCAACGCCGGGTAACAAACAGCTAGTGAATAAATAAAAATAATGAAAGGAGCCATTTCATGAAGAAGAAGAAAAGGCTTCCCAGTTTTCAGAGATGGGATTGTACCAGAGCATGCTGCACCTGGCTGGCTGGGAACAGTAGGATAAGCAACATGGTCCAACAACATAGAACAACCAGTAACAGACAGAGATCAAGGTCTGCACAGTCCTGGAAGAGCTGGCTCTCATATCATGCCTACCATCTTCCCATGATATCTCAATGGAGCTGATCCAAGCTAGGAGGCGGGTTATGAAGCTTTTCTTGCAAATGTTAATTGGTTAAATGCTGCTTGGGCAGGAAAAAATGGCTCTGCAGTAAACTCTCGCAGCATCTCATTAATTAATTTAGCAATGCAAAGCATGCCTGCCACAGACATCTTATGGCTCTCCTTCACCCCTTTCCTCACTCAACCACAAGCCATTGTCAATCATGCTGAGAAACACCTCTGTAACGCAAGGCCAAATCCCATCCAATTTTCCAGCACTGGTGCAGCTGTGTTTATGATGCATCTCCTGCATTCGGCGGTAGCGGAGCAGTCACAGAAACCTCCTCAAGGGAAGGGAACAATTGTTCGTTTACTTTGGGGCTGCATTGTTGTTGCATTGGCCCTGGAAAGTTGGAAAGGATTGGGCCCACTGTCTCTCTCTTTTGACAAATGTTCCTTTTTTGTATTGCTAGAGCAATCTCACCCGAAAGCAACTATAGAAGAACAGTTTTAATTCTGATTTTTTAAAAAGAGGTCAGTACAAAGGACTTACCTGATAGAGGGACTCAAGATTAATGTTTCTCTGTCCAGTGGCATTCATTGCTTTGATGGCTGGAGTTCTGCAAGGAGGAGGAGGAAAAAAACAACATTAGTGGAGCAATCTACAGTAGCTCGGTGGTTCTCAAACACTTTGCGCCAGAACCCACTTTTTAGAATGGCACTCATGTCAGGACCCACCGGCAGTGATGTCATTAATCTGGAAGTGATGTCATGGCCGGAAGTGCCATCATCAAGCAGGAAGTGCCATCACTGTGATCTAATCAAATGACATACCTGGAATGCAAACTGGCATTCCTGGACTAGAGCAATTGCACAACCAATCAGACCACTACATCTTTGCATATGATTGTTACTATTTGCCTGTAAACCGCTTTGTGAACTTCATGTTGAAAAGCGGTATATAAGTACCTGTTGATTGATTGATTGATTGATTGATCGTATAATTGTATAACAATTGTATAACTACATATTGTATAACTATGTATAACATCCCTGACAGACAGCAAGATTAGGTCAAAATATGAGGTAAAAGCACTGAACTAAAAACAAAATTTTAAAAACCCTCACTTGAAAATTCATACTGTCAACACTCACAAAAGGAATATAGCAAGGGTAAAGTCTGCAGTTTCCAAGCTGGCTTCTCCCAGCTTTCCATGACCCACCTGACATCAAGTTGCAACCAGCGTCGTCATCCGCAAATGAACTACCGGAACGCTGGGAGGGACGTGGGCAGGACTTTTGCGTGATTGGCAGCCCGCCCATTTCGTTCCGCGGCTGCCCTGGCCTTGAGGGGGGGCTGCCCCCGGTTGGCGCAGCCCCCCGCTGCTTGCCCAGGCACCCAGTGCGCCCCCCACCTGTCTCCCCCGGCGAGCAGGCACCCCTCGAGGCCAGGGCAGCCGCGGAACGAAACGGGCGGGCAGCCAATCACGGCGAAGCCCTGCGTAAGTCCCTCCCAGCGTTCCGGGAGTTCATTTGTGGGTGACGACGCTGGTTGCAACCCACCATGTGGGTCCCAATCCACAATCTGAGAAACATTGCAGCAGCTGTCATCACACAAATCAAGAATGCAGACTATGAAAAAGATAGTCACTGCGACCTCATCAAGACTTTTTATTTAAAAAAATTGTGCAATCTACCTGTTCAGAAAAGGCCCAAACTAGACATGTGTTTACATACACCTTTCCCCTTCCATGCTTCAAACACAGAGGCATTATGCTAGCAGCAGCTTTCAGGGAAGGCCATGATCAGGGCTGTGGGCCTCCATACACATTGACTTGCTAGCAAAAACTCCCCCCTCTTCCTGTTTGCAGTTGGCAGAGACTCTCTCTCTCTCTCTCTCTCTCTCTCTCTCTCTCTCTCTCTCAACAAACGGCAGCTTTGTGAGGGTGGAGGATTTGGGCTGAGGCCACAATCTGATGAAAAGAGCTGGATCCTCTCTGTCCAAGCCACAACACTGATCCAAAGCTTTTACCGCCAGCTGCATTTCCAAGAAAACTGAGGCGGTCTAGAGGCGGGCTTCCCCACCCTGTGCAGTGGCAAGAGTCCCAGAATAAGGACCAATGCAGGAGTGACGTGCCACGTGAGCAATGGTGAGAGGAGGCAGGACGGCAAGCTCTGGTGGCTGCAGAACTGGGCTACGATGCAGTTTCCAGGGCAACAATAGTGCAATAGCAACTCACGGAGTGCCCGGATGTTTCACAAGAGTTGGCTAGAACTAGTGATGTCATTCAGGGGGAACGGACCAGAATGGGCATTCCGGATCCTAACAGGCTCCGTGACTGGTTCCGGGTTCCCAACAAGTGCCAATCAAAGTGAGTTCCTGTTCCTAAATCATTTGAATGACACCACTGGCTAGAACTCTATATAGCTGCACTGATTGCATGCTGTACTAGGCAGTTGTACCTGGGAGGGGAAGTGACCAGCAAAATGCCAGAGGAGAGAGAGGAGGAGGAAAATGCAATGCCCCATGCCAACCGACCCACACACCCTGCTCAAGACATGAGGCTAAGGAGCACAAGGACAGGAACCTCAATGCTTAGGATGAAGATCCTGCTCAGTCCCTCTCTGGTTTCTGGGATTTCAATAACAGTCCACTCCTGACCTGCCTAACTGCCACGGGCACAGTGGTAGCCAAAAGGCTACTGCTGCATCCAGTAGCAACAAGGTGCCAGCAATGGGACTGCTTGGCTTGCCACCGGCTATCTTGTTGTTGTTGTTCAGTCGCTAAGTCGTGTCCGACTCTTCGCGACCCCATGGACCACAGCACTCCAGGCCTCCCTGTCTTCCACTAGCTTCCGGAATTCGCCCAATTTCATGTTCATTGCTTCGGTGACACTATCTAACCATCTCATCCTCTGCCGCCCCCTCCCCTTTTGCCTTCCATCTTTCCCAGCATGAGGGTCTTTTCTAAAGAGTCCTCTCTTCTCATGAGGTGGCCAAAGTACTTGAGCTTCAGCTTCAGGATTTGTCCTTCCAGGGAGCAATCAGGCTTGACTTCCTGGAGGATTGACCGATTGGATCTCCTTGCAGTCCAGGGGACTCTCAAGAGTCTTCTCCAACACCATAATTCAAAAGCATCTATTCTTCGGCGCTCTGCGTTTCTTATGGTCCAGCTCTCACAGCCATACATAGCTACTGGGAAAACCATCGCTTTGACTAGGCGAACCTTTGTTGGCAGGGTGATGTCTCGGCTTTTGATTAAGTTGTCTAGGTTCGCCATAGCTTTTCTCCCAAGAAGTAAACGTCTTTTAATTTCATGGCTGCAGTCACCATCTGCGGTGATCTTGGAGCCCAGGAAGATAAAGTCTGTCACTGCTTCCATTTCTTCCCCTTCTATTTGCCAGGAAGTGATGGGAGTGGTGGCCATGATCTTAGTCTTTTTAAACTAAGCTTTTTTTAAACCGGCTATCTTGCCAGCGGTGAATTGAGCAGCCCCATGTCAGGCTGCCCAAGCCACCGCCAGGGATAAGATCTGGTGGTGGAAGCCACTCCCTTGCGGTCAGTTCCTCCACGCTCCCTGCTTCCCCCCGCCCCAAATGGGCTTACTGGCTGCTGGTGCGCCGGTCACCCCCCACAATGCGTTGGGACCTGGCGCTGAATGAGCACCGCCCCAATGCGAGTGTAAACATGTTTATGGCACATTTGCAACATTTTCTCCAGCAGTACCTGTGCACTGCCGGTGATAAGGACCTTCAGGATTGGGCCCTAAGTCAGCTTCAAATATTCATAATGATCACACCACATTATACAGAAGAGTCAACTAGAATGCATCCTGGGCACTGATTTTGTTTAAAAAATGTCATCTGGACACAGTCGCCACTTAGCAAAACATACCTTCGATCGTCAGATGGAGGAGGGGCTTTCCAGTGGTCATAGTTTGTCTCCACCCGGTACCATCTACAAACAAAAGACACTGTTCAGTAGCATCATTTAATGTAGAGTTTGCAGAGGAATCATTTTTACTGGGGGGAGGGGAAGGCAAAATCTGTTTCCTCCAAAACTATTTTAGATCTATTCTCGGCAAAATCTAAAGAAGCATCTGAATTCATGTTTTCTCCCCCTAAACCTGAAGTTCTGAAGAATTCAATAAAGAGCTCAAGTTTCAATTCATCAACAGTTCCTTACTGTTTTTCCAACCCTTCTCTGCCAATTCTGCCTTTTCTCCACTCTAAACTGGGGGGAGGGGAAGGTTGCCGTTTCCCCCATTTTTACGTTTTTTTAAAAGCCCAGGTGTGCTGTCACTCTGGAAGTGACTTCACTTCCTGTTGTGATGTCACTTCCAGGGCATCACTTTGCCCTTGGCACCGGCCTACGCTTTCATTCGCTCTTGTGACCCTCACCAAAGGGTGGGAGAACACTCACTATGGCAAGGGTAGCAAGCAGAATGATGGAAATATGGACCAACCGGGAGCCTCGTCCTGCTTTAAACATGAAAGGAAAAGACATGTGGGGCCCATCAGCCATCCTCCCTGCCTATCATAATCTTCTGTGTGTCTCAAAGACCCTGAGAACTGCCTGCTTTCCCACTAAACCAGTGGTTCTCAATCATTTTAGCACCAGGACCCACTTTTTAGAACAACAGTCTGCCCAGAGCCCACCAGAAGTGATGTCATGGCTGGAAGTGCCGTCATTGTGATGCCAGAGCCTGCTGCTTTCCTAAGAATGCAGCAAGAAGTTGGATTATTTCTCAGCCATTTTCTGATAGCAAAGTGAATCAGAAATAATAAAAAGTGCATATTTACAAGCTTGACACAAGCAAAACAACCACTCAGCCCTTTCATGCTTCCCATCTTCCCATATTTTCAATATGGCTGCCTTAAGTGCTACGTGACCCGCCTGAAACTGGCTATTGACCAACCTTGTGTGTCCCAACACACAGTTTGAGAAACACTGCACTACATGGTTCCCATGGGAAAGCCATTCAGAGCGCAATCCTAACCTTGAGTTAGGCCAGCACAGTTAGGCCAACAAAGTTTGGCCGGCACAAGGAACACCATCAAGCGTGTTTGGACCACTCTCTGAGTCAGGGAGGATGGCGCATGTCTGTGTGCTGGCCTCTCTGATTCCAAGAGTGATCCAAACATACTTTACGGTGTCCCTTGTGCTGGCCAAACTTTGCTTTATTTACCTCATATTTATCTCAGAATTTTATCTCAGAATGCCAGATACAAGGGAGTGACGTTTGGACCACTCTCGGAGTCAGGGAGGATGGCGTACGTCTTTGTGCTGGCCTCTCTGACTCTGAGAGTGGACCAAACATACTTTACGGTGTCCCTTGTGCAGCTCCAACTGTGCTGGCCTAACTTCAGGTTAGGATTGTGCTCTCAGACTCTGTCCTTTACAAGTCTGTAGCCCGTTTTGTACTTCCGTAACCCCCCATGGTAATTCAGCTGCTTACGCTCCAGCCAAAGGGTCCAAAGGCCAAATGTCCACTGGTCCTCTTCTCTTTCTTGTAATGACTGCACCTTGTCTGGCTGCCGCGCCTCCAATGATGTAATAGACACTCGCTATGATTGGTGTTTTGGCCAGCGTAAGAGCCGCAGTCTCAAAATCTTCTGCTTCGCTCAAAGTCTATGGCAAAGCAGACACAGAACAGAAATGATAGACAAATGACTTCCTCATTTGCAGGGGTGAGTACCTTGGCTTGGCAGTTCCACCCCATGGAACCATCTCCCCATACTTTCAAGGAGGGTATAGATTAGAAGATGGAATCTTATCAGATCAGATACAGTTTTTTTTTAAATCATAGTACCAGGAGAAGCCAACCTGGGCTCATCCCAGACGTGCAGCTTTTCCATGGGAAAGCACATCCATGAATTTCCACTCGAGCGGGATTTGCTGATACATTCAGTCCCAGGAGTTTCCTCATAGCAAAAGTCTCAATATGTTTCCCCAAATGTATTTTGTTATGCTTTGAAAATCTAAGTACTAGAGCACTCCGCCAAGGTGCCACCTCCGTCAGAATAGCCACATCCAAACGTCAAGATTTGCCTATTCTGAAATTCAACGTGCAGATTTAATTCATTTGAACATTAAGTGCAGCAAATTAAGGCATTTTTGTTACACATTTCAAGTCTTATTCTCCACTGAAACTAGGCCTGTGAGTGCAACTGAACCAGCGGTGTTATGCTGCCGGAACGCTGGGCGGGACATCCGGGTGATTGACAGCCCGCCCGTCGCGTTCCGCAGCGTTATGCCGTTTGCGTAACGTACGCAAGCGGCGTAATTGGTTACGCAAACGGCGTAACGCTGCAGAACACGACGGGTGGGCTGTCGATCACCCCGATGTCCCGCCCAGCGTTCCGGCAGCATAACACCGCTGAACTGAACTAAGCGCCTAAGTTGTTCCCCCACTTATTCTCCCCTTCCCCTGTATCAGATGTGTAAGGCCCAATGGGGCAGGACATCTCTTTATGCTGTGACTCTGCTCAGCTCCGCTCGTTGCTAAATAAGGGTGCAATCCTAAACTGCAACAGGCAGGCTGGCAGGTCTGCACTGGATCCAATGCAGCTTAGGAGCAGCCTGGAGCCTCCATTGGGCAAGAGCATGTTTGCCCCCTTATCCCAGGGTAGGCGCCAGTCACCCCTATGGAATACTTGGATCTGAGCCCTCTATATAGCACACCGAATCGGATTGGGGACAGCTGCATCCAAACTCCACCCACCTCCCTGGGCTCGCCCACCTCCGGGAACACCAATTCGCCCGCATCTCCCGCTTTCCCTCTGGCTAGAACCACTGCTGGCACAGCTGAACTCGGCTGGCACAAGAGCAGTGCACTGGGGGGTTGTGCCGGCGCTGCGGCGTCGACGCAGGTGCCTCTGTCAGCACCGTGCCTAAAGTGTTGGCACACGCGTGCTTTACAGCATGCGTGCAACAGCGCTCAGTCGGCGCGAGAGGCTTGCGCCAGCCATGGGAAAGGGTTGGATTGCGCTGTAAATCAAACCACACAGCAGAGAATTTCTCATACCACTTCTAGTTCTTCTTCAGATAATGAATTAACGTTAACGGCAGCATAATTTTTTAATTAGGAAAAAAAAGCAGAATAATTCAAAAGGTACATTTTCAGTAAGGCTGCGATAGTGCGGAGTGTAAAAAGGATTTAAAAAATTGGGGCGACGTACAGTCCTGATCAGCCAGCTCACTGGACTGTTCCGATTGAGGAAAGCAGCGACGGCATTCTCCCACCAGGTACCCACATCTATAAAAACAAGAGAGGGAAAAATGCGAATCAGCCATCACAAGTCTGGGCAATTCTCAATTCTTCTGGTGTTTACTCTGTCCCATCCCAAAGGATCAGACTGAACAGCAGCGCTTCCAACAAAGTAGAGTGGCTCAGAAAAATAGGGGCTTAATGTCCAACTTGTTAATTACTGTACATATTGGGAAGGACAAATATTGTAAATTAACTTAAGGCCCTGCTTGGGGACAGTCGCTGTGAAAAGCATGGCATGATTATGTTTCTTTTTGTGGAGAGCAGAAAGAATTGGCTTCGCTTACCTCGCTCATCTCCAGATATTGTAAATTTATATGGACGTTGCCCCGTCCATAAACCAACATAACCCAGAAACGTGGTTCCCTTGTACACTACCTGAAAACAGAACAGAAAACAGCCTGATTCAACTATGACGCTTTTCATGCACCATCAGGCTATGAGGATGTGAGCACTAACTTGAGGCAACAAGCAGGCCTTGACTTAAAAAGTTACAAAGAGAACCTTGCGCTTAAAATGCTTTCAAGTTTTAGGGTGGGTGAATGAAAGGATAAAAGTTACAGTCTTTGTGCTGTTCGTTCGTTCTCATTTAGCCACACAAAAAGAATGAGAATAAATATTTCGAGCCAAAGTCTGAGTATGTTTGTTTATTTGAACGCACAATCCTAACCTGGAGTTAGGCTGGCACAGTGAGGCCAGCAAAGTTTGGCTGGCACAAGGGCCACCGTAAAGTGTGTTTGGACCACTCTCGGAGTCAGGGAGGGTGGCGCGCGTCTGTGTGCTGGCTTCTCTGACTCTGAGAGTGGTCCAAACATTTGTTATGGTGTCCCTTGTGCCGACCAAACATTGTTGGCCTAACTCCAGATTAGGACTGCGCTCAATCCTAACCTGGAGTTAGGCCAACATAAGGTGTCGGCCCAAGAGTGTCACAAATGCGCCGTAAAGCACGTTTGCACCACCCTCTGAGTCAGGAATACCAGCACACAGATGTGCACTGTCCTCGACTCCGAGAGTGGTCCAAACATGCTTTCCAGTGCATTTTTGACACTCCTGGGTCATCTTGTGCCAACCTAACTCCAGGTTAGGATTATGCCTTTACTCAGATCTATATCCAATTCTTCCTCCCAGAAATTCAGAACTGCACATGTGGACGTGACCCATTTTATCGGCAGCAGAACCCTGTGAGGTAGGACAGGCTGAAAGACAAGATCATCCAGCCATTTTTGTAGCTGAGCAGCGAAATGTACCCAACCATTGACCTCAAACTCCAATAACAGTCCATACAGTATATCACAACAGTCCTCAGCAAGCAAGAGAGGGTCAGCTCTGTCAAATTTCTGGATATCAGCATGATGCTCTTATTTTATATAGTATTGATACTCCAGTTTTGCATTCTTAAATTCATGCTCAAGGCAACTTTTGAGGCAGCCAGGGGGCAGAGATTTTTTCCAGATCTGTTCTGTATGGATAGGCATGAGACAGAGACCTGGGTGGTAAAGATTCTGAACAGCAGGTGTCCATTAAGAAAGCAGTTTCTTTCCTGGCACTATTCACCAGATTTGGCTCCCTAAAATGCAACTAGTCAAAGTGCAAGCTTGCCTTTTTGTGTTTCTGAACGGTTCTTAATCACGGCTACGCCCTCCTTGTACCTTGCCATTCTTTACAAAGTTCACATCGATAGTAAGCTTGCTTAAAACATCTCGAAAATGATAATCCAGATTCCGGCCATGATATATGTTCCCATTATCATCTTGCGCAATGATACTGGTGCAGAATCTGCAGGACAAGAACACAGAAGGACCTGGAAAATGAACGGCGCACACAGATATAACCCCACTTGCAGGAGCTTCCCCTTTCACCCCAATGGAAGGAAGAGGTTTTGCGTACGCCCGAAGAATGCATGCATGAAGTTCCTCTTCCACTGAAATGGAGAAGTTTCCTTGCAAAGAGCTGCATTTATACATTGGAGCAGACACAGAGTTGTAGCTCTGAGCTCAGATCTGTAGCTCACATCAATTTCCATTTGATCATTTATTTAGGCTGCAACCTTATGAGTGCTTTCCTGAAAACAATAGGGCTTGAAATGGTGCTTTTAGCTTGATTTTATTCGTCTGCTTCATCACAAAGAAGTGACTTCATTGTTTTGGGGTGGGTGGACTTCATCTCTGGGTTGACAGAGTTTCTGCTTCGGAAGAAAGGTCTGCATAGCAGGTACAGATCTACAGGGATCTTCCGCATTGAGAAAAAGCAAAACACCGAACACCAGATGATGGGAACAAGCCACAGAGGGTGGTTGTCTTGCATCCTGGCCTGTGTATTCCAGGGACATTGTCCAGATTCTATCAGGAGCCAAAGTATTGCTCTAGATCAGCGGTCTCTCAACCCCGGCCTGGGGGCCAGATGCAGCCCTCGGAGAGCCTCTGTCTGGCCCACGGCAAGCCTCTGGCCCTCCTGACCTTGCTGGCACAGGCTGCACCCTCCAAGCTGTGCTCTGGTTTGTGTGGGGGGTATTCTGAGGGCCAGAGAGGCCGCATGAAGCCTTCCTGGCCCTCGGAATGCCTTCGCAAGGCTGAAAATCATCACGTGCTGGTTTTCCCCAAAGACCTGGAAATGTTGTATTTAGGCTATCTGAAGGCCTTAGATAGCTTTCTGCGAGTTAGGGCGGCTGCCCTGGACTTCAAAACATGCTCTGGGTGTTTCCTTTCCTGAGATCTGAACTATTTACCCCAGTACATTTAAAGGAAGCTGCTTGTGGGGTGGGGGAAATGGGAGTCCATTACAGTGTGTGCTGCAGTTCTGTGCTATATGTTGGAGCTGGGAGGAATCCTGGAACCCTGAGCCCATTCATTCATTCATTCATTCATTCATTCAAGTTCCGTCTCTAATGTATTTAAATTTATCTATTTTTCTGGCCCTCAACACTGTGCCAGATATTTGTTGTGGCCCTCCAGCTAAAATGTTTGGAGACCCCTATTCTGGACAAAGCTGGTCTGATCCAACAAGGCAATGCTTATCTTCTCACGTTTGTGTTTGTTTTAAAAAATTGTGTAATTGTGAATATTTAGTGTAAATATTCCACAATATGCCATCTGCTCCCATATGAACTTGCCCAAGCCCTAATATTGGCATCAGAGGCCCTGCTCTCTGACCCATCATGGACCATGATGCAATCAGCAGGTACAAGAGAGGTATAAGGTGGAGGCTTTTAATGGCTCCACCAAAATTGTGGAGGTAGCCTCACCTACCTCTAATGATCTCAGGTCCCTGGTGGAACCCACCTCTGGGATGCCACTACTTCCACTATCAGAAGCCTGCAAGTTCTCATCGCCTTCTCCAAAACCATATTTTCTACACAGATACTTACGCAGTGGATTCATAGGCCAAGTTAAGGAGGAGCAGGTCCCCAACTTTCACCCCCACACTTTTGCACATTCCCCGGATCTCTCCTGCAAACGGCTGAGGAACGTAGTCGTCCAATTTTTCAGCTATAGGCCGAAGAACAGCATGAACCCACTTGGGGACGGTTTCGCTGGAAAACAAGCAGAGCGATACACTTGGTGTTTCGCAATGGAAGGGCTATAAATCAGTAACAAAAGACATGCTCGTGCTCCAAGTGAGAAGGTTTGCAAATTCAAGGCTGGGGGTCAGCCATGGCCCATCAGCGACAGAAGCTGCTTTTAGGACTATGGTTTAGACAACAATCCTACGAAGCAATAATAAGACCATCTCTGAGCTGATGCAGAGTGCCTCCACTACTAAGATTGATGCTTAATTGCCAGGAAATGAATTGTGAGGGGTGGGCATCCCAAACACCAGTATCGCAAATACCACCTCCTCCATCCCAAAGCCTAAGGTCCAAGTTGAGAGGTCGCACCAATGTTAGTCAACAGCAGGGCTGACTACCCATGAGGTAGGGCAGGGGTCAGTGATGTCATGCAGGGGGAACGCGGGGGAACTCAGTTCCACTAGTTAAAATTAGGGCTGACTTCACTTCACTCTCCCTCCTCCCCCTCCCAATTCCTCTGCAAAGAGCTTTTCTTTTTGGTTGGCCGGCACTCAGAGGGTTAAAGGGAGCTACTCCAGATTCCTAGGGGGGCGAAGGCAGTGATGTCATTCAGGGGGAATGGACCAGAACGGGCGTTCCGGATCCTAACGGGCTCTGCGGCTGGTTCCGGGTTCAAGTGCCAATCAAAAGTGAGTTCCTGTTCCTAAATCATTTGAATGACACCACTGGCAGGGGTCCTACCTGCGTGTCAACCACAAGCCGGGAGAGACGGGGGGAACTGGACAGCTGATGGGGGAAGGGGCAGGAGTGAGCAAGGCCTTGAAAAAGAGGCACTTGCAGGAGGAGAGAAGCCAGCAAAGGAGGCGTGCAGGGCTGCGGAGGGGGTGGGAGGGCAAGGGGGCTTCCACGGGGGGGGGAGGTTTCTTGGCCCTGGAGGCTCTCCACATAGCAGGACGGGGGAAGCGTCAGCTGTGGTAAGTGCCTGCGGCCAACACACTTCCCCCACCCTCTACGCAGAGATGACCCAGCGACTCCTGCAGTTACGGCGGCGGCTGCTCCATCCCCCAGATCCCGGTGCCGCTGCCACCACCAGCGCCACTGCCTCACGGCCAAAGAGGACACTGCATTATTTCTCAAGCGGGGAAGCGAGGAGGTCACGAGCCGCACATACACATCACGACGAACCACTTGGCTATGTGGGAAGGAAGAGGAGCAAGGAGCCGTTCAAGTGGCTGGCTCCGCCCCTTCCCCGCCATTGGATAAGGGAGGAGAGGAAGGCTGCTGGGGTGCTGAATTGTGGTGGGAAAGAAAGTGGGCGGGCCCTTCTTGCTCTCTTGCCGCGACTGGGGCACTTCCTGTGGCGGATTCTGCTCTCTGTGGCAGAGCATAGAGCGTGCTTCCTTTTTCCCCATGGTTTTTTCCCCCAGAGTCTAGGGCCTCACGCGGGCCGGGTAAATGACCTTGGGGGGCTGTATCCGGCCCGCGGGCCATAGTTTGAGGACCCCTGAGGGTGTAGCTGCTGGTTCAAGCTGTGGTGGGCCAGGAGGTGGTGCTCTACACCAGCCCAGTCTCTCAGTCCCCTGCCCACCCCATATTAGTCATCCAGTCTCAAACCAGGTGGTCGTCCCCTTCTGTATTACTCTCCAGGGCGAGGAGAACAATTGGGAAGAGGAGGGATAGTAGCCTCTCCTTGCACGGTCATCCCTTCCCCTTTAAAATTACTTTCCAGAGCCTGGAGGAGGAGGAGCCAGCCAGCCCCAGGAAGAGTTTGACCCACCCTTGCTCAGCAATACAGAAAATGCTTTCTTATCTGTACCTTCCAGTGCAGAAGCTCAACACGACACCCCCACAGCCACACCCCGTTCGGACAACAGCAAATTATCACAGCAGTGGTTCTTCTCACACTTTTAGCACTGGGAGCCACGTTTTGGAATGAGAATCTGTCTGGGACCCACCAGAAGTGATATCATGGCTGGGAATGATCCCAGAACCTGCTGAGAATGCAGCCATCAGCTGGGCTACTTCTCGGCCATTTTCCAATAGCAAAGTGAATCCGAAAGGAAAAGGCCTCTTTACAACCTTGCCATAAGCAAAATAACCACACAGCCCCCTCCCTTTCCAGCACTCCATCTTCCCATATTTTCAATATGGGAAAAGATGCCCTTGGTGCTTTGCAACCCACCTGGAATTGGCTTGCGACCCACAATTTGGGAACCACTGATAATAGCATTCTTCCTGCCACCAATTCCTACTTTGAAAATTGTGGCACTTTACTGAACAATCTATTTCAGCAGTTCTCAAACTGTGGGTCTGTGGCTCACCTAAACTGACAGGGCAGATTAGACTGGGCTAAACAACCTGCTCCTTGCAAGGGAGCACTGCTGCCCAATCACCATTATAGCCACGGAGGCTTGAGTGGCTGGTAAAGTGAAACTTTGTTTTTAGATGGGTCCCAATGCTAAAAGGTTTGAGAACCACAGATCTAGTTCATTACATCTCAAACTGCTGGAACCGGCTGCAATAGTTTCTGTATGTATACAGCAAAAATAAGACCCATGTGTTCAAAAGGACTTCCTTCCAGATATATTTGCACTGGATACATAAGCTACATATAGTTTCGCAGGCAACCCTTAGGAAAGATTATGACCCCCTACACATTAACAGATGTCCCTAGGCACATTTCTTAGTTTGCCACCTGCTCAGCCTGATGCTAAAGTGTTTTGGAAAAAGTCTCAGGGGCAGGACTTTGAACACTGCTGCACAGGCATTGGGGGAGGACATTAAGTCTTGCAGGAGCCTGAGCTCCTGTGTAACGTGGTGGCCCCTATCCCTCGCCTTCAAAGCCATTCACAGCCGCCGAGCCGCGAATGGCTGTGAAGGCGAGAGGAGGCTCCTGCAACACTTAGCGCTTTCCCCCCCTTTTAGGAACGCCACTGCACTCCTGCTGATATCCCGTTGCAGCGCCTCCACGTCCCCTCGACGACACGTCGCCTGCCACGGAGCCACGATGCCCAAGAGCGGAGCCCCGCAGCTGCCCCTTCAACGCCGCGGCGGACGCGGTTGAGCTCGGTGGCGGCAGCAAACCCGAGTCAGCAGCGGCGCAGCAGCGGGCCAGGGCGGCGACGCCGGGTTCAGCCACTGCCTCCCCGGAGCGCCGCAAGTCCTGCGGGCGTAGAAACCTCAGCCCGGCGCCTTCTGCTCCTGCAAGCGGTCTGGACCACCCCAGGACAGGGGAGCAGCCCCGAGGCGCAGCGCCCCCGACGGCACTCACTCGATGATGCGCTCGGCGGCGCTCCGCAGGAACACCGGGTCGAACTGGCTGAGCACCGGCTCCCAGCGGCGCTCGGGAGGGCTGTCCAGGCTGACATTGCAGAGCACGGGCGCGGCGGCGGAGCTCGCGGCCAGAGCGGGCGCGGGCGCCCCATCGCGCGGCAGCAGGAGCGCCAGCAGGACCCCCAGCGCGGCTCCCCACAGGCCGACGCGTCCCCACGCCATGGCCGCTACGGCCGGGTGAGAGAGCGCCGGAGGAAGCGAGGGAGGAACTGCGCCGCAAAGCCGGCTGCGCTCCCGCTGGCACTGAGCAGATCAACTGCTCGGCTGCCGCGCGCACGCTCAGAGCAGCAGCAGCGCACTTGGGAGTCTGGTCAAAGGGCGACTTGGGCGACTCCGCCCTCGCTCGCCGGGCCCAGCCACAGGCATCCCGCCGCAGGCTGAGCGCCCGGGCTTGGGCACAGATGCGAGCCCCGTTACAGGCAGTGGCACCTTCCGCCCCCAGGGAAGCGTGGAGAGAATTGCAGCCTTCGTCTGGCTAGCCCAAGAAGTTTAATGCAAAAAAAGTTTGTGTCGGATTTCTGCCTTTGAAAGGCACAGGAGCTCAGGGAGGAAGGAAAAAACAGACGTAACGGTGGCAACTCTGGTTGCTACGTAGGTTCAAAGGAGTCCAAAAAATGGGAACAAATTAATGTTTACCAGATTAAACTGTGAAGCCCCCAGCACTGTGCTACAAAAGCACACGTGGTTATATCGAAGTTAGTAAATGTTCACCAACTGTATAACACTGCCTTCACCTAGCAATACTATCCTTTAGCTCGCATTGTTATAATATAAGCCCTGCCCCCAAACGCAGGGTTAGGGTGAACAGTTAGTATTTTTGGGAGACAAAACCATTTTTTTAACTGTCAAGAAGTTGGAGAAAATGACAAGAACTCAATATGTGGTTATCATTCATTCATTTCATATACCTTTACTAGCATTTATACAAGATTTAAAATACACAGATAAGAATAAAAAGGACATTTTAAACATTATCATTCACTATTACAACCCAAGTAATAATTCACAGATGGCTACTTTTTTTTAATAACGGCCGCCAAGAAATCCGCTACCAGATCAGCAACTGCTTCAGAGCTATCCTCAAGGAGGTAGCCCCTATGTGGTTATCACTTTAGGATTATTATGGGGTCTAAAATTTGGTGAACATTTACTATTTTGGGGAAACAAGAGTATTTTTTTCTGTGCCTTTTTCCATTAAATTTGGTGATCAGTTAAACATGAGCCAAAAAAAAAAAAAAAAAAAGGGTTGCAGCTTGCCGTCTTTCTAGCTCACTGCTGTGCCTTTAACAGTTTGGTCTGCTGACATTTGTAGGGCATGTTTATTTCCATTCTGTCTAAGCCTCACTTACTGATCCCTGCAGATCAAGCTGCTGTTAAGGGTCCAGGAGGAGCAGGCCAGACTGTTTAGTTTGTTGGCAAGCCTAGCAAGGAGGACACTTGCTTCCCTCTTACACCAGAGGATGGAACTACAAAGGGGAGGCATTCTGGATTCATTTTGAAAGGCAGGGAAGAGGTGTAGCACTGTGTGTCCTTACCAAGAAATACCCAGTACGACACACATCAAGGCTCCAATACTAAAAATTTATAAATGCACTTAAGGTGTGTTGGCATGCAAGTTCACCACTGTACAGATACTAACAGGTTGGTTATTAACTTGGCTTTTATTCTCCATCACACACAGAGAGACAGAGATTTGCCCCAGCAATTTAATTTGCATGCTTTATATATTTCATTAAAATGAAGTGGGATGGCTTGAGGCTGTTTCTAATCCAACAGTCTATACAACTTAAACAAAAACAACACACATCATCATAAGACAGATGCCAGATGTTTATTGGCTGTTGTTCTGGCTTGTAAGAGACTGTGTAGATAGACTTCAGGAATCCTAAATGGCCTTCTGGGCAGAAATGACTGTGGTTTTTCCCAAGCCAGCCCCAGTACCTTACTTGCTGCACAGAGAATGAAAGTTGTGCCAGCCTTCTCAGCATGACAGACAGAATGAGGAATCCATTAATTAAAAAACCACGTATGTTCATCAGGGTGGGGAAGTTTATAGCTATATTCCAGTTTCCAGCCAAGATTGGCTCCTACTCCACAGTTAAATTTTGATAGTCTGAATATGCCTCTCCAGTAGGTTAGAAAAATTTTCATTCACAGTCTTCATGGCAGAGAGCCATGCCAATGGCCTGAGAAACTTTTTTTCCTGGAAGCATTCGCATTTCAGGTCGCAGGACAGCTGGTTCCCACATTCAGGCTCATCACTGAAAAATTCAGCATAAAGTGACCGTCTGCGTGAAAGTGACCTGCCCAGCTTGTGGTGCCATCAAGCTACACCACTGCCTGCCTGCACTGTCATTTCACCTCTCCCCCACTTTCCCGCCCTCTCCCTATTAAAAAGACAGGGGAACATTAAACAAATCTTTTTTTAATTTCTTGTAGAAAAACCACGGAGGTTCCCCCTATTTGTAAAAAGGCGTCCCCAGTATCCACAGTTTCAGGTATCCTCGGTGGGGTCTGGACAGTGGTGTCATTCAAATGATTTAGGAACAGGAACTCACTTTTGATTGGCACTTGTCGGGAACCTGGAACGAGCCACGGAGCCCGTTAGGATCCGGAACGCCTGTTCTGGTCCGTTCCCCCTGAACGACATCACTGGGTCTGGAAGAGAACCCCAGCGGATACTGGGGTATTCCTGTATACAGTACGTAACAAACAGGCTATTTAGTGGCTCAGACCCCTTACTACCCCTATACAGTCTCTGTCTGAGCAAAAGTTTAAAAAGAGATTCCTCAAATCACAAGACCTTCCAAGTTCTGGGCCAAGTAACCACTCACTGCAGCCCTCTGGCTTGCTAAATCCCAATAAAATAGACACAACTATTTTACTGGTAGCTGGAACTCACTGCAAGAGTTCCAGCATGTTTTTCAATCACGGTCTCTGCTTATTGTAGAGAAACCACTGCAGTGGATATAGTTTGTTCCAAACTTCAATGTTATCCACTGAGGCTTAGTCAAATCAATCATAATCAGGTACAATATGATTGTTGCAGGATTTTTGACAAAATCCTTGAATATACCCATAAGATAGTAGGGGGAGTAACTTAAAATACGTTTTACAACAATATAAATGTTTTCTCCAAATGGAAAAAAGGCAACATCTACGAATATATATGATGACCCACCGCTGATTTAGTGATAAGTCAACTACATTGCTGTCCATAGCATTTACTTCTGAGTTTATTTGGTTAGGACTGAAGGCACAATTCTTTGATGAAGGTAACAAAGTTCTAACCTGTCATTAGCAGGATATACATTTAAATATATTACATGAAAATGAAAAGGCAATTTTTTTCCTTAAGCATCCAAGATTGCAGGATTTTCTTCTGGTATTAAATTAACTAGTTTCTTCCCCCCTTTCCTGCATAGTTTGTAGAATGTGGTCATTTGGCACAGTTCACTGAGTGTTATTAACAATTCCAGTCTGTCGTCTTTGAGAACTTTGATTTCTCAAAAAAACCTGTCCAGGTCTTTCACATATCCAGACCTCTTCATCATGGCAGGAGCTACTTCACCAGCCTTTTCCTCTTTCTCAAGAGTGCATCCCGCAAAGCCAGCTGCAATACCAGAAGATTTGCATCAGTACTCAGGGCAGTGATATTTGGATACAGTGAAGGCCTTTGGAGGGTGAAGCAAAGCACTGCACAAGAGTGAAAATCCTCTTTACAGGCTGTACAGCCACACACACAAAAAGATCTCCAGCTCTTTGATTAAACTTACATCAAATGAAACATACTGGGTATTTTCTTAGTTTACTTGCATTCAAAAACTCAGATTTTAATTTAATTTGAATAGGGCCAGCGGCGTCATGCAGCCGGAACGCTGGGCGGGAGGAACGGGTGAGCGGCAGCCCGCCCGTTGCGTTCCAGTCCGTTTCGCTGTCTTTCCTGCCCCCCGCGGCGGCGGGGAAGACGGGGAAACGGAGCGGTACGCAACGGGCGGGCTGCCGCTCACCTGTTCCTCCCGCCCAGCATTCCGGCTGCATGATGCCGCTGAATAGTGCTTTTGAGGGGAAGTGATAAATAATGATTCTAAAGGCAAGTGAACTATGTAGGTTAGAGTGCAAACACAGAAACGTCATCCTCCAAACCACTGGAGTTTTCAGCTTCTGAGATCTGCTTTAATAATGTCTTACACAGTCATTTGTGGGGCGGGGCAGAAACCTAGGTTCAGAAGTCATGCCCAAATTCCCAGGGGGCTGAGCACGGCTCAGACCCTTAGGCGGCTCAGACCCTTAGGAATCTGTGTTGTATTTCTGAATCTAAGTTTATAATTATATTCAGAAATAATTGGGAATAATCTGTTAAATTATCCCCTAGGAATAATTAAAGAAAATTAAAAACCCTGACAGTGCAGATCTGCTTCTCATAACTCAGTTTTGAAACACCGTCCTCCCTTACATCAGAAATCTGCAGTAAGCATAATCTCCACTGTAATAAACATGGTTCAGCTAAAATGAGTTGCACAAATTCACAAGTTCAGCCAAACCTTCAGGGCAAATTTAGGATGAGTTACTACGATAATTTCTGCCTGGTTTGCAAGAAGATATATCATAAAAATTGACAAGGCAATCTTAACATGTTATCTTCCGAACATACCATTTGGAAACTGAAGCTGTGTCTTGTTTACACATAAAGTTCATTTAGCATCTTTTTGAAGAACTTAAAGAACAACTCCACAACAAGCAACGTAATTCTACTCTCATAGCAAATCCTGGCCCCTTACTGGTGCCATTTTGCCCTTTGGGGATCTGCCCAAATAAGGAGCCTTTGCACAAGTGTCATTAGTCACAAAATGATCCGGTTCATAAATGATCTGGAGTTAGAGAAAGGTGGCCGAGTTTGCAGATGATACCAAACTATTCAGAGTAGTGAAAAGCAAAGCAGATTGTGAAAGGCTCCTAAAGGACCTCTTCCGATCGGGTGAATGGGCAATTAAACGGCAAATGCATTTCAATGTCAATAAAAGCATAAAATGATGCATTTGGGGGCAAAAAAAAAAAAAATCCCAGCTGCACGTAAATACTAACAGAGTCTGTGTTGACAGTGACAAACCAGAGACCTTGTGTTCCAGTGAACTAGTCAATGCAAATGTAGACTCTGTACAGTGGTGGTGAAGAAAGGAAATGGCCCTAAGGAAATGGCTCAAGAATGCAACTGCTAATATTATAGTGACCCTATACAAGGCAGTGATGTGGCCATATTTGGCATACCATTCTGGTCACCATGCCTCATGAAGGACATCGTAGAGCTAGAAAACGTGCAAAGAGGGCGAGCAAAACGATCAGCGGGCTGAAGCACTTTCCTTATGAGGGAAGGCTGCAACATTTGGAGCTTTTTAGTTAGGGAAAAAAGCCAGTTAAAAGGAACATGATTGAGACTTGTGCAATTATGCAGTGTGGACAGAGAGAGGTGGTTCCCCCTCACTCACAGTACCAGAATCTAGGGGTCATCCAGTTTAATTCATTGGTGAGAGATTTAGGATGGACAAAAGGTGGGCCTGCATAATCCACAAGTTTGACATCCATGGGTTTGAGAGTCTGCAGTTGCCAAATCCCCCCCCCCCCTCTTCCCGGGGAAGCTCACCTGTTTCCCTCCGAACATAACCAGAGCCAGAGGTGTGACCCCCAACTGCAGGTGCTGCCCCACCCCCAGCCCACTGCCTCCCCATGCCCTGGAAAGAGTCTGAGGGCCGAAAAACAATCACTTCAGCAAATGTTTCTGGCCCCTCTAAGGCCCTTCTGAGGGCTGGGGAAGTTGCAAGCCATTTTCAGCCTCCAGAAGGCCTTCTGAAGAGTCTTCCAAAAAAAAAAAGCAGGAGGAGGAGAGGAGGACAGCGGTCCCCAGAGTGTCGTGATGATGAGGGAGCACCCAAGGGCAGGAGGAGAGTGATTTTGTCATTCCTTCATGCCCGACACTCATGGGCATTTGCCCCCTGACACCCCCCTGGTACACCATTGGTTTTGGGCCCTCAGAATACTATCCGGACATGACCAGTCACATTCAGAGGATTAAAGGAGTAAAAGTAAAGGTTACCCACAACCGAATGGTCTAGTTGTGACCGACTGTAGGGGGCAGTGCTCATCTCCGTTTCAAAACCTGTGGAGCTAGCATTTGTCCTGAGGACAAGCTTCCGTGGTCATGTGGCCGGCATGACTATATGCTGTAGCACACGGAACGCCGTTACATTCCCACCGAAGTGGTCCCTATTTATCTACTTGAATTTAGATGCTTTCGAACTGCTAGGTTGGCAGGAGCTGGGACAAGCGACGGGAGCTCACTCCGTCGCGCAGTCTTGAACTCCCAACCTTCCGGTCGGAAAGCCCAGCAGCAGCGGTTTAACCTGCTGCACCACCACATCCCTCATAGGACTAGAGGCCCCCAAATCCATAGTTTTAAACATCCACAGGGGCTCTAGGAATGGAACCCCCCATGGATAGTAAGGATCTGTTGTACTTCTTCACACAGTGCATAATTAAGTCTGTGTTGTCACAAGATATACTGATGGCCATTAACCTGGAGGACTGTGATTAGGGATTAGACAAAGGCTATCGATGGCTACTAGTCATGATGACTGTGCACTGCCCACCAAGCCCGGCAGCAGAATGCCTCTGAATACCAGTTGCAGGGGAGCAATAGCAGGAAAGAGGCACGTCTTTCCCTCCTACTTGGGGGCTCTCCAGCAGCTGTTGGTGGACAACTGCAGGAAACGGGATGCTGGACTAGATGGGCCTTTGGCCTGATCCAGCGGGGCTCTTCTTAGGATCCTGACCAGTAACACACTTGCCTGTTTCTCCCGAAATGAACGTTTGTTTTTTGACCGGACGTTGTTGCTGTATCTCATCATCATGAAATTCTTCTGCTTCTTTTTCTCTTTGTTTGTGGAACTTGCAAAAGGATTCAGTTTTATTTTCTTTTTCACAAATTCTTTCCTGTCTGTCTTGCCAGCCTAACAAGAGGGGTAGGTGAGAGGAAGAAAGCGAAACAGTTAACTCATTCACACAAAACGTTGTCCCTTGTGTCTCATAAAATGAAAACCAACAGATGCCAAAGAGTCAGACATGCAGACAGAAGAACTCCATAAGAGTTTGGCATGCACGCATGTGCGTGTGCGCATGCGCGTGCGCGCGCACACACACACACACACACAAATTTGCATTAATTTCTGGGATGCTTTCAGATCTCGTGTACAGTGCAATTCTGCAAGAATACAGCAATGGATACAAAGAATACAGCAATGGATATCAAATTCAGCTTTCTACAGGATCTTAACATTCATTAAAATACAAAATGCAACATTGCCAGCCCTCATGACGGTGAAAAAATGCTTGAAAGGGTGAGGGAGTTTTACATATTTATTTGAACTCACTCAGCAAATGTTTAGCTCCAAGTCTAGGCTGGAATGATGAAGAAGAAGAAAAAGGGAAATCTCACCATTGCAGTGGCTAATCTTGTCTCTTTGTCTGACTTGGGCTTCTTATGAAGATGCTCAATGTCCCTGAGTGAAAGCAGCTCTCCACTGAAAAACAGAACAAACACTGACATTGCAACACTGATATAACAAAGATACTCCTAAAGATACAAACTAATAGAAGTGCAACATGACTGACAATGTAGGAAACAAAGAAAGCGATGAAAATAATTTGTGTATAGGACTTGCACATAATAGGGCTACATATCAGCCCAAATAGCTGATACCACATTTTACTTTAAGGGGGGGTCTTGCTTATTCCTGTAACATGAACACATGTAGAAAACTAGTACATCAGAAATCGTTTCGTGTGGCCCTCTCCCTAAGTGCTTATTTAGGACATACAGGGAGGCACATGAATTGTTTTTTTACACTAGGAAGAATTCTACCTACAGTCTGATACAGCAGAAGATTCCCACCTCACTATATAGCATAGGTCAGTGATGGCAAACCTTTTGCGTTCACTGTGTCAAAAATGCCTAACTTGAGTCTGCTGGTGGGTCACTCCACCACCCACCTTTCACGAAAGAGAAACAATTATTTATATATCCATTTATCTTAAGAACACACACACACACACACAAACACACACAGCCCAATCATGTGTGGGGCTATGCATTATATACAGGAGCATCAAATAATTACAAACATGAAATACAAGTAAAACCATCTCAGTTGTTGGCTGGTGTTGGTGAATGGTGGCATGTCACCCAGAACGTTGTGGCGTGTCATCTTTGACACACGTGTCATGGGTTCGCCATCACTGGCACAGGTAGATCAGTCCTAAATTAAGCTTAATATGAAATGATATGCATGTATGAAATGATATGCATACATGAAAACCCCTGCTAAGTGGGCAAGAGGCACTTTTCCAAGTGGTGTCCTCTTATATTTAGCAGGGGGAGAGCAATTGTCCCTCTTCACCCCAGCACAGTGTCTTTCTCGTGGCTGTTGCTGGTGGTGTTCTCCATTCTTTTAGATTGTGAGCCCTTTTGGGACAGGGAGCCATTTAACTTTAATGTTATTATTTGCCTGTAAACCGCTTTGTGAACTTTATGTTGAAAAGCGGTATATAAATACTAGTGATTGATTGATTGATATTCTTTTGTACTGAATCATGGTAATAATGCAAAACCACATACCCCTAAAAGGAAAAATATATATGCAAGTTCCAAGATTTCAAAGAGCAATTGAGGATAGTTGGGCAGGAAGGGGGTGGAGGACCAAGATGTGCTAAGCATCCCAGATCACAGGAGGCCCTTGTTCAGACTGTCCTTCTTCCCAGTGTTTGAAATTTCAGGAAAAAAATGTCCATTTATTCCTACATTTCACAGGCTGGCATTGATGCGACTGTATTGTTTGCATACCCCTTACAGCACAGCATGATTTCCATGTCTTTTACCTTCTCTCTTCGTCACTCTCTATTTCAATGGTTTTCCTCTTTGCAGCCTTGCCTGGTGCAGACTTGAGCTCTTTGCTCAGCTGAGCGAGGCGGATTTTCTGGAATTCTTCTTGAGTGAGAAGTCTGCTGGTGCTGACGGCGGCCGCTTTTGCCTTCAGTTCCTCCACTGGCATGTCTTTGACCTTCTCAGCCTTGGAAAGCACAGGGGAGGGGAGATGTGAGTTAAGGAGAACAGCGTCTCATGCAAGCCATGGCAATGCTTAATAGGCACACAGTGCTTTCAGAGAGAATTCAGAGCACTTCGCAGACATTATCCAATGCCTTAGATGGATAATAGTCCTGCACCTTAGTCCTGCACCATAGATCAGTGTTAATTATGCCCATATTAGGAAACAGGGGGAGGGGGGGCTGCTGAGAGACAACAGCTTGAAAGATAAAAGGAGTGAGTTCACAGCAGAGGTAACATTTGAACTGGGTACTTCTTGGCTCACAGCTCAGTTTCCTTGTCATTACATTACACCGGCCATCAACATGATTGCACTGGTATGAGTGGGTGGCATGTTCATGTACCGCAGGGGTTTTCAAATTGGGGCATCATGATACCCCACACTGAAGAGCCCTGCCACTTTCCCCTTAAGGTGGAGGGATGGGAATGGCAGCAACGCAATCTCCAGGGTCACATCGCTGCTGGCAACGTAATGGGGCTGGGGGGGGGGAAACTTACCACTGCCTGTCCGGGAGGACAGTGTCCCAGTGTCCAGGAGGGTTGGGGAGCCTGTGGGGCTCCTATGTGCTAGAAATGTTTAAGAATAGATCACAACCAGTGGTGTCATTCAAATGATTTAGGAACAGGAACTCACTTTGATTGGCACTTGTCGGGAACCCGGAACCAGCCATGAAGCCCGTTAGGATCCGGAATGCCCGTTCTGGTCCGTTCCCCCCTGAATGACATCACTGCCTTCGCCACCCTAGGAATCCGGAGTCGCTCCCTTTAACCCTCTGAGTGCCGGCCAACCAAGAAGAAAAGCTCTTTGCAGAGGAATTGGGAGGGGGAGGAGGGAGAGTGAAGTGGGCGGAGTCAGCCCTAATTTTAACTAGTGGAACTGAGTTCCCCCGCATTCCCCTTGCATGACATCACTGATCACAACCCACTTCCAGTTTTGTGATCACAAACAGGAAGTGGGTCGCAATCCTTTTTTTTTTTTTTTTACATTTCCAACATACAGGGAGCCCTGCAGAGGGGTCCGCAGGGAACCCCAACCCTCCCGGACACTGGGGGGGCAGGCACTGGTAAGTCCCCCCAGCCCCATTATGTGGCCAGAAGTGACATGATCGTAGCGATTGTGTTGCTGCCATTCCACCCCCCCCCCCCTTCCAGAGAGTTTGAGAACTGCTGGTGTACTGCATTTATTAAGGGAGAAAAGTAAAGTTGACTTCCGCTGTCAAGATCCCTTCCTTCTAAATTTCTGCTGGCATGTTTGCAACAATATATATTGTCTTTCACCTCAATATGACGTCGAAATTTTCAAGGGGCTGCTGGTGCCTCTTTTGTAGCCATTATTTAGAGTGCAAACCCTTTGGGGGACAGGAATTATTTGTGAACAACTTTTTGTTGAAAAGCAGTATAGTATATTCTTAATAATATAGATACCGTAATTATATTATTCGTTCCCATGTCACTGATGCAAGGAGATACGTTTGATTTGCAAGCTAGCAACTTAAATAGCCAGTCCATAACTGATGTGGGGTTCAAAGCCTGGGCTCACGTCCAAGAAACCACCCTCAAAAACACCACAGCCCCATAATTTGGAACAGCTTAACCTGCAATGACTCCCATATCCTTTGTGCAACGCAATTACAAAAGTATGGGAGCAGCTCATAGAAGTCAACTTCGTTCTGAATTAAGATTTGGAGGGGTGCGTGCAGAAGAAAGACACAAAGTTCACCCTACCAGCTCTAGCTGCTCCTCGTCCGAGGAATGATGCACATCGATCCATTCTCCATCCTCCTCGGCTTCCTCCTCGCTAGAAGTGGCCGTCTCCCAGCCATCTGCAAAACAGCAAAAAGATGCAGAGCAGAAAACGATGCAAAGTGTTTAGAGCTCTCCAGTTTTTCATGCTACACTAGAAAAGCGCATTGTCACACCAATGAAGAACAGATGCTGAGTTACATTCCTTTGCACTTCAGCTGGGCCTCAGCAGATGGGTCCCTGACATAATCCACAGGGCACTTGCTCAACCATCCAGCTTTCGCTTGCTTCGCTTTAACCATCATGCAGCAACATGACCTCCTCTTGGTCCACAGATGGACAACGACGACACTCTCTGCCACCTAAACTTCCTAACAAATGAAGCTCCCTTTGAGGAGGTCAAACAACTGGAACTCCAACTGGTTTCCAGTGCCTCAGTCAGAGAGTCTTTCCTAGGCCCATTACCTAACCCGGAGAGGCCAGGAACTGTAAGTAGGCAGCCTGCCCCATCCAGGTTCAGCAGAACATTCAGCACACAATTGTCTCGTAACAGCAGCTCTCTTGATGATGCACAGCCAGCTTCGGTCAGTGGGAAGTACCATTTCTAACCAAACGCTAGTATTTCCCAGAACATGGATCTGCATGTGAAGAAACATAAGTTCTGATCTCAAGCTTTATTTCTAACCTCCCCACTCCATACAGCGAGACTTTAATATAGCTACATAATTGCATGCTCATATGTATTTATTCAAATCCTGAAGTGAAGAGGACTGTCTTGTAAGATGCTACAGATGAGTGCAGCATCTGAGCTGCACTCTCAATGCCACACTTCACACCCCAGCTCTAACTTCCATGGCAGAAGCTCTCGACAAGCACAAGCCAACCAACCAACCTTCTTCTGGTTTTCCATGTTCTTCCTTAGCCTCAACCTCCAGGACTTCTGCTCCTGGGATATAGTCTTTGGCATCTAATGCCCCATATTCGTGAATTTTGGCTTCCGATGTGGCTTCTGTTGGTTTACCCTGAAAGCAATTGAAAGATATATATTTTTTGTAAAGAAAGCACTGACCTCTTCCTGCAACTCCTACTCATTCATACAGGGATACTAGAAAAGAAACTGGGCAGGTTTCCAGGCTGCCAACATGTCCAACCCAATCTAGGCAGAAATGGCTAAAAGCCTAATTTCAACATGACATCCCCCCCAAAAAAAGTCTCTTTTCCAGACCACTCCTAAACTAGAGCAAACCCCTGTCTATCAGGAACATCCTTCCTCACTGCTCTCCAGGCAACAAAACATGGTCCAAGGGCACACCCTGAAGGCTCTTGGCTACAAGGAAGCAGATATAGGTTTGGTCAGTGCCTGGCTGGGTAACTGTTTGTGAACCACACTGAAATGGTCTTGAGTTCCATGAAGACAGAAACACAACTATGGAAGACTCAGAGAGAAGGTGCCTTTCCTCCGACACATCAGCAGGTCCACAGCTTCCATACTCAAAACAACATTTTCTCCAAGGATTCTAAAACAACATTGTACTTCCCTTTCTCTGTCCCAGACATTCCCTTCCCCGCCACCCTGTTGCGTAAAAATAATTTCAAGCTTTACATACCCGGAATTTTTTCTGTAACATTTGTGGATTCAATGTTCGGAACAGCTGTATCAATGTTCTTGCTGACATCGTTACATCTGTACAGAAAAAAATAAAGATTAAAGATGCTCCGAAAAGCAGAGTTTAGACTGGTTAAAAAAAATACGCTGTTAAATGAAACTAAATTTTACTTTGGTAGCCAATTTCCTTTTATGAATGAGCACCCAAACAACATGCATTGTCAAGTAAGAAATCTCTTGCATTTGGGATAAAGAAACCTGTATTGAGACGGCAAGGATTGGTGTAGGGATGTGCGTGAGCATTTATATTTGTTAACTTTTTTCAGTAAAAACAAAGTTATCTGCATAACAAAAGATTGGATCCCTGTTCAAAATGACTCAGAATCTTAAAAAAAAAAAGAAAGATACCAGCAAGCAGCCACTGGAAAAAGATACTATGCTGGGATGAATAGTAACGGTTACTTTCCACCTCCTATATAAAAGAACTCCACTTTAAAAGATGTCTTTTTGCCCAGTTATTGGGGAAAGTTGTATAATAATGTGAATAGCGCAATATGCTATAAACAGATTCCTAGCCCTCAAAAGGTAACATGAACACATGACAAACAGCTTATACTGTAAGTCAGTTTTGCACTTGTGCCAAGTAGCAAACTTACTTTTATTCTTATGAGATCGGTACTGTGCCAGGTCTTGAAGCAAGTCTTCTGTCATGGCCAGAGGGCATCTAGCACATATCTCTTTAATAGCATTAATCCTGGAAAAGTTGGGCAATCAGACATTCAAAACAGAACAACAATCTGGTAAACATGTATACTCTTACGTGCTGGGGAAAAACCAACAACAATGGATTCTGCATCCACACAATCCAAATCAGCACCAAGAAAAACTGCATTCTGCAACCTTCATGAATTACATGCAAATGTAGTTTATTTATATATTTGTTTATTTTCCACAATTATCTTTCTGACAGCCACAAAGAATCTGTGAATGGTACAGAAGATGCTTCTCCTGGAAATCCTGCTCAATGTTCCAGCTCCTTTCCGAGTTCTAAAAATACATTCCCCACAAGCCTTTGAGCCCATTTTGTAGTCTCGAGGGCTGAAAGCCGGAGAACCTTAGAAGTTGAGTTCTGCAATTGTGTGGTACAATGATGGAGTATGCACAGATCAATGCAAGGCCCACCAAAGTTGTTCAATTGCCCCTGTAGGCCTCCCTTTCCTCTCTTTCACCACTGCTATAGCATCTTTTGCTGCTGCTCAAGCTGGCAAGCATCTCTGACTTTATGCATTCACACAAGCTCAATATCATATGGAAATGCAAGGCTCAGAACATTAGTGCCAATAGCCACTATAAGCAACAGAAACAGCAGTTGGCTCTTGATACTTTAAAATATATCAGCAGCTGCAGCAAAAACATCCACAGTCAGTTGCCCATCAGAGAATGGGGCTGATGGGCTTGAACCCCACTCAGACCAGTCATCTAACAATCTGGAGCCAAGAGAATTACAGCTTGAAAAATATGCTTGCCCACCTTGAAATTTGAGCAATGCTGATGTATGCAAAATGTGATCCTTTTGCACATCTAACACTGGATGTAAAAATGATGGGTGTGTTTAATGGCAGGGGAACCGAGTGACAAATGTGTTCTAGAGCACCTCCAGGACTCAAATGTGGATCTGGCACACAAAGAGGTGCTCCCACATCACGGAACTCTGTCTGAGCAGGGATCGGCCCATTTCCCAAGAACGGAGGGAGCATAGGGACGCCCCCGATCACATCAGAGCCCAGGAAGCATCGCTGGACTGTGGCTGAAAAGACATTTTGCCTTTAAAATGTATGTGCTATGATCTACAAAAGAAAAAATCCTACTAGTGACAACAGAACCTTAATAATAAAAAACTACACCAAGAACCACAATCAATCAATCACTAGTATTTATATACCACTTTTCAACACAAAGTTCACAAAGCGGTTTACAGGCAAATAACAACATTAAAGTAATAACATACACATAACATATTTACAGGCAAGTAACTTTAATAACAATGCAATCCGAAACAGGAAGTAGTTAGGAGGCGTTACTATACTACTACTACTTCCTGTTTCAGATTGCATTGTTATTGTTTTGGATTACATTGCATTGTTATTGCATTGTTTCGGATTACATTGTTACGCAAGACAGAGGCTTTGTACCCAGGTTCAGATGGACTTCTATGAACAAGTGGTTCTCAGAATCCCTGAGAAGGGCCTGCTTCTCACTCCTGCCAATTTAATCTCCCATACAGATGGAGCACTATGGAAGCCAGGCCTCCCATCTCCTCCCCACCCCTTGCCTTCCCAACGACATCAGAGTTCATACACTTGCTGCTGCTCGAGCAATTTACTTACCCGACAGTCATCACTTCGCCAGAGTTTTTGTCTGTGACAAAGTTGTTGGCTACAGTCATCAACACCGATTGGATAATCTGACAAAGAGAAAACAAGTTTCAAGTGAGAGAAATGTAAATGAATGCAAGAGGGAGTTTTCCACTGCTATTTTAATTCCATCCAGCACCTCCTATACTTAGGAGGCTTGCAAATATACAATCAAGGGTGGGCATATGATTTTGTTTTCCATTTCGGAGTTAAGCAGTAGAGAAGGAGATAGCATTTATTGGATCAGCTTGAACAGGCACAATACATATAATACATAATTTATTCATCGTCGTCGTCATCCCACCATCCCTTAAACTTTGGGGTCACTATGCAGAAGATTAAATTCCTTCACAAAAGTTATTTCCAAGTAGGAAATAGGAGACATTTGAGCAACGCTCAAGAAGATAGTCACATATCTGTGTATTGGGGTTGACAAAGGAATCCTTTCCATATGGGTTTGGCTTCTGAAGAGCCCCCAAGCATCTGCTGTGATACCTCTGTGTGCTGCAGAGAATTTAGGGACATGGAGTGGAACAGCCACTCCATTCAGATAATGCAGAACAGTTAAGCTCACCATCACCCCATCACCAACTGGAAGTATTATCTAGAAATACTTCCAATCTTCCAAAGTACTTCCTTGTACCTGTCACATTGCAAAGAAGTAGACATGAGTAAGCCATCTCTCAACGAACCTTGTTTCCTATTGATCTTAATGAGGAACTCCTGATAATCTTTCAAGGGACCCCCAAGATTCCCCAGAACACAGCACAAAACCCACCAATATGAACACTGCATGTTTGCATTGTTATTCTAGGAATGGCTGGAGGTTTGCACCAGAGATGATAATCTAAAGTTGGCCTCTGTGTACACACTTGTGCAGCAGTCATCCATGACATGTGGGACTGCATGGAAGAGTATTTCCTTGTCATGTTTAAGGGCTCAGCAATCACTTCCCTCAACAACTCTCCTGCTTTTGAATTAAGAAGATTTTAAAGACTTCTCACCTCTGGCGGAACGAGCTGATGAGAAGCCTGCGCCGCAAAGAGAAGAATCTTGGTAACTTCTGAAAACAGGCAGGAAAAAAAGAAATAAGTAGGAACGGGGGAAGCACACACAATTTTCAAAATAAGCGCTTTTTCTTTTTTATTTAAACATTATAGAATATTAAGGCATTTTTTTTTATCAAATCCAACTTTGGGTTTTGTGTCTTGCTAATTTTTCTTCACCAGGCTCTATTTCCTCTAAGGCTGAACATCTACACAGGACTACAGGTTTTCAGCCTTGGAGGGAAAAGGACCTAGCTGAGGTGAATTAACACCTACAAAAGTCCAAGCAATGATTGTGGATCCATTGATAGAAAACATTTGAGGTATGTTCTGGTCCAGTGTTCTTCAACCTTGGGGTTGGGTCCCCAATGGGATCGGAAAGCCTCAGTGGTGGGATCACGGAAACCTACAGGAATGAAAAAGGCTGATGTACCCGTTCAGGGATCAGGCAATTGTGTCCCAGTCCTGCTCTGGTTCTTAGGAATTGTGCTGAAGTATCTTCCATTAGTGCCAGGCTTCAGGGTACCATTTTCTGCTCTGTCTCTAATAAGAATGATTACAGTGATGCATAGACATCCTGGCTCCTCTCTCCTTTCCTCCATTTTCCTCAAAAATATCCCTAACCGGCCCTGCGCTTTAAAGTGGATTTAGCAGTTCAGACAAACTGTGCTCTCTCTCTCTCTCCCTCTCCCCACTGTTCTAGTCGAAGTCGGGCATTCTTAAGTCCCATTAAGTTAAATTGGAGAGATTGCTACTCAAAAGTGCTTTCACATTGTAGATTTATGACTTCAGTGTTTTCAGTTTAGAAATAAGATTGAAGAGCAAGGGGAGGGGGCATAACAGAAGAACCTGTGTCTAGCTCCTAGGAGGAGATCCGGGAGGATCACAGACAGTAGTATAGTGTCAGCCTACCGGTACGCTGGG